>CAEFZP010005481.1:0-15555 GCA_903064625.1 Mallotus villosus | reverse complement strand
CCCGGCCCCCTGTGTTCTCTTCCCCTCCTGTTCGGTCCTCTACAACCCCCCCCCCCCCCACCCCCCGCCTGTTGGTCTCTCCCTGTGTCTCCTCTACAACCCCCCCCCCCCCCCCCACCCCCCTCCCCCCGCCGCTGTGTCCTCTCCTGTGTCTTCCTCTACACCACCCCCGCCCCCCCCCCTCCTTTCTCTCCTTCTACACCCCCCCCCCCCCCCCCCCCGCTCCTGTTTTCTCCTCCCTGTTTCTCCTCTACCACCTCACCCCCCCCCGGCCCCCCCCCCCTGTGTCCTCTCCACCCTCCCAGCCCAGCCCAGGGGTCCACATGAGCTCGAGATGCAGCACCACACACCGCACATGGCGGCCAGAGATACCAGTCAGGGAGAGATGGGGGAGAGCTGGTCTGACCCGGTCAAGCACAGCGCCAGAGTCTGTCCCAGCCACCCAAACGGACTGAACCATCACCACCGTACCCACTCACCCCCCCACAAGCTTCCACGTGGACTAGTCCACCCACTTCACAACAAACACCTCTATGGAAATAAAAGTCTAATCCACAACCCGTACTCTCCATGCCACTCTGCTTATCATGCTATGAACACCCTATTGCACTTTCCCACACACGCCCACCCGATCGCAGGTCTCGAAGCGTGTGTGTGTTTCTGTTGATATGTATCTGCTGGTGTTGTGTTTTTCTTCTTTTCTCTCATCAGTCGCACCCCTTCTGACAAGATCAGAGAAAATAATAAATCAGGCCAGTACGACCGCTGACCGCGTGTCTGTCATTACTCTACTCTAGGTGCTCTGCGTGGTGTGTGTGTGTGTGTGTGTGTGTGTGTGTGTACTCTCCTCTGTCCTCAATGTTCAGCCCTCAGTGTCTAAGCGTCTGGAAGAGTAACACAAATCCTCGCTAGTCCTTTTCTGTCCGATGTCTTTCGCGCGCTCTCCCTCTCCTCTCTAGCTCTTCCCCCTACCCCTCCTACTACCCTAACTCTCACCCCTCTCCTCTCCTCCGCTCTCTCTCCTCTCTCATCGTCCCTCTCTCTCTCTGTCTTCTCTTCCCTCCCCCTCCCTCCCTCTACCACCCCTCTCGTCTCTCTCTCCTCTCTCTCTCTCTCTCTCTCCCTCCTTTCCCCTCTCCTCCTCTACCACCCCTCTCTGCTCTCTCCCTCTCCCCACCCATCTCTCTCTCTCGCCTCGCTCTTTCGTCCCGCTACTACTCTCGCTACTTCTCTCCTCGCTCGCTCTCTCCCCCCTCATCCACCGGATCTCTCTCTCTCTCTTCTCTTGCTCCCTCCTCTACCAACCCCTCTCTCTCTCTCCTCTACATCTGTTCCAGACACAAACGCTCAGGTGACAGCTTCTCTCTCCCACGCCGTCTGAATCCTGCGCCCGACAGGGGTGTGTTGGGTGGCTAGAGGGTGTGTGTGTGCGGCCAGTGTGTGTGGTGTGTGGGCAGTGTGTGTGTGTGTGTGTGTGTGTGTGTTTGTGTGGTGTGTGCGCTGCAGTGTGTGTGTTGTGGCAGTGTGTGTGTGCTGCAGTGTGGTGTGTGTGTGTGTGCTGCAGTGTGTGTGTGCTGCAGTGTGTGTGTGTGTGTGCAGTGTGTGTGTGCGGCAGTGTGTGTGTGTGTGTGTGCTGCAGTGTGTGTGTGCGGCAGTGTGTGTGCAGTTGTTTGCAAGAGAGTTGTCTGTGTTCTCATATCGTATTTAATGTGTGTGTGAGCACGCCAGCTGTAGACTGTTTAGAAGAAGCCTTATCATGACTATATCAACACACACATTCACTGCCAACTCCATCTGACTGCGGAGAGTGTGTGTGTGTGTGTCTGAGAGTTTCGCTCCTCTTAATCCGTCTTTATCCGTCAGCTGCCCTCTGGCTGTTGACTTCTGGGGGTCGGAGGGGTCAGGGAGGGAGGGGGGGTGGTCAGGGGGAGGGAGGGGGGCCGTGGGGGAGGGAGGGAGGGGTGCGGTGGGGGAGGGGGGTGTCAGGGGAGGGAGGTGGGGCGGGGAGGGAGGGCGTGTCAGGGGCAGGTGCCCCTCACAGACTCCAGGCCAAAACTGAGAAACCTCTGCTTCCCTCTTCCAAAACACTCCGCCAAACCTTCACACACATGTCTCCCCACCTCTCCTCTCTGTCTTCTGCACCTATCCTTTCTTCCTTCTCTCTGCCCTGGTCACTTACTGGCTAATGTGTGTTGTCGTGACAACGTGCGGGGAGTGTTCTCTCCATCAGAGCTCCTGGAGACAGTTGACGAAGGTGGACCTCTTTTGTCAACCAATCAAACGTGTCTGACTCCCACAGCCTGGGTATTCACTATCCTCCTGAAGGATGTCACATCGATTCTCTCAATCTTCTCTCCTCCCGCTCCCTCACTCTTTTTCTCTCACCATTTCCAAGAAAACCTCTCCCTCCATTGCCACCTCTCTCCACCCCTCCCTCCCCCCCTCTCTCTCTCATTATTCCATCACCTCTCTTTGTCATGTCTCCCTCCGGGCCCCACACCCTAAGGGGGGTAGGGAAGGAAGTGTTTGAAGCCTATTGGAACACGTCCCCTGAAAAAGTCACAGGACTTCTTTCCTAAAGTAACACCTGATGAGATTCACCTGTGGCAGGCACTCCGTGCGGAACACCTGGGGGCTTGTTCCCCGGGCAACGCAGAGCGTCGACTTGGAACAGCGACTGCAGCCCTCGGAGAGATGACTCACTAATCAGATGACATTAGAAAACTTGATCTCCTGTTCCCCTTCCTCTGCCTCTTCTCACTCGTGTGCTTTCTCTGCTCAGTTACCATGTCCTCCTGTACCTCTGTCTCTCTCTAGGATCTCTCTCTTTCTGTCAACTCTCTCTCTTTCCCTCCCTCTCTTTCTCTGTCTCGTGTTTCTCCCTCCTCTCTTTCTCTCTTACTCTCTGTCTCCCTCCCTCTCTCGCTCTCTCTCTCTCCCTTCCTCCCTCTCTCTCTCTCTCCCTCCCTCTCTTTCTCTCTCTCTCTCTCTATCTCTCTCTCTCTCTCTCTGTGTTGTCTCTCTTTCTCTCCTCAATCTCCCTCCCCTCTCCCTCTCTTTCTCTCTCTCTGTGTGTCTCTCTTTCTCTCTGAAGCAACACGGTTGTGAATCTTTAGGCAAACAGGCCGGGGGCGGGCCTGTGGGAGGTGATTGCCGCTTCTCAACGTCCCAATGAGGTGTGAAGCGTCTGCTGCGCTGCCGTAACTCTTCTCCAAGGGGTACCCCCCCTACACACAAACACACACACTACTCTCCCAGCACACACACACACACCACAATATTATCTCCCTGCACACACCAACTCTCACGCGAAATGCATTCTCCATATAAACACACATGGATACAAGCACACTCTGATGCACACCACACACACACACTCTGATGCACACACACACACACACACTCTGATGCACACACACACACTCTGATGCACACACACACACACACCACTCTGATGCACACACACACACACACACACACACTCTGATGCACACACACACACACACACTCTGATTCACCACACCACACACACACACACTCTGAAGTCTTGGGAGTCCTAGCTAGCCGACAGACCCTGTGGCAAGGCTGGTGGCAGCGCTCTCTTCATTATAGTAATGGGGAGGCAGATGGCAGCCTGTTCTATAGGCTCTGTTAGCCTGATGACTCCATTCATCACCACCACTACATCCTCCCCTCATCATCACCTCTACATCATCCCCTCATCCCCTTCACCCTCATCCCTCCCCTCATCCCTTCGCCTCATCTCCCTCCCCTCATCCCCTTCACACATCATCCCCATCATCCCCTTCACCTCATCCTCCCCTCATCCCCTTCTGCTCATCCTCCCCTCATCCCCTTCACTACATCATCGCCCCTCATCCCCTTCACCTCATCCTTCCCTCATCCCCTCACCTCATCCTCCCCTCATCCCCTTCTCCTCATCCTCCCCTCATCCCCTCACTACATCCTCTCATCATCCCCTTCACCTCATCCTCCCCTCATCCCCTTCACTACATCATCCTCCCCTCATCCCCTTCACCTCATCCTTCCCTCATCCCCTTCACCTCATCCTCCCCTCATCCCCTTCTCCTCATCCTCCCCTCATCCCCTTCACTACATCCTCCCTCTCCTCCCTTCACCCTCATCCTCACCTCATCCCCTTCTCTGACATCCTCCCCTCATCCCCTTCTCTACATCATCCCCTTCACCTCATCCTCCCCTCATCTCCTTCTCTACACCTCCTCCCCTCATCCCCTTCTCTACATCACCACCTTCACCTCATCCTCACCTCATCCCCTTCACTACATCCTCTCCTCATCCCCTTCTCTACATCATCCCCTCATCCCCTTCACATTAGTAATCAGCCCTCGCTCTTCCTCGCGCTCCTCTCCTCTCTTCTACTCCCCCGCCCTCTTCCCCTGGTTTTGGCGCCTTGTTGGCAGTCCTGAGGGTGTTCTTTAACTTTATTTAACCGTCTCTGACTGGATCGCTCAAACACACACAAACACACACACACAAACACACACAACCACACACTTGTTTTTGCAGTCTCGCAGTTCGTCCACTTTTTACAGGAAACACCTCAAACAAGCGCCTGCTAAATAAAACGGGTTGAATATCAGAAGGCTAGTTAACATCCGATTAATCGAGTTCTAAAGGAAGGCTTGATTAGCATAGCTTGATTAGCATCCAAAGGTTAGTTCCTTTAACCCCCAGATACTTCTGCTAATTAGAGCTAATCGGATCGAGGTGTATCGGAGGCCAGGTCGGCGGTGGGGAATTCTACGAGCTCTAGTCACGTATCAATCAAACAGCTCGTCCTTGTTTGAAAACATCTACAGGATCTGCTGAATGGGTGAGGATGAGGGGGGAGGAACAGAGGAGAGAGAGAGAGGGGGAGTAACAGAGAAAGAGAGAGGGGGGAGGAAAGGAGGAGAGAGAGAGGGGGAGGAACAGAGAAAGAGAGAGGGGGGAGGAAGGTGGAGAGAGGGGGAGGAACAGAGAAAGAGAGAGGGGGGGAGGAAAGGAGGAGAGAGAGGGAGGAACAGAGAAAGAGAGAGGGGGAGGAAAGAAGGAGAGAGAGAGAGCGTGAGCTAGATCAGATCAGAAATGTGTACTTCTCAAGGATGTGTGTCTACACGGGAGCGCACACGCGCTCGTCCAAGCGTGTGTCGAGAGTGAGCGTGTCCACAGCCAAGGTTGACGTTGAGAAGAAGAGGATAACCTTGAAGCCTGCTGGGACCCACATGCTCCCAAATCAGGGTGCAAGCCCCCAGAAGGGGCATGGAGAGGGTCTGTGAGCCACTGGAGTGTGCTCTGAGGTCAACTAAGGAGTTATGGAGAGAATAATGCCCACAAAAAACAGCGTAGAGACAGACAGAAGGAACGAGCCCACCTCTAGTAACTTGCTCACAAACTGTTTACAGGCGGCCATCTTGAGGTATATCATTTTGCATTTTTTCTCGCTTTATTAGACAGTTTGTGAGTGAAGTGTGACAGGAAGGGCAGGGAAAGAGAGAAAGGGGATTCGAACCCAGGACATTTACTTTTAGTCATTTAGCAGACGCTCTTATCTAGAGAGACTTACAGTCAGTACAGGGACATTCCCCCCCAAGACAAGTAGGGTGAAGTGCCTTGCCCAAGGACACAACGTCATTTGCACGGCCGGGAATCGAACCAGCAACCTTCAGATTACTAGCCCAATCCCCTAACCGCTCAGCCACCTGACTCCCAAGGCCTCAGCCTACGTGATGCGCGTACTTACCCAGTGAGCTACTCCTTTTGGCAGCCATTTTGGACCCACTCCTAAACAGGCGTAGCCGTCATGGCTGTGTGTCGGCGTGAATGGAGGAAGATGAAGTGAAGAGATGGTTTAGCCGTGTTGGAGAGGGCTATGAATATCATAAGCCAGTGGCCAGTAAACCTTTTAAACGGACAGGAATAAATATTTTCAACCGTAAAATAGGAAATCCCATTTGAGGTTTATCTCCACAGCTGTAGAATTTATTTTCTTCTTCTTTTTAAAAGAGGATTATTATCATTTTACACCCGTTTTTTTCTCCCATTTTCACGGCTCTTTGGGTCTTCAGTTGTTTGCAGAACGGCGTTCTGATCTTTTCAACTGTTTCAACCGTGAAAGTTATGCAGAGGAAACGGCCCACACCATTTGCAGTTTCTTCTATGGTTTTTATGGACAGAATATACGGAGAGTGAAATCGACTGGAGTTATCAGCGTCCGACTGTGTCCTGCGTTAGAAGAAGAACTTGGTAATCAGCGTTTGCTTTGAAGCAGGTGTGTCTACAGGCTCTGGGGGATGAATAATTCATCCATTCATCCTCTGGTTCATTCAGCTCTGACTCACACAACCCTTCCTTCTCACTCCATCAACACGAACAATAAGTTTGATTTGTATGAACATAATGTTTAGAATTTTAAAAGGCATTATATACTTAATATTGAAATTTAAACAACACCGAATTAGTTGGTTTTTAATTCACCTCTTGAAAATTGAAATATGAATTGATTATTTCAATATTTTTTTTAATGTTTAAAAGAATACGAGGCAAAAACGAATCTGATTGCAACATCCAGGAACTGATTTGCTTCTGTAGATTTGGACACCAACACAAATACAAAACGTACAACCATCGTCATTGCAAGGTGCACCACACACACACACAGACACACAGACACACACAGACGGTAATATTGAGTGTGGGTTTATTTGTAAGTGGGTTTGTGGCCTTCTGCCTGTCTCAGAGTCAGGGGACTCCAGACCCAGGGCTGCAGAGCTGCAGGGCACTCTGAAGACATGAACATACCATGTGGTGTTTAGACGTTATCATCCATACAGCCTCATATACACAGCCTGGGGGCAGCCTGGAGACTCCCCCCCCCACACACACACACAGACACACACACACACACACAGACACACACACACACACACAGGCACACACACCTCCACACAGACACAGACACACGCACACAGACAATGATTACCTCCATTTGATATCTGTGATTGGGTCATGCTGGGGAGGTGAGGTCAGTGTTTCAGAATATGTCCTCCTCCTAAACCGTGAAACAATACAGAGATGTCATCAGTATGAAGCCTCCCGCCCACACACACACAGAGGTTACACACACACACACCCCCCCCCAGAGGACACACACACACACACACAGAGGTTACACACACATCCCAGAGGACACACATACAAGGTCAGTATTCTCTATCAGCTTGACTGGAGACTGTGATTTGGTTTTGTGTTTGGGTACTATATTGATTCCTTTGTGCGTCTGTGAGTGCCTGTGTGTGTATATGTGTGTGTGTGTGTGCGTGTATATGTGTGTGTGTGTGTGTGTGTGTAACACATTCCTTCTCACTTACCTACTCATTCCTTTCTGCTTGTTAAGCACAATACACATTGTTCATCTAAATTCATCCCTTCTTACTTCACTTTCTATAGACCCAGAGAATCACCTCATTTGTGACCCCCAGCTCTAGAGAATCACTTCCTCTGTGACCCCCAGCTCTAGAGAATCACTTCCTGTTTGACCCCCAGCTCTCGAGAATCACTTCCTGTTTGACCCCCAGCTCTCGAGAATCACTTCCTGTTTGACCCCCAGCTCTAGAGAATCACTTCCTCTGTGACCCCCAGCTCTAGAGAATCACTTCCTGTTTGACCAGCAGCTCTAGAGAATCACTTCCTGATTGACCCCCAGCTCTAGAGAATCACTTCCTCTGTGACCCCCAGCTCTAGAGAATCACTTCCTCTGTGACCCCCAGCTCTAGAGAATCACTTCCTGTTTGACCCCCAGCTCTCGAGAATCACTTCCTGTTTGACCCCCAGCTCTCGAGAATCACTTCCTGTTTGACCCCCAGCTCTAGAGAATCACTTCCTCTGTGACCCCCAGCTCTAGAGAATCACTTCCTGTTTGACCAGCAGCTCTAGAGAATCACTTCCTGATTGACCCCCAGCTCTAGAGAATCACTTCCTCTGTGACCCCCAGCTCTAGAGAATCACTTCCTCTGTGACCCCCAGCTCTAGAGAATCACTTCCTGTTTGACCCCCAGCTCTCGAGAATCACTTCCTGTTTGACCCCCAGCTCTCGAGAATCACTTCCTGTTTGACCCCCAGCTCTAGAGAATCACTTCCTCTGTGACCCCCAGCTCTAGAGAATCACTTCCTGTTTGACCAGCAGCTCTAGAGAATCACTTCCTGATTGACCCCCAGCTCTAGAGAATCACTTCCTGATTGACCCCCAGCTCTAGAGAATCACTTCCTGATTGACCCCTAGCTCTCGAGAATCACTTCCTGTTTGACCCTCAGCTCTAGAGAATCACTTCCTGATTGACCCCCAGCTCTCGAGAATCACTTCCTGTTTGACCCGCAGCTCTACAGAATCACTTCCTGTTTGACCCCCAACTCTAGAGAATCACTTCCTGTTTGACCCTCAGCTCTAGAGAATCACTTCCTGTTTGACCAGCAGCTCTCCATAGCGACCCAGAGGAGCGTCTCTCCAGCTGAGAGACCCGGTGTTGAGTGGAGCTCGTCCAATCAGAGCCGGTCGAGGCCTAAGGCTGATGGCTTCATTAGTCACCAAGCTCTCATGGTAATCACACTCCAATATTTATAAGGAGGACATTTTTCTGTTAGACTTGACCTTTTTCTAGAGCTCATTATCATGGGAGCTTTATTAAGGTGATGTTGACATGTTTTCCTCTTTGTCAGAACGCCCCTCAGGCGATTGTTATTGATCAAGCTAGTTAGCCAACGGACGTCTGGTGTTAGCTAACGCGTCTGGGAGGATGACATTGGCTTATCGTCACACTGCGTGTGTGTGAGTGAGTGAGTGTGTGGGAGTGTGTGGGTGGGTGTGTGGGAGTGGTGAGTGTGGTGAGTGTGTGTGTGGGGAGTGTGTGTGTGTGTGTGTGTGTGAGTGTGGTGTGTGTGTGTGTGGGGTGGTGTGTGTGAGTGAGTGAGGGAGTGAGTGTGAGGTGTGGTGTGTGAGTGTGAGTGTGTGTGAGTGTGTGTGCGTGTGTGTGACTGCGTGTGGACTGTGTGTGTGTGTGTGTGTGAGTGTGTGTGAGTGTAAGTGTGTGTGTGTGTGTGTGTGTGGAGAGGCAAAGACATCTTATCAGTGCTGAAAGCTGAAACAGGTACATAATCACCATAGGGCGTCTTTTTGCATTTGTCCACTCAGCACTCCGGCTGACCACAATAATTGGATTCTTGCTGCACACACACACACACACACACACACACACACACACACACACTGGCAGAAAACAAACACTGTTTGGTGCAAACAATCACTTCAAGACCGTTAGCATTGCAAGGTCACAGATTTCAGTGTTTGTTATCAGATCAACTGTTTTCTCTTTGCTTTGGTTGATTTTCAAATGTTCTTTCTTTTCTCCATCCTTCTTTCTGTCTCTATTCTCTCTTGCTGTCTCTATTCTCTCTGTGTCTCACTTTTTTGGGGGGCCTCACATGACTAGACCATCTCTATGTTTGTTACCCACGCGTTCTGCATGCACTGTACACACAAGTTGTACTCTAAACACTCACACACACACACACACAACACATCTCCATTCATCCACACACACACACACACACACACATCTCCATTCATCCACACACACACACACACACACACACAGCCTATAATCATTCGAGGAGTCTTGAGGAGAGAGGCAGCCAGCCATAAATTGCATTATCCTTTTTATTTATCTTTTTTCACAGTCAATTGAGTTTGAATTGCTGGCGACGGTCTCCTGGACAGGTGGAGCGCACGGAGCCCCTGCACCCTCATTACCCGGGCAAGGTGCATGCTGGGAAGGGGAGCTGATCGTAGCGGGGCTGCAGGTATCAGCACAGCAGGCAGGGCAGCTAGCCCCGCCCACAGACCCAGTCCCTGACTCTGTGGCACAGACTGGGGCACAGGGTGGCAGTGTGGAGGTAGTGGGTGTGTGTGTGTGGGTGTGTGGGTGGGGGTTGTGTGTGTGTGTGGGGGTGTGAGTGTGGGTGTGTGTGTGTGTGAGGGTGTTGGGGTGTGTGGGGTGTGTGTGTGGGTGTGGGGAGGTGTGGGTGTGGGTGTGTGTGGGGTGGGGTGAGGAGTGTGTGTTGTGTGTGAGAGGGAGAATGTCTTTCTCTATCTCTTTTTGCTCTTCTCTCCTTTTGTTGGTCTCAGGAATCTTCATCTCTCTCTATTCTCTCTCAGTTCATCGAAGGAAACACCTCTATCTCTCGTATTGAGCTAGTCTCTCATCTCTATCTCTCTCTCTCAGTTCATCGATGGAAACCATCTCGTCTCTCTCTCTCTCTAGTCTCTATCTCGCGTCTCTCCTCTCTCTCTCTCTCTCCCTCTCCTGTCTCTCTCCCTCTCTCTCTCTCTCTCGCTCTCTGCTCTCTCCTCTCAGTTCATCGATGGAACCATCTCTCTTGGTCTGTGTTTGCTGTCCTCAACTGTCTTCCTCTCTCTGTTTCCTGACATCTGAAGTATTGCATGTAGAATGAATGGTGGCTCAATCACATCTTCCAGATTAGAAAGACAAGCACTGAAGGTCTTTGGTGTGTGTGTCTGTGAGTGTGTGAGTGTATGTGTTTGTGTGGCTGTGAGTGTGTAGCTGTGAGTGTGTAGCTGTAGTGCGTGTGTGAGCTGTGATGTGTTTGTGTGTGACTGTGAGTGTTGTGAGTGATGTGTTTGTGTGTGTAACTGTGAGTGTATGTGAGTGTATGTGTTTGGTGTGTGTGTGCTGTGAGTGTATGTGAGTGTGTTTCTGTGAGTGTGCATTGTCTGTGTGTGTGAGAGGTGTGTGTGGTGTGGGTGTGTGTGAGAGTGTCTAGGTGTGTGTGTGTGTGTTTCTGTGAGTGTATGTGTGTGTGTGGTTATGTGAGTGTGGGTGTGTTTATGTGAGTGTGTTTGTATGTGTGTGTGAGAGTGGTGTGTGTGTGTGTGTGTGTGTGGTGTGTGTGTGTGTGTGAGTGTCTGTGTGTGTGTGTTTGTGAGTGTCTCTGTGTGTGTGTTTATGTGTGTGTGTGTGTGTGTATGTGGTGTGTGTGTGTGTGTTTCTGTGAGTGTCTCTGTGTGTGTGTGTTTCTGTGAGTGTGTGTGTGTGTGTTTCTGTGAGTGTCTCTGTGTGTGTGTGTTTCTGTGAGTGTGTGTGTGTGTGTGTGTGTGTGTGTGGACTGCACCATCTCTCAGGGGTTGGGCACTGAGAGGCTTTCTGCCTCAGTGACTGGAGCTCTCTCTCCCCACGGCCACTACAGGGACGAACAGGACATGTGGCTGGAGGATGGCTCTGTGTGTGTGTGTGTGTGTGTGTTGTGTGTGTCTGTGTGTGTGTGTGTGGTGTGTGGTGAGGGGGGGGAGGCACATGTGTCCACTTGTGACAGAGACAGATAGAAAAAGTTATCTTTTCAATCATCTACGGCATTATGGTTGTGTGTGTATTCTCTAGATTGTGTGTGTGTTTGTGTGTGTCTGTGTTGAAGCTTACTGTCAGGAACATGTCCATTGGCATGATTTGGTCCTGCTCCTCATGCAGCTATCTTAACCTATAAGAAACGATGTAACCTAAAGTGTATCAATCCTAATTCTGTGATCTGAAACACTGGATGATTCACCTAGCAACCGATAACAGTCAAATCTAATCATAACAAGTTAGAATGACCTAAGCATGACTGCTAATGCAAGAGAAGTGAAGTAAGTGTGGTGCGGTGTGTGGGTGTGTGTGTGTGTGTGGTGTGTGGTGGGAGTGTGTGTGGTGAGTGGTGTGTGTGTGTGTGGTGTGTGTGTGTGTGTGTGTGGTGTGTGTGTGTGTGCGTGTGGGTGTGTGTGTGTGTGTGTGTGTGTGTGTGGTGTGTGTGTGTGTGTGTGACATCCCAGCAGGTGAAGAGGTGCAGGAGGAGGCGGAAGGAGAGACAGAGAGAAAGAGGGATGGAAGGAGAGAGCAGGAGATTGAGGATTGATTATTGATTGTTGTGTCAGGAGACGTCAACAGTTCAGAGAGGAGAGAGGAACACAACCTGTCCTTTATCACCTCTCAAACTGAGGAGGAGGAGGAGGGGAGGGGAGAGAGGAGGAGGGGAGGAGGAGGGGAGGAGGGGAGGAGGGGAGGAGAGGAGAAGGGGAGGGGAGGAGGAGGGGAGGAGGGGGGGAGGGGGAGGAGAGGAGGAGGGGAGGGGGAGGAGGGGAGGAGGAAGAGAGGAGCAGAAGATCAGAAAAAAAAGCAGCCAAAATCATTAGGTTAGTTCCACTTAATTTGCCCATTAATTTTACCCTCTCTCTCTCTCACTCAATCTCTCTTTTCTCTCTCTCCCTCTCCCACCCCCCACTATCTCTCTCTCTTTCTCTCTCTGTTGGTTTTCTCCGCAGTGATTGGAGGTCGCCCTGAGAGCCACCAGTGAACACACAATCACACACACACACACTTACACACACATGATTACTTCACCTCAACTAATCAGCCTAAATCATCAGAAAGGGGAAGAGGAGACGTCCCCATTTCCAATTCCCAAATCAAACACCAGCTCATCAGAACCCTGCCTGCTCCTCCCAGCCCCGCCCTTCAATCTGAGGAGGGATTACATCTGCCTCAGACCACTTCTGCCCCCAAACAATGTAACTAATCTAACACTATAACCGTGCTTAATCCAAACACTTCATTTACATTCAAATCAAGGTCAATCCACAAATTCTTATCAATGATCAAAATGTCACCAAGAAATAAATGAGGTTCAACTAGATGTAGAGTGTGAGTGTGTGTATGTGTGTGTGTGTACGTGTGGTGTGTGGTGTGTGTGTGTGTGTGTGTGTACATGTGGTGTGTGTGTGTGTTGTGGTGTGTGTGTGTGTTGTGTGTGTGTGTGTAAATCATGTCAATAGAAGAGTGACACTTCATTACTGTATTAACCAGAGACGGTGCATCCTTGCACACTGTGACTGAGTCAACAGCCTTGATGAAGTTGACTTTACCATCCCTGCACGGTCAATACACCGTTTCTTATTAGTTGGAGATGAGTTGGGGGAGTGTCAGAGGTGTGTGAGAGGGTTTTAAGTGTGTGTGTGTCTGTGTGTGTGTGTGTGTGTGTGTGTGAGAGGGTTTTGTGTGTGTGTGAGAGGGTTTCGTGTGTGTTGTGTTTCTAGAGTGGCAAGAATAAAAGAGGTTTTGTATTTCTTCTATTGTTGAATATATCCTTTTTTTTACCAGGCTTAACACCTCTTGTGGTGTGTGACAGTCTCTATCTTTCTTTCGGTCTACTATACTAGTCATCCTATTTTATGTCGTCTATAGTTTATATATTACTGTATAGATGTATATATGTCGCTCTGCCTCTGTCGTACTATATTTACTATACATAATCTCCCTAACTCTCTCTCTCTCCCTCTCTCTCTTCCTCTCTCTGTCTCTCTGTGTCTCTCTCTCTGAGCTGGCGTTCTTGCGGGTCCTGTGTGTGACGCATGTAGAGAGAGACTGCAGCAGTTGGCCCCGCCCTCCGCAGCTCGCGAGGTGACTGACAACCTAAATGAGGAACCCTGGGAACGGCAGCTTGTCCAGCGGGTGTTGCAGAGCTGGTCTTGGGACACACAGGCACTTACAGAACGGTCAGTGTAGGGAAGGATGACGAGCGGCAAGGAGAGAGGAGAAGAGAGACGAGAGAGGAGAAGCGATGGGAGAGGAGCTGAGAGGCAGACGAGCACGAGGGTAGAGACGAGAGATGAGGCCTTCCCATACGCGAAACGAGAGAGCTGAGACGAGAGAGTTAGCAGACGAGGGACCGCAGAGGAGAGAGAGGGAGAGAGCTCCCGAGAGGGAGAGCGCAGGAGGAGACGGCCGGGACACGCGAGGGACGGAGCGGGAGCGCACCCCTAGGGATGGGAGCACGGCGCAGGCGAGCAGAGGGAGGAGGGAGGGAGCGCGGAGGGAAGGTGATGGGAGGGAGGGAGGGAGGGAGGGAGGGAGGGAGGGAGGGATTGGGAGGGAGGAGGGAGGTGAGGGAGGAGGGAGAGAGAGGAGGAAGAGAGAGAGGCGAGAGGAGAGAGAGAGAGAGAGGGGGAGAGAGGAGAGAGAGGCGACGTATTTAGAAGGAGAAAGAGAGGAGAAGAGAAAGAAGTCCAGTACAGGATACAGGATGATAGAAAGTTAGAAACAGCTCCTCTTTTCAATCCCTGATGATTTCACATTACAGCAGCTAGCAGATAAAGTAGGCTGGGAGGCTGCCAATGAGGCTGCAAAGACGCTGAGAGGCTGCTGAGAGGCTGGGAGGCTGGAGGCTAGGGGCTGGGGGGCTGGGAGGATAGCTAGGGGGCTGACTGGGCGCTAGGGGGCGTGGGGGCTGAGAGGCTAGGGGCTGGGGGGCTGGGAGGCTAGGTGGGCTGGGGGGCTGAGTGAGAGGCTAGGGGGCTGGCGCGAGACGCTAGCATGAGAGGCTAGCGGGAGGCTGGGAGGCTAGCTGACGAGGCTAGCTGGAGGCTGGTGAGGCTGGGAGCTGGCTGGGAGCTGGGGGGCTGAGAGGACGAGAGGCGGAGAGGCTAGGGGGCTGAGAGGCTGAGAGGCGTAGGAGACTGCAGCGTGTGATGAAAACTGTCCTGCAAATGTCACCTGTGAAATGCAGCAAAAAACCCTGCCTGACTTCTGCAACTGCACACACACACACAGACAAAGAAGAGCACACACACACACAGGACAAAGACAGAGCACAACACATCAAACATGGTACAGAGAAGGTTGACCTTTGGGGATCATGCTTGGGATCATTTGAGGAAAAGAGTACCACTAAGTGTGCCAATTACCTGTGCAGTCTAATAAAGTGCAGAGGTTGAGATCTGCGAGCTCACAGGCATCGAGTCGGTCCACGCAGGCCAGTTTCCTTGTGTAACCTCACATGGTGCTCTCTCTCGACGCGGAGACATCGCGTTGCGAGCAACTGCAGAGCCTCTGAAAGGAGAGATGTGATTGAAAGAAAAGAGAGACCGGCCACAGAGCGAGACAGACAGACGAGACAGAGCCTATCGAGAGCAGACAGAAGACAGAGACAGACGAGACAGTTATTTTCAGACAGACCAGACCGACAGACAGAGACAGACAGACAGACAGACAGACGACGACCGACTGAGAAAGTACAGACAGACAGACAGGACAGACAGGAAGCGGACAGACAAGACGAGAAAGACAGGACAGAGGCAAAGACAGAAGCAGACAGACAGGACACAGACAGACAGACAGACAGACAGACAGACGCAGAGACACAGACAGAGACACAGACAGACGAGACGGATAGAAAGGGATCAAACGTGTGATAAGAGACAAAAGAAAAGAAAAGAAAGCGAGAGATAACAGAAGAGATAAGTAGTTGAAAGCAGAGTGAGAATGAGAGAGGTAGAATAGAAAGACACCAAGAGACACTATAGACATTCTCCGGACACGTTGGACACACCGCTGCAAGGCCTGACACTCCTGACAACCTCACTCCTCTCCACGTCATATCGTCTAAAAACCAGGGACTGGGGAGGCCCAAAGCTTGGCTGACGAGAAAGAGAGA
>CAEFZP010005480.1:0-88101 GCA_903064625.1 Mallotus villosus | reverse complement strand
AGAGAGCAGAGAGAGACAGAGAGAGACAGAGAACAGAGAGAGACAGAGAGAGACAGAGAGACAGAGAGACAGAGAGAGGTTGGATGAAAGATGCCCAGAGAAAGAGAGAACTCTAAAGACAGATACATAATGAGAGAGCGAGAGGAAGGACACGCAGACGAGAGATAAGAGCTTACGGAACAATCCTTCATTAGAACCGTTTGTTCCAAGCATTACGGGTCATTTGTGATGTCAGCCATTATCAGACCTCAGAAGATGGCTTGTGCATGTTGTTTGTGATCTGTGTTTGAACTGTGTGGTTCATGCATGTAGATTAAGGTATGTCAAGTTTGTGTGATTGCTCGATTTTCTGTCATACCAGAATATTTGACTTTATGTATGGGGACCTGAAGGTTTGCATTCAAAGTCGAATGATGCAGATGAATGCAAAACAGATTCAAACTAGTCTTACACATTACCACACGCAGAGATTAACCACACAACACATTTCAACCCAAAGGAAGGCAGTTGTTGTGTCTCTGATGGCACGTTTAACCAGTCCAATCTGCTTTAAAGATTCATTTGATCACCGAACCAAAGAGAATCCAGGCCCATGTCTCCAACTTCTGCTAGCCTGAAAGTTTCCCTTTTAGGATTGTTCCTGTCATTCCTACCCAGCACTCCAAGATATTATGCAGGATTGCTGATTGTACGTAAACAGAACAAGGAGGATTTTCTGCTTCTGTCTTGATAGACTTTTCAGAATGTAACACTTTGGAATGCAAAGTATCATTTTAGAATGTAGTCATATTTCAGAATGTTACGGAATGTAATAGACAGCAGTATAGTATCCCTATGGATATTCTCTTGCTGAAAAGTGTCACAGAGTAGCTTTTTTCTGTGAAACTGATCTTATTTCTCTGGGTCCTTGGGGGGCTTGGGGGAAATAGAGCACATCCTTAGACATAGTGAGGAAGTGCTGGGGTGTGACGACTATCTCGTTACAACACAACAACATCTCTTCTGTATATCTATCACAAGGTGTATTTATCATAGCTCTCTATCGAGCTCGAGAGAGAGATAGCGAGAGTAGAGAGAGAGAGGAGAGAGAGCGAGCGAGAGAGCGATAGAGAGAGAGATGCAGAGAGAGATAGATAAGAGAGACGAGAGAGAGAGGGTAAGTCGCGTATGATCATCTAGAGATGTAACGATAGAGTCTCGAACTGAGAGCTGCTATCTCATCGCATATCTACCTCTCTCTCTATGTCCCTCTCTCTCTCTCTCATCTCTCTCTCTCTCTCTCTCTCTCTACTCTCTATCTGAAATGGCAAAGCAGCCATTAGACGAAACAAACTCAGACAAAAAAACAAGAAAAAACGCAAAGTAGATCAAGACGTGTAAATTTTGGTGGAAGTTGAGACGCAGTCGGAAAAAACCGTTCCATTGTCTCAGATCCCATTAACACGGTTTCTCATTACCGCCCATTAACTTGCATCAGCAGCACCAGTAAGAGGGGAGCTACACCCCTGTGAGTCAGTAAGGTCCCCCCCGACCCCCCCCCACCAGCCGCCCCCCGCAGCCGCCCCCCCGCCCCCCCCAGCTTGCCACATGGCTCACAGGCCACACGCCACACCCTGATCCTCGATGCATGACTGCTGTAGCTCCAATAAACCTGCTGAGAACTGCTCTGACCCTTGTTATGTCTCTTCCCCACAGGTCAAAGGGCTGAGAGGAGAAAAACAGCAGCACTTACATTCCACCGCTCTGCCTGATAGTCCCCCGTAAGCTGAGTCACTCCCGTCCACACACACACACACACACACAACAGGCCTCTGGCTCCATGTGTGTGTATGCGTGATTGTGTGGGTGTGTTTGTGATTGTGTGTGTGTGTGTCATATGCTCCCTTCCTTGTGTGTTGCTGGGAGGTGCATAGTTTAAATCAGAAACAACTGCCAAGTCAGACCTGATGTTATGTTAATGACCCACTCACTGTATAAAAAAAGGAAAGAAAAATAAGTTGGCGGAGGAGCTGCAATAGAGCCATTTCAACTATAAAATACTTTCAAAAGTATTAACAAGCACTCGTGAAGTATTTAACAAGTAAGGCTTCAATCACTTTTACAGCACTTCCTGCTATTGGAATACCTCAAGGAAAGAGTGTTGTTTTACCAGAAAAACTATGATTATGACAGCAATTCATCTTAAGAACAGACTGCAAGGCACGTGTGCTTCCCCCACACCCCCCACCCCCACCCCCCCCGCTTCCCCCAAACACACATATATACATACACAGACACACATCACCTCGAGATTGAATTAGCTGAGAGGAATCCGTTTAGAGTGGGGGGGGTTTTCTGAAGTGAAGTGTGCCAGGTCACATCCTGCCTGCTAGGTCACATCCTGCCTGCTTGTGTTGAGAGAATCCAACCCGGGAACGGAGATGGGATCAATTCCCATCCGAGCGTCAAAGCTATCCCGGAGTGGAAGGGTGGAATTCCACTCTTTCACTCCGGGTGTAATTTAGCAAACGCCTGGCCAGGGGCTGGCACCACGCGCTGGAAGAAGAGGAGTGCTTAGAACATCTAGAACATCCCGTCATTCCACAGGCCCTCAGAACACAGACAACATACACAGCTAACCCTGACCCTGTTCTAGGAGTGCTTAGAACATCTAGAACATCCCGTCATTCCACAGGCCCTCAGAACACAGACAACATACACAGCTAACCCTGACCCTGTCTAGGAGTGCTTAGAACATCTAGAACATCCCGTCATTCCACAGGCCCTCAGAACACAGACAACATACACAGCTAACCCTGACCCTGTTCTAGGAGTGCTTAAAACATCCCTTCATTCCACAGGCCCTCAGAACACAGAACATACACAGCTAACCCTAACCCTGTTCTAGGAGTGCTTAGAACATCCCGTCATTCCACAGGCCCTCAGAACACAGAACATACACAGCTAACCCTAACCCTGTTCTAGGAGTGCTTAGAACATCCCGTCATTCCACAGGCCCTCAGAACACAGAACATACACAGCTAACCCTGACCCTGTTCTAGGAGTGCTTAGAACATCCCGTCATTCCACAGGCCCTCAGAACACACACAACACACACAGCTACCCATAGATATATATAAACACTAGATGTCTTACGGCGGAGTCTAGAACGTCCGCACATGGCGGCCATCTTGGAACAGGCAAATCGCTCACCCATAACATTGTGTTGGTGCTACATGTACTTTTTAAATAACCATAACTTGCTCAATTTTCAAACGATTTTAAACGGTTTGGTTTGTTATAAACGTCAGAGATGTAGTTATGCCACTGAATACTTATATTCTATTTGTAAAAAAAAACATAACATAATCTAAGTAGGCAGTGGCATAACTACATCTCTGACGTTTATAACAAACCAAACCGTTTAAAAATCGGTAGAAAATTGAGCAAGTTATGGTTATTTAAAAAGTACATTTAGCACCAACACAATGTTATGGGTGAGCGAGTTGCCTGTAGTAAGATGGCTCCATGTGCGGACGTTCGACTCCGTGGCCAGCAACGCGGACGAGACATCTAGTGTTTATATATATATCTATGCAGCTACCCCTGACCCTGTTTTTAGGGTTCCAGTTCTAAACTTCCGTGACCTCACAGCTAACCCTAACCCTGTTAGGTTCTAAACTTCCGTGACCTTTACTATTGGTCTGGCACTGCTACCAGACCTCCCCCTATCTCTCCCGTAGGCCGAGACTTAAGGTTAGCCATAGCCCAACCCCAATCCCAACCCTGATGCTGTTTTTAGGGTTTGGTTTAGGGCACATGTTAGGGCTAGGGCTAGGGCTAGGGTTAGAGTTCCAGACTGCCAGGACCTTTTTCGTTGGTCTGACCCTGCTACCAGACCTCACCCCACCTTTCCCCAGGCCGAGACTTAAGGTTAGCCATAGACCAACACCAATCCCAACCCTGACCCCAATTCAACAACAGGGACAGGGGTGAGGTGTGGTAGGATGGGAATGACTAGATTTAGCCATAACCATAACCCTAACGCACACAACACTCACAACACATACAACACACAGAACACACACATCCCTCAGAAAATAAGTGCACCAATTAGTGTGAAGGTCCACAGACTATCCTCTCATAGAGCTCCTCCACACACACACACACACACACACACACACACACACACACACAAACACACACCTCGCCCTACCGGACGGTTATTTCGTAGTCGGAGCCCGTGATTGCATCATCGCCCTGGGTCAGAACCACAGAGGTAACATCAACTTTAACGAACAAGCATTTCAGGTGTGAGCCTGGTCCAACTGGGAGTGACTCACCAACACATCCACGGTTATAGAAACACGCGGTTATAGAAACACACGGTTATAGAAACACACGGTTATAGAAACACACGGTTATAGAAACACACGGTTATAGAAACACGCGGTTTATAGAAACACACGGTTATAGAAACACATGGTTATAGAAACAAGCGGTTATTGAAACACACGTTTATAGAAACACACGGTTATAGAAACACACGTTTATAGAAACACACGGTTATAGAAACACACGGTTATAGAAACACACGGTTATAGAAACACGCGGTTATAGAAACACACGGTTATAGAAACACATGGTTATAGAAACAAGCGGTTATTGAAAACACACGTTTATAGAAAACACACGGTTATAGAAACACACGTTATAGAAACACACGGTTATAGAAACACACGGTTATAGAAACACACGGTTATAGAAACACACTAGAAACACACGGTTATAGAAACACACGGTTATAGAAACACAGGGTTCTAGAAGGTGTCTGACTGCAGTCCTCCTCCAGAGGAGGCCACAGGGCCACAGTGGACCCGTCTAATAACACTCTGTATACAAATAAACACTTCAATTATTCTTTAAATAGCTTTACTAAGGGCACATCTTTCTGAAGCCAGCAGCCCCAATCCATAGTATTTACACCATAAGCCAATCTGTACCAAACCGTAATGAATGGGAGTGAATGGGAGTGCCCCCCGCCCCCTGGTAGGACCCTCTCTGCCTCCAGTAATGCATTATAAATGATCATCTCCACAGACAGGAGGCGGCACGTGAGACAATCACTTCCTGTATTCCGTAAGGACCAGCCAATACCACGTGACCGGGTCCTCAGGAAACCATGTGATCCCATGGGGGGGGAGGGGCTTGTGTTAGGTGGGAGGATGTTCCACATCACTGATCAGACGACTCTCGCATCATCATACTGTACGGCGTGAGTTTTTCTCCCCGTCTGTGCACGACGATCGCTCACGTTTGAGACCCGGGCCACTAGTGAGGATTCTTTGCCGTTAGCCATTCTGTTTGAATCGTGCTTCAGTAACGACATGTGGGACGTTGTTCTCCTTCATCAGTAGGGTGAAGATCTTGTGTCGTTCAGTTAATGAGCTCATGTCTCCTCATCCCTACTTTCAAAAAGAGTGTGGAGCAGAAGTGGAGCTCAGAAAATGGAGCCTGAAAACTGTCCACATTCATTAGTGATGTACTTTGACACTCTGATGCTGGTTGCTGGGACAGACTGCTCTGCAGACGAGGACGACATGGAGCTGTGGGACTCAAAGATCCTCTGTGTAACCATGGCTCTCTAAGCCATATGGTCGCTCTGATATTTCATACGCCTCTGTACTCCAACACCCCACAGCCATCTCGGCTTTATTACAGGGAACATGGAAAACATATATAGACGAGAGAGAGGGAGAGAGTGGGAGAGAGGGAGAGGTGGAAAGAAGGAGAGAAGTAGAAAGGGAGCGAGGAGAGAGAGGGAGGGAGGGAGGGAGGGAGGGATGGGAGGGAGGGAGGGAGGGAGGGAGGCGAGGAGGGAGGGAGGGAGGGAGGGAGGGAGGGAGGGAGGGAGGGAGGGAGGGAGAAAGAGAGGAAGTGGGAGAGAGGGAGAGAGGAGGGAGGGAGAAAGAGAGGAAGAAGAGAGGAAGTGAGAGAGGGTAGATGAGGAGAGAAGTAGAGAGGGAGGGAGAGAGGGAGAGGGAGGGAGGGAGGGAGGGAGGGGGAGGGAGGGAGGGAGGGAGGGAGGGAGGGTGGAGGGAGGGAGGGAGGGATGGGAGGGAGGGAGGGAGGGAGGGAGGGAGGAGGGAGGGGGAGGGAGGGAGGGAGGGAGGGAGAAAGAGAGGAAGTGGGAGAGAGGGAGAGGGGGAGAGAGGGAGGGAGGGAAGAGGCGGAGAAAGAAGGAGAGAAGTAGAGAGGGAGGGAGAGAGAGAGAGAGAGAGAGAGAGAGGAGAGAGAGAGAGAGAGAGAGAGGCGAGGAGACAGAGAGAGAGAGACAGAGAGGAGGGAAGAGGGAGTGAGGGAGAGAGAAAGAGAGCGAGCGAGCAAGGCTAAATGGTCTTCATCCGTTTGGTCTGGAGAGAGCCCCAGAGCGAGGAGAGCATCCCTGCGAATAGCAACAGCCATAACCTGCTTCGTTAATCTGCTACCATACACACAGACACACAGACACAGACACACAGACACACAGACACACAACACACACACACACAGACACACACACACACAAACACACACACACACACACACACACACAAACACACACACAGATACACACACACACACACACACACACACACAGACACACAGACACACACACAGACACACACACACAGATACCACAGACACACACACACAGATACACACACACACACACCACAGATACACACACAGACACACAGCTCAGAGAGAAAGAGAGGGTCACGATGGAAACTCTGAGTCATGTGCTCTTAGCTGCCTTTCTGAACCTAAATCAATTTAGCATTGAGTCACCACAGGGCTTCCTGTGTGTGGGGTGTGAGTGTGGGTGTGGGTGGTGAGTGTGTGTGCACACTCTTGCATGCCTGCATAAAAGGCTGCATGTATGTGTGTATTTGTCAGTTGCTGTGTGAGTGTGTGTACAGCACGCAACATTTCCATCAAAATCAGCATGGGCTCGCCTGTTTACACATGCAAACGCTCTGTGTACATGTGTGTGTGCCCATGTGTGTACATGTATTGCCTTAGTGTGTGTGTGTGTGCCCATATGTCTGCTGTGTACAGTGGCTGAGTTGTGTGTTTTACCCCACACAGTCTACACAGCGTGAGAGGAAATCCTCTCTCCACGAGGAGAGTGAAGTGGAACCTGCCATGCAACACTGCTGCTGCCATCATGGAGGAGGCAGCAGAACACTGTATTATTCATCTGGTACATCCTGCTACAGCTACAGAGGAGAGGAGAGGGGATGGAGGGGAGGAGGAAAGGAGATGGGGGAGAGGAGGAGAGGAGGAGAGGAGGAGAGTGGGGAGGAGAGGAGGGAGGAGGGAGGAGAGGATGAGGAGAGGAGGAGAGAAGGATAGGAAAGCAAGGCTCGAGGCAGGTTGCTGTGTAGGCAGGTTGTCTGGATGTGGGCAGGTTGTCTGGATGTGGGCAGGTTGTCTGGATGTGTCGTGTCACCATGGATGGTGCTTCTAGGGCAGGGGGATTCCTATAAGGATGGGAGAACCCCACTGCACATCAGTATCTAGGAAGGGGAGGGTGGACAAAAAGAGGGAGAGAAAGAAAGAGAAGGAGAGAGAGAGAGGACAGAGAGGACAGAAAGAGGAGGGTTCAAATAGCTCAAATAGTTCTTATAGGATCAAAACATTTTCCGTACAGATAAAAATCCTTTTAACATTCCTTGTTCGTACACACACACACACACACACACACACACACAAACACACACACACACACAAACACACACACACACACACAGGCAAACACAGCACATCACACACCAGAGGGGAGACATAAAGACTGGAGGACAGATCGACCTGTAGTCATTCTGAGATGGGTTGGTTGCAGTGGCACGATAAGCAGTGGCCTACATAAAACTGTAAGTGAAACCAGTGGTAGATAAGAGCCTGTGCATTAGCTCTCCTTCTCCTGCCAGCGTTTCCCTTTGATTTGGCACCTTCAGATAGTATCAGAGAGCATTTGTCGTCTCGCTAACCGTACACTTAAACACAGCAAGCTGGCCACACCGCCAGCCCGTAGTGTTAGTCGCTTGGTCGTTGGCTGAATGAGACTTCTGCGCTATTGAAGCTGCGTTCAAATATATTTATTTGAATCTTTACCTGCAGTGCCTGGCTTAACTCTTTTGTTCACCACATCCATTCAATACTTTCACACAAACGTGGTCCTTCATGACAGTTCTCTGAGATGAGTTCCCAGCTCCAGATGGGTTCTGTAGAAAGACTCTGTAGGAGGAAGTCTGAGACAGGCAGGTGGGAGGCCTGAAAGTGAAACCAACCCCAGTGGAATCTGCCGGGTGATCCGCTAACCGCAGTCTCTCCAACTACACCTGACCTTTGGGGAGCCTACCAATGTGGAGAGACCATTACTCAGTAGATCTTCCTGTGCTTACGCCCTCTTCCTGGATAGTTTACATCACAGTAGCTGTCAGTACGGGGCATTATACTGCACTTTGGACCCGACCAAACAGCTTGGATTGCTGGTGAAAGTACAGCCAATAAACCAGACAAGCTTCATCAGTCTAAACAGATCACAGATAATCTATGCTTCCAACTGGGCGATGCCATGCAGGAAATATGTTCACATGGTGTTCTGCTGATTAGATGGCAAGAAAACATGCAGGCAAGCTGGAACGTTGGCACCAAGGCAGGCAGGAAGTTCACAGGTAGGAAGATCGGTAGATATGTAGATGTATGTAGGTAGGTAGGTAGGTAGATAGGTAGGTACATAGGTACGTAGGTAGGTAGGTACTCAGGTAGGTAAGTAGGAAGGTAGATATGTAGGAAGGTAGGTAGGTGGGTAGGTAGGTCGATATGTAGGTAGATATGTAGGTAGATATGTAGGTAGGTAGGTAGGGGAGGTAGGTAGGTAGGTAGGTAGGTAGGTAGGTAGGTAGGTAGGTAGGTAGGTAGAATTTCCACAACAGTAGGTAGCTAGGTAGGTATGAAGGCAAAACAAGAAGAATGTAGCTGCTGGTATCTACTTTAGATGACTCATGCCCATTGATGAGGATTACAGCCGTCAGTCCTCCAGCAGGGAGCCTCAGTCAAGGCACCCTCCCCCATCCACGGGCCTCCTGTCTGGGCTGGGCTCCTCTCCACTCCCCCTCTCTCCTTCTCGCAGGCCTGCAGCTTAAATTAGCACTCTGGCGCGGGGCCATGAGAGCATGCACACAGAGAGCCGAGCAGGCAGCAACCATTCATTGTGCTGTGAGCAGCGTGAGTCAGACTCATAGTAGAGAGAGCTGGCTGGGTTGGCTCGGCCTGCTTGTTTTTCACAATGGAGCTAGTTACCACATCAGTTTACTTCAGCTGTGTACGCACAAAAACAGAATACTTCACGAGCAAATATGTGGTGTTTTGTTGACGCTCACATGAAAGGGGCCTGTGTCAGGGCTGGGTTGTTGTTTCCCCAGCGAGGACAAATCGCAGTACGCAGGGATCTTTACATGATTTACAGTCCCGTTTGAAGTATGTTTGCCCGTACGGCTAGTCTGCTGGTAGCAGTCTAACTGTACTCTTATCATGGTCAGCTGATCTTGTGTGGGGGAAACATGACAGAAGAGGGTTCCCATCTCAACAGCTATTCTCCAGCTGGCACTGAGCTATCTCATAATTCAATCAATGGAAAACGATATGAGGAGGAGGAGAGTTATGACATTTCATCTGCTATTGTTATTTCATTATACTCTTTCATCTCTGTTCTTTTCTTTTTTATTTCCTATTCTCTCACATCGTGATTGTATCTCTTTGTCTGGAGGAGATTGCCTCTCTCTCTCTCCCTCTCCCTTTCTGGTACAAGGACAGTCTGCCTCTCATTTCTCATATCTCTCCTTCTCTTATTATATGGAAGATGGGGAGGGTCAGAGCAGCATATTGCACAAATTAAGTTTTCCAAAAAACCATCTGTTAAGGTTTCATGGTATAGACCTTCTGGCTCATCCCAGCAATAACACAGCATGTCCACAATCCCATTTCCCCAATGCAATTACACAGCAATATCCCCACAGAGAGACAATACTCTCTCTCTCTCTCTTTGTAAACGCCCAATGTTTTGCATTGCTGTTAGATGCTTTACATTGCTGTTCAAATGACAAATTCCCTAGTTGTAAAAGTTGCTGTTTTCAGAGAGAGCAACAGATGAGGTGATGAATGGATGAGGTTGTATGTCTTGGTTGCGAGGATGTGTAGTCTTGGTGTCACTACGGAGGAGGTAGGCGGGGACGGGGGGGCCCTGGGACGGGGGGGCCCTGGGCCGGGGGGGCCTGGGGCGGGGGGGCCTGGGGGCGGGGGGGCCCGGGGCGGGGGGGGCTGGGGCGGGGGGGGCCTGGGGGCTGGGGGGGCGGGGGGGTCCCGGGGGGGCCTGGGGCGGGGGGCGGGGCCGGGGCGGGCGGAATGTGGTACCTCTCTCTCCTGCATGGTTGCCAGGTGAGCTGAGAGAAGACTGTGGAATGTTCTGTGAACGTGTCTGTTTAGTCTGCTGGTGAGCACTGTGAAGGAGAGCCATCGCTCTTCTCTGGCACACACACACACACACACAGGCACCTACGCACGCACACGTGGAATTCAGGAACATGCACAGGCTCACAAACACAAGCCCCCACACTCACGTATGCACTCACAATGTATGTACCACATACTGAATGTGCGCACATACACACTTAAACATACATTAGCACTTTAGTCATCAATGCATCACAAAAACATGTGATAGACGGAACATTGTATTGAGAATGAGGCTTCCTCTCACTGTCTTTGTTTACCATTGTGTGTTAACGACATCATGGCTCCTGATTCCATGTACGTGCCATTTCTGAGCAGGTCATTTAATTAGTCTTCATAAAACAATGATTAGATCATCTGAGAGGAGAGGGATGAGGGATGGAGGGAGGGAGGGGAGGGGAGGGGAGGGGAGGGGAGGGGGAGGGGAGTAGAGGGGAGTTGGGGAGGGTGTGAGGGGAGGAGAGTGTGGCGGAGATTGAGGAGAGGGCGAGGCGTGAGATGAGGAGGGAGCGAGCTGGGAGTAGAGGAGAGTGGATGAGGGAGACGGTGATGACTGGTCTGCTGACGGTTTTGGAGACGCATACTTGGCTCTAGAGGGATAGGGTGATAAGAGCAGTGAAGGGCTGTGTCGTATGGATGGATGTGCATGAGGCTGACGCATCGTAAGCGGAACCGAGCCGCGAGAGAGGGAGAGGAGGGGCGAGGAGAGGGCGAGAGAGGAGAGGAGAGGGGAGAGAGGGGGATGAGGAGGAGGAGATGGAGAGGAGAGCAGAAGGGTGTCAGCAGTGTGGCTCGATCGCTCTGGACAGTTTTGTTTATACACAAGAAACGTTGTGAAACTCTTGATATGAAGGGTAGATAGTGAGCTGACACAACCAGAGCCGGAGGACATGTCTGTTCCACTGTCACAATGAGCCGGTGCAGGTGACACCACTGACACGCATGCACACACATCAAGTCACACGGAACACGCCGGCTTCTGCTGACTAACAGAACATAGAGCCACCGCACCTGTGCATCAGCGTCACAGAACAACTCACAAGAAGCTTTCTCCCCCGGCACTCTCAGCCTGAGAGAGAGGAGAGAGAGGGGAGAGAGCGAGAGAGAGAGAGAGATGAGAGGAGAGAGAGACAGCAGAGAGAGAGGGAGAGAGAGAGAGAGAGGAGAGAGAAGAGAGGAGAGAGGAGAGAGAGAGAGACGAGAGAGAGAGAGGAGGAGAGAGAGAGGAGAGAGAGGAGAGAGAGAGAGAGAGGGAGAGAGAGAGAGAGGAGAGAGCAGAGAGGGAGACAGAGAGGGAGACAGAGAGAGAGACAGAGAGACAGAGAGACATATCTCCTCATCTGTGCTCTACTTGCGGAGGTGTGCTTAGGGGATGCCCTGCTCGAAACAGGAAAAAAAACATGAAAGATAAAATCAGCCTTGATCTCAAAAACAGGGATGGTAAGAAGTCCTTCTACCTGTTCTGTGCAGTACACCCACGGCCAGCTGCTTGTCTCAGATCCGCTCTGCTCTCGCCCAGGGCCTGCTGATCTCCAATCAGTTAGAGGCATTATCTACCAGAAGAGAGACTGAGTTACAGTTACTCTTTATCTGATCTTGGGTCAGTAACAGCCATGACCTTCAAATCCTAGGCCTATATACACACACACACGCACACGCACACGCACACGCACACGCACACGCACACGCACACGCACACGCACACGCACACACACACACACACACACACTGCCATGTGACCCCTCTCAGATAAGACATGGTAGACGTCCCTGTAACCACGGCACCACTCTGTCTGTGTCTGTCAGCCATTTCCTCTACTATGTCTAAAACAAAACAACATGTGGAGGTGCATGCATGCCTCTGTAATAGCGTCCACAAATGTCAGCTGTGTTTGGTTGCAGCGCGGTCATTTCAGCTGTGTAATGGTTATGCTAACCGTTTTGACCCATGACCAGTGCTGTTTGCCACATGCATGTCTTGTTCACACGTCAGCTTTTGTTAGCCGGATAAAGTCGTAACAGATCATCACTGTCACTGTTGATTTTGTCGACTAGCATAGTGCTGCAAAGGACTGTACGTCTTAGTGCTAGGAAAGAAGGAAGGGAGGAAGGAGGGAAGAAGGAAGAAGGAAGGAAGGAAGGAAGGAAGGAAGGAAGAAAGGAAGAAAGGAAGAAAGGAAGAAAGGAAGAAGGAGAGAGGAAGGAAGGAAGGAAGGAAGAAGGAAGGAAGGAAGGAAGGAAGGAAGGAAGGAAGGAAGGAAGGAAGGAAGGGAGGGAGGGAGGGAGGGAGGGAGGGAGGAAGGAAGGAAGGAAGGAAGGACGGAAGGAGGAGGAAGAAGGAAGGAAGGAAGGAAGGAAGGAAGGAAGGAAGGAGGGAAGGCAGGGAGTAAGGAAGGAAGGAGGAAGGAAGGAAGGAAGGGAAGAAGGAAGGAGGACGCGAAGGACGGCAGGAAGAGGGAATGCACGGCTGTCAAAACGTCATGCCTACGGACTTCCTCCGTACGGCAGTCATGAATTACTTCGCTTCTTTCCTCCTTCTTCCTTCCTTCATTCACTTCCTTCCTTCCCCTCTTGCTCTCCCACCCAACCCATTATAGACAAAAGACAGATAAATCATCTTGCCCACCCATCAAACATGTTCATATTATCATCCCATGAAAAGAAGCTTTGCTACAGGATCACATATTGTACTAGAAGTCCCTGTAGAGGCTGGCTCTCACTAGGAGTGTCTGAAACACTTACAGTAACAGTACATCTATGTTTGTTTGGCGGTAGGATGCCCTCAATGTGACCTCGGTGCATCAATTTTAATGATGAGCGTACTCATTTGTTTTCAGCATGCCTTGTGCTGGCTAGGACTGTCTCACGCGGCAGTAGACTGTACAACCTTCGCTTTACTGACTTCACAGCACAGCAAGAGACTCCTGGTGGTTTTGTTCTGTATTTAAGCCCAGCATGGTGAAGGAGAGTTCTGTGTGTTTGAACTGCCTGTCAGGGCGGAACTTCAGACCTGTCACCAGCACCACAGTGGAAGAGGGGGGGGGACGCCTGACATCCACCATGTCAGAACTGTTCCTGCAGATCTGGGACTTCAAAGGAAGGGCAAAACGGAAAGCAAAGGTTTGTGTGTGCTTTCTGGTACCTGTGTGTGTGTAGATGTGTGTGCGTGTGTGTGTATGTAGGCGTGTGTGTGTGTGTGTGTAGGCTTGTGTGTGTAGGTGTGGGTGTGTGTATGTAGGCGTGTGGTGTGTGTGTATGTAGGCGTGTGTGTGTGTGTGTGTGTGTAGGCGTGTGTGTGTAGGTGTGTGTGTGTGTGTAGGCGTGTGTGTGTGTGTGTGTAGGCGTGTGTGTGTGTGTGTAGGTGTGTGTGTGTGATCACCCCTGTCAACACTACTTATGTCTGGTTGGTTAAAGCAGGTCAGGACCACCACCATGTGACACCACAGACAGGAAGTGAGGCAGGAGAGTGGAGAAGCTTTCTGAGACTCTGGTACACAGCAGCATCAAAGCACAGCCACTCAAAGCACAGCCACTCAAAGCACAGCCACTCAAAGCACAGCCACTCAAAGCACAGCCACTCAAAGCACAGCCACTCAAAGCACAGCCACTCAAAGCACAGCCACTCAAAGCACAGCCACTCAAAGCACAGCCACTCAAAGCACAGCCACTCAAAGCACAGCCACTCAAAGCACAGCCACTCAAAGCACAGCCACTCAAAGCACAGCCACTCAAAGCACAGCCACTCAAAGCACAGCCACGAAGCTTTAACTCAAGGGTGGGTGTAATCTAGCATGACCTCTAAGGCCTCGCTATGCAAAAACACATATGGCTCGGAGAAATACCATATCACCGCGTTGCTCTGTAATTCATACAGATACAGTTATGGAGCGCTGATGGAACATGGGCTCAGCGTGCCGTAATCGCACCATGATGGAGTCATTTGATAGCAGAAATCATGTGATAGAAGAGTGGATCCGAGGCTGAATCCTGGCACATTTGCTCCAATTTTCACCTGAAAGCAGACACAAAATGTCCCCTTTGGAACCGGAGTGTTCATAAACAGCGTGTTATTTCCCAGGGGGCCAAGGGATGTTTACGGTCCTGCACCATGTGTTCCCTTGGGGATGGAAACAGGTTGCCATGGCAGCTGCTTAGATGTTGCCGAATCTCAGCAGTGTGTGTGTTGCAGTGTGTGTCTGTGAGGCCAAAGGACAAGGAAACAAAAAGTTGTTTTTCCAGTATTATTTCCCAGCCTCTCATTAAAGCTTATGAAACACAAGGATGTATTTTTACTGACCCATCCTTTCTGCCGATACATAATCCATGAATTACATTACAGGAAATACCACAGTTATATGTAGTTCCTCCTGCTAGAGTACAAGATGGTGAAACAACCCACCATGGAGACAAGTTTGTTTGGGCCCTCCAGAGTCTGTGTAGACGTCTTGATCTTCCAAACTGAAGCTGTTACTAGTTAGCTAAACAGCCTTCACAACGTGGGTGTTTGAAACCAACTGTGTGAGCTCTGCAGACATGTTAAGCCCAGGCTTTCCACTGGGAAATATATCCTCCCGTTGATCTACTGATGTAAAGAATATGGCCTGGTTGATCAGAAGGGTTTATGTTGATGGTTTAAATACTGGCTAACATGTACAAAATACATTTCTGTGAAGTGATTCTAAGACGTAAATGTGCAGAGTCGGGTTATGAAGCTATCCATATTCACAATGTTTTACTCTTGTGTGTTTATGCATGAACATGCACAGGAATACAGACGAGTCATTTCCCTCATAATACAACAGTTAATGTAGAACATGCAGTCTGACATTTTTGCCTTGGGTCCATTTGGAAGACTTAAGCCTCAAGCCGATGTTGTATATTTTCATTTGTTTGGCTTTTCAGCATTACTAATATTAATCTCTGTCGGCTGACGCATGAGTCACAGTGGAATGACAGAGCCGCCACAAGCCATTTTCATGCTGTCTGACTCGATGAGGAAGAGATCAGAGCTAGTGATGCCAATCACACCCCCCCTTCCCCCCCCGCCCCCCCAAGCCAGAAGACCTCTTACCCCCTTCAGAGAGGGTCTCTTTAGAGAACCACTCTCTCAATCACTCTCCCAATCAGAAACATGTCAAACAAAGCATAATCAGTCTGGCACAAGCCTACATCCTGCACTTGCCAAATACTTTTGAACATTTACATTTTGACTCATACTGTAAGAAACTGCAGATATTTCGGTTGGTAGCAGTCAAACTAAGGTCAGTGGAAGTTCCAGCTCTTAGTTGATTAGCCAAGTTGTCTCTCCAGCTTTTGCCCGCACTGATTAATCGATTCCTTCAACACAGATCATCATCCTTAACTCAAGCATCTTCTCTTGCAACTCTGTGAAACCCAAAGGCTTATAAAGGTCTTAAGATAGGAAGGTGTTGAAGAAAAAAACGATTTCAATGCTTCGTCTTTGACATGTGGCATTTGTAAAACAATATTTACACACCTGGAGGGTATATTTTCTCATCTTATATATCTCCTGACATGTGTAAAACGCAGAGTGCCAGTTGGGGGATTTATGTTAAGCTATAACAACAACAAAAAAAAAGTCTAATATGAGACCGTAATAATAGAACCATACTCGAATACTCTGACTTATGAACAGTATGAAGACACTCTCTTATGTACAGTATGTCGTTCTATTCAAAGGCTCCCAAATACACCTATAGAATCCCAGAATACACTTTCTTCTCTTCTGCACTTCTGCATCTTCTGACGTTGCCTTGTCGTCTTATGTATCAGCTGCAGTCTGTCCAACAATGTCTTTTTGTTTTCAGGTCAGAGAGCTGCAATGTCCTGGTCACCCTCTCCCTCCATGTCCTCTCATCCCCCCATGTCTCTCCCCCTACTCCCTCGTCCCTCTCAGTAGAGGTTCCCCTTTGAGCCCAGACCCAGGAACAGTTTCCCTCCCAAAAAACCTTGGAAGTCACTGGAGAGGAACTGACCTTAGATCAGTGTCCGGGGGCAGTTTCATCCCGTGAGGGAGGGGTGAAGACCTCCAGGGGCCTGATTCAGACTGCAGTCATCCTCACTGACCTTTGGAGTCTTTGAGGACAGATCTCGGTTTCAGACAGACACACACATACACACAACCACGCCAATAGACACATACGCGCACGCACACACATTTGCTTCAAGGCTCTGGGGCTGCCTGCCATTTCTCCTCAGCACCAACGTGTTTAGAGAGCTGATGTGCCTCCATGTTTTTTTTCTCGACTGTTCTTCTTCTCTAAGAATGGGTCAAATCGACAGGGAATGGGTCAAATAGATTCTTAGGGGATTATATTTCTGTTTTATGCACAGCTGCAGCCTAGGCTTAACCAAATCTATGGTGAAATCTCTGCATGCTGTGTGGGAATGCTTTGACACAGGAGTGGGTGGTCACGTAAATTCTAAGAGCATTTTTGGCATTATGGAATGACAAAAACCAAGGGTTTGAAATCTCTGCAACATTCCTCTGAATATATTGGTTCTGTCTTTGATCTTGTCTCACCCTAATACAATTAAAATCATTGTAGGGCTACGCAAGCTCTAGTAATATTATGTGGAATGAACTCAGGTGGGTGGTGCAAGCAGTGTATCCCACACACACACACACACATGCAAAAACACACACAAGAGTAAAGAGTTGTGTGGGTGCATCACATTCTCCAGCAGTGAACCACCATTCTGAAAAGAGAGCTCTCTGTGTGGAAACGCATTTCCATGAAGCGTGGGTTTAGCTCCATGGTTATGGTTTGGATGGAGGATGGACCGTTTTCTGTGTGCCTGCATGCATACATACAGGGGAGAGGGTAACATTCACAGATGTGCATTCTTTATTTTACTACATGGATTCTTCTAAAAGCACCGAACATTCGAACATTGCTCAATTGCCAAGTGAGAAGATTCATGATCAATTATCAACTAAGACACGTTGATTACATGACAGTCGGACTGAATGTTGTTTTATTTTTCTCTAAATTGCATTTTTGAAGGAAGAGTTTCAAATAATTTGTAGATATATTGGATAGGTCCGGTTCCTATCCCCATCCCCCTCACATCCAATTTACATTAAAGCTCTTGCTTAGGATACATTTAGATTCCTGGGGTGTACATGAATCTCACATGACTGCGTATTACTGTAGTCAGCTTGAAAACCAATGGGGTTCCTGTGTGTGCGACTGACGTCAGGGAGGCGGGTCGGGGGCAGGTTCGCTTGTGTGTGTGGAATTTTCTCCGCCAGGCTGTCGGCTCTTGCACTGAGACGCGGTGTGTGTTAGCTCGGCTGACCTCGCACTGAATGGACTCGATTCCCAGCCACGTAAGTACAACACCACGGGAGAGGATGTCTTGCTGAATCAAGGGATAGGCCTGGGGAAGTCGGCCATCCCTTCCTTTTAGCAGCTGAAGCAGCCGACGACAATTCATTTGGATTAAAACGAATCTGTCGCAGAGGATATCGACTTCCGAACACAACAAAGGGCTAAAAATTCGGGACGATTTTCTCTCCATATTTGGTAGATGGCAATCATCATAGCTCGTGCATGGATATGATCTGTGGAACAAGGCCCGTGCGACACTGACCAAGGAGGCTAGCTGAGGCTGTTTATGTCACATTTAGTCTCAATTTGAATCCACAATCATTTGCAACTCGGTGCAGTAAAACGTGCTTGTTTTATCTTCCGTCTGCAAGCTAAAGACGGTGAATTGTTTCTGTTTTATGAAACGTGTAATGCAATTTATCGAGTTGTTAAGATTAGCCAGCCAGCTAGCTGTATGCTTTCTGTAGCAATTGTCATTGCAAAGCTGGCATTCGATATTTTCACTGCTTTGTAACAATTTGGCTTCTGCAGTTCGCACTCAGACACCTACTTTGCTGAAGCTCTTTCAGCACATTGTGCAAAGGTGTGCTCTCACTGCAAGCAATGCTTTTGTTAGCTACCTAAGTCCAGCCTCTTTATCTTTCTAATAAGACCATATAAATTGCATACAATTTTGTTCATTTTTTGGAACGTAGTCTATTGTATATCGCCTAATACGAGCCCCTTGGCCGAAATAGAAAATCTCGTTAGTTTCACTCTTTAGTGCAATTGCAGGAAAAAGCAAAAAGGTCAGTTCTATTTTTATTTCTTGAGACCAATATTTTACCACTGCATTGAAGCTTACTGAAGTTTAAAACCAAATAAATAAGAGACGTCACTGTAAGTCCAGGACCCAATTCTATTGGAAGTATTATATCGAATACTCATGAACATACAGAGGTCAAATCCCATTAACATTTCACGTTATGGGAGATCACGGCACAAATCACACGACTTTGAAGAATTGTCTTGCCTAAGGACTACAGAATCGAACCAGAGTTTCAGTCCCAACCTCGGGTCCCCTAGCCCGCCTGAAACACCTGACTCTTCGCACTGTATCTCCTGCATCGGGGACTACCTTTTGTTGGAGCCCCTTGAGGGAGACCACGTTTTCAGGGCCGCCCACTTGCACAGTGGGGAAGAGCTTGTATGTAAGGTGAGTCCTCAAGCTAAGCTTTTTATGGCCCATTGCTTTGATTGACGGGGTTATGAGTCATGAAACGGTGCAGGTATATTGTAACCATGTTCATTATGCTTAAACTCATCAATCAACGCGTTTCTTTATAGATAGCTTTATGTAGTTTATATTGGAGTAGTATCGACATGTGTAAGATGTGTTGTTAATCATTGTCATGAGTTATGTACAATACATTTAGCAGATTTTCATGATGCAACTTGTCTATTTAGATTTTTTAAAGTTGCATTGCACCTGATAGCAAATTATCCACATGCTCTTCTACACGTCACGCTCAACTAGCCTAAATTATGCACTGTGTTGAAATAGCTTGTGCAGCAGCGAAAATTTGTCTGCGCATATTTTATGCATGAATTGGAAATGGAGAACACAGGAGAGTAATGGAAAAAGTGAATGGAGAGCTATAGCGATCTCACGCTCGTCTCAAGAGCCGTGTGGTTCGGGTTGCATGATGTAACACTGAAATAGAGTGTGTAACCTCACACACTCCTCATTTTCCCAAACTCTTAGACACTATCAAGCTCTTTGTTCGTCACTGTCAAAAATATGACCTATACGTGTAGTTCACCCGCTTAACACGGAGAATTTGTTGCTCCCGTTTCGAATGGACCCCCTACTGCTGGTTTCATGATGAGTGAAGCATCACTCATCTAGTATCTAGAACGGATATGCATTTAATTCCTCGGGCAGGTGCATTTGGGAGGTTTCCCTGCGTCCAAGTTCTAGTTCCGCTTCATCGAAAATGAGTTACGGAGTGATTCGGTCCAATCAGTCATAAATGTGCTACAATAGTACAAAGTGCGCAGAATTAGGGCATCTACTGTCATCGTTTCCACCTCGCTGTGCAAAATATGGTTCTGATTTACAGTATGGCTAAACAGTCTCCCCTGAGTACAATCCGATGTTATGAACTGTAAGTAGGGTAGTTAACAGGCTGATTAATAGAAAAGGTTTTATTGCCTTAATGGACTTAAAGGAACATCCTCTTCTAGGTTGTGACTTAAAACAGGTTACCAAGATTGTAAATAGGCTAGGCTGTACAGCACCTTTGGCAATACGAGTTTACATTCTGACCTCCATTCTGGCTCTCTGTTTCTAGGCAACATTAAAAATCCATTTGATATACCTTCCCCCTGATTGATGGTGTCTGCCAAGGCGTAGGCCCGGGTCATCACTGTAGACCTTAAGGGCGGCAGGTTTCACTGGCTACCTCTCACCTGAATGTCTGTGCTGAAAGTCAGTTCGCCATAGGAGAGGCGTTACTATGGAAACCGAGGGAGACTGTGACCGTGTTCTGCGGTACATTTCAATTCCCCGAACTTACTGCTGTCTGCATGCGTGCCTTCGCCTGGTAACTGTGAAACACTGGAGTAGGCAGAAGGAGCCAGTAGTTTATCAGATTGGATTAGGTGGATGGTGGGGCATTTTCCATGCATTAAATCATATCCTTTAATCCATTAATAGAAACTTAACTGGTTCCATTTCTAGAATTGCAAGGCTCCATTGTTTTGGAAAGCTGGGCCTCAGGCCTGCAGCTTCCTGAACAAACAAGTCAATAGAGCCCCAAGTAACCATCAAATTAGATACTAATATCCGTCTGTCTCTCTTCCTCCCTCTCTCTCTCTTCACTCGTACTCGCTCTCACTCTCTCTCTCTCGCTCTCTCTCTCAGATCTCTCTCTCTCTCTCTCTCTCTCTCTCTCTCTGTCTCTGTCTGTCTCTGTCTGTCTCTCTCTCTCTCTCTCTCTCTCTCTCTCTATGTCTCTCTGGTTTCAGGTTTTTGACATTGCTCGCTACCAGGAGTCCCTGGCGGGCTACTTTGCCCTGGGCCGACACGAGCACATCAACCAGATCCTGGAGGTTCTGCTGGGCGAGACCCGCGCCTACGTCTTCTTCGAGAGGAGCTATGGAGACATGCACTCGTTCGTCCGCACCTGCAAGAAGCTCCGTGAGGAAGAGGCCGCCAGACTGTTCCATCAGATAGCTTCGGCCGTGGCGCATTGCCATGACAACGGACTGGTCCTCCGGGACCTGAAACTGAGGAAGTTTGTCTTCAGGAACGAGGACAGGTGAGTGAGAGAGAGAGGCCACGCCCCCGTGGACCCGCTGCCACGCCCCCCGGCGTTGTGAGCCGAGCTTTATTCACCACACACTTGAGTCATAAACGGCTGTAATGAAGATTTCGGCAGGCGTTGTATGGGGCTCAGCGCTCTGACTCCCCAGGCGACAGAGGCTCAGCAGGAGCAGAAGGCAGGAGGGTTTCCAGGCCAGATCGCTGAACGCCTCTTGAACTGATGAGCAGTGACTCGAAGCCAAGATGAGCTTTGTGTGACAGATGTTTCATTTGTTTGGGTTTTGCTGTGCACGGCTACCACAGCCTAGTCTGAACGCTGCAGGACAGGCTGTGGCTGCCCCCTGCTGGTGGCGTACACACACTACACCATGTCTATCCCAGAGTTGACTGTTGCCATAGAGACCTGCACCCACAAGCCGGCTCCATCTGTCATTAGATTCCTTAGATTTATGATTTTTATCACCACCTTTTTCTTATCAGTTAAAGGCTGGAGGTTAATCTGGTAGTTGATTGGTGATCTGTCACCCTGGCTCTCTCCATGCCCTGTCTCAGAATGCATGGCGTCATTCTCTGGCCCTGGCCACGGAAAAGTGAAGTTGAGCCGCTGCTCACTCTTATTGGATATGGAGTCCGACAACCTTGGCTTCCATGCCCTGGACTGAGATGGCAAAACCCTGTCCTGAATGATTGATGGGGGCTGCATCATAGGAGGATGTGGGTCTCAGTCTCAATAGTTTATGGCCTTATCTGCTTACACCTGTTCACTTCTTTCAATCCGGTGGAGAAAAAAAAGGTAGACGTTTCGGTGTGGCCCACAGCCCCACCCTGGCCTACAGCCCCACCCTGTGACCCACAGCCCCACCCTGTGACCCACAGCCCTACCGTGGCCCACAGCCCCACCCTGGCCTACAGCCCCACCCTGGCCTACAGCCCACTGGCCCACCCTGGCTCACAGCCCCATCCTGGCCTACAGGCCCACAGCCCTACCCTGGCCCACAGCCCCACCCTGTGGCCCACAGCCCCACAGCCCTACCCTGGCCCACAGCCCCACCCTGTGACCCACTGGCCCACCCTGGCTCTCAGCCCCACCCTGTGGCCCACAGCCCCACAGCCCTACCCTGGCCCACAGCCCCACCCTGTGACCCACTGGCCCACCCTGGCTCACAGCCCCATCCTGGCCTACAGGCCCACAGCCCTACCCTGGCCCACAGCCCCACCCTGTGACCCACTGGCCCACCCTGGCTCACAGCCCCATCCTGGCCTACAGGCCCACAGCCTCACCCTGGCCCACAGCCACATCCTGGCCATTGAGTGTGTCCAGAGTAGGTAGACTGTAGAGGGACAAAAGCCAGTCGAAACAGGACGTCAGTGCCACTGCTCGTTTCAACAGCACACTCCGAGGACCTGACATGATCGTCATGTCACGGCTTCAACGTCCCTGTAAAGTTTATAGGTCAGAGGTGGCTGGTCAGCCATGTGTGGAATCCGCTAGCGCAGCGTAGCCGAGTCAGCGGGGGAGATATGACCTCGTACACGGGCACACGTGTCCCCTAATGAGCCTAGCAAAGCCACTCGCTCTGGAGGTTATTATAGCTCAGTATGTAGCAGGTGGAGCAGGCATTGCCCAACACGTTTGAAAGTTACTCATTACCCAATACCATAACACTTAACACGGCAGATATTCACCGTAGGGTATGTCTAATGACTGATTTTATTATTGACATTTAAATGTAAACTGTACATGTCATAGATTTACTGGGACTTTGTAAATTAGTACCGACCTTGAGGAGAGTCACAGAAACTTGTATTAGTTTGTGTCTAATATTTATTCTCAACTGTCTTTGTCTCTCGCTCTAAACAAAAGATATATCTGAGAGAACAGTGGAATTCTATTGCAGGGAAACTGTACTACAGAGCGCCCAGGTTAACATAGTGAATACTCCCTCCACCCTGTCACAAAGTAGCTATTTCAGCACTCCTCAAACCTGGGGAGCTGTTGGTGTGTGCGTGTGCACGTTTGACAGTGTTCCGAATGTGCATGAGCCAGCTGGAAGGAGCGCAATCTCCCTGAAGATGCAGTTCACATTCTCCTGGTGTGTATGTGTGTGTGCGCACAAGTGTGTCACACTTTTCCACACACAGATGAAAGCACTTAAGCAGAAGCCTCACAAGTGTCCCTTTCTGTTCTGTGTGTGGGATCCTCTGCCTGGGCCTCTCCAAGGCCCTCAGCAGCTTCTGAACAACCAGGCATTATGATCGTCTCCTAGAGAACGCTGCAGCCATGCTTGGATTGCAGAGGAGAGCCTTAATGGATGTCTGTTGATGAAAGAAAAGCCCATTCTGATTAGAGAGAGAGACTCGGTTCTCGTTTTAAAACCATCCTTTCTGAGCACCAGACTCGGGAAGGCCGTCAAAGTCATCGGTAATCGTTCTGCTTTGTTGTTTCGGAAAGGCCCTTTTAAAAACCCATCTATTTTTAGACTGTCAAAAGCTGGTTGGGCTCTTATCTGAGCGAATGGAAATGTCAGATTTAAGCCTCGGGCATTATGTGCTCCAATTCATTTAATGTCTAAAAGCTATGGATCTAAAAACCATAAGGATGTCTATCAGAAGGCACGAGGCCAGCTCAAGATACAGAAGGTCTGGAACCAAAACCTCGTGAGAGTGGCTATGAGTTTGGTTGATAAGTTTCATACATTTCAACCTCTCTTTCTACGTGCGTCTACGATTTCATTCTCAAGACAAAAGTTAAAATGGTCGCTGTTGGTCGTTTCTTCAACTGGGCTTAAATGACCGTTTAAATGTCACGGTGTCACTAAGTCTCTTCTGAGATCATTACCGCCTCCACCATGTGTCCTCCTGTAAAGTAGTAAGGAGTGTTAACTCATACTAAACACCTCGTTTCGTTTACTCCGTTTTAATGGTCACACTCCATGTTCACCAGTACAACTCACGCAGTAACAACATCCTGTCCCCTTTAAAGTAAAGGTATCAGAACCCGGAAATACATAGTTAACAGTTAACAGCAGCAGTGCTAACAGCAGCAGTGCTAACAGCAGCAGTGCTAACAGCAGCAGTGCTAACAGCAACAGTGCTAACAGCAGCAGTGCTAACAGCAGCAGTGCTAACAGCAACAGTGCTAACAGCAGCAGTGCTAACAGCAGCAGTGCTAACAGCAGCAGTGCTAACAGCAGCAGTGCTAACAGCAGCAGCGCTAATGTCAAGTGTTGTGTTCCCGTGTCTCCCCAGGAGCCTTGTGAAACTGGAGAGCCTCGAAGACACCTACATCCTAGACGGCCACGACGACTCCCTGTCAGACAAGCACGGCTGCCCGGCCTACGTCAGCCCCGAGATCCTCAACGCCAGCGGCAGCTACTCGGGCAAAGCGGCCGACGTGTGGAGCCTGGGCGTCATGCTCTACACCATCCTGGTGGGCCGCTACCCCTTCCACGACGTGGAGCCCGGCTCCCTGTTCAGTAAGATCCGCCGTGGCCACTTCAGCATCCCAGAGACCCTCACGCCCAAGGCCAAGTGCCTGATCCGGAGCATCCTCCGCCGGGAGCCCGCCGAGCGCCTCACCTCCCGGGAGATCCTGGAGCACCCGTGGTTCACCTCCGGGGCAGCGGGGGGCGCTGTGGCGCAGGGCCGGGCGGAGAGGGAGCAGGAGCAGGCGGTGCCGGAGGTCAGCATGGAAGAAGAGCTGGAACAGTTCTTCAGCTGAGCCCGCCCGACGAGAAGCACAAAAGGGAGGACTGGGCCACGGTCACCTCGCCGCGCTCTCGCAGAGCCAAACTGTAGTTGTAGTTTAGCAGGTGGACATTTTGTCACTCACTAACGGTGGTCCATCCCTTTTCCACCATTCCATGGAACCTTCAAGCCTGAGCCCTGTCTTCACAGGTTAGGAGCCACTCAAACATCACGAGGGGCAGACTTCACACTAGGAGTCAACGCTGCTGAACATGCAAGTCGCAAACGATGTAGCAAACATTCTTTTAGTTTTCTGTTTTAGTTTATTCATGGTGCTCTGCAAGCAGAGACAGACGCCATGGTGAGACACTACGGAAAGCGCGAAGGGACAGGAAACCTCAGCCAAGGAGAACAAGACAAACTGACAGTTGGACTGCAACACCACTCCTCTATGAGTCCTCTCAAAGCTTGAGGTAGCACTTGCCCCCAAATCACAGGTCTAGGATTATCTTAACCAACCCATAATTCCTACTTTAACCCATAAGGAAGACTGACTATTTCTGATCTTCTACCTGTACTAGTAGGATAAGTCTACCTATTGTCACACTCACGATGACATGTATGTTTTGTTTTGCATTCTTATTTTTTTTTATCCAGCGTTAGTCACCCATAACCGAACTTGACCTTTGACATTAGAAAAGCTCTTTCACTCACATAGAGGGTAGATACTCACTAAACAGTCATATGTATCTCTTTTAACTTGCGTACTTCAGCCTCTGTTTAGCCTTACCGTATGCTAACTGTGTACTGCTCTCCTATTTGCCTAGATTAGGTTTCCACCTTTCATTTGTCATGTGTCTTTTAAGTTCACAATAACCTTGTCATTTTTTTTTAGCTATTCCATAAATTGTTACTGCTGCTTTAATATCTTTCCCTTAAGAACCTTAACATTTCTCTTGTAATGCCTCCGAATGTGGCGTCATGCACTTGATTCACACAGGTTAAGCGAGCAATTCCTTCTCCTTAGACTAGCTTCTTCCTATTTAAGTTCAGCTTCTCATTTTTAGGAACGAAAAACAGAAATGTTTTATTTAAATTGTAACAACTATATAAATATAAATATATATATATATATATATTTAAAAAACACATTGCAGGGTTTTTCTTTTTTCAAAAATACCTTTTTCATGAATAATGTCTGCAATATCTTGGACACAGGACAGGTGCAATGGGAGGAAGGTCTGTCCAAAGTTTTAGAATAAACGTATATTTCTTTTTGTGCCAGTATTTCTGTGCCCGACAGCCCATGCCACAGTCGCCCTTGTTTTTTTTCTAGACTTGACACCAGTTATTCTACCATATTATTATTATTACTATTAACATGGTCTCCAGTACCTCATGTTAGTTCTACTGCCTGCGTAGGTTCTGTGAAACGATCATGTTCTGAATGGGTACCAGTGGACATGTTTGGTTGTATCTCAATGTTACTTGAATTTGTGTTTTTATCTAGTTATTGGCATGTGCCCTATGAATGCTTTAGACTGCTTAGCAGGGGAGTAACAGCTAGTTTATTTTTAAGAAAAGGTAAAAAAAAATTCTCAATATACTACTTTCTGAGTTGCTTTTAAAACAACTATTGCTTTCCTTTTTTTTGTTTAGTAGAATGAGCTACCCTTATTTAAGTTAGTGCTGATTTGGTGCTAATGTTATGAGTCCTTTTTTCTTTTCGTTTTCAGAGGGGGGTGCTGCATGGTGGGATATCTGCCTCGGATGTTTTGATTGTAACGTAACAAATTCTGGTGTTTTGTCCAAATTTATTCGGTAAATAAAATTGTGAACTGCTCGCCTGGCTCCTTGCTTTCCCTCTGTAACGCATGTTCAATACAGTAGCATTCACATTATGTAAAGTAGTCGATTAGTCCCCACAGTTTTGTTGCACTAGAGGCACAATAACTGAGGCTGCTGTTTCCAGAAGACTGCACTCAGGTAATCCAACAGTGCAGATATAGATGAAGGGCTTTACATGCTGGAATCAATTTGTAGGAAATGTAACAGAAAAATACAGGAGATTGTTTATCCCTGAATAACAACAATGCATTGACTGATAACACATGATTAGATTCTGAGCAGCATTCAGTTTGGGATTTCTGCTTCAAACTCACACGTACGACGTGATAGTGACATGACACTTCCATTTCTTCCTTGGTAGTCGGGCATGAATATGACTTGTCAGTGTTCCTTTATGGGAACGAAAAGAGGATTTGTCTCTCTCTTGACTCTCTCTTCCGTCAGACATTAGAGAAATGATTACACTAGTCAAGCATTGTGAAAGCTTTTTGGTGAAGGCGGACCATTTCCTGGTAGTGTTTTTATAATGTTTTGGAGAAAACCTGTTTGCCATGACAACGCAGTACACGTGATAGGTCACCTGACCTTGTCTGACTCGGACAAATCTCTTTCTGTCATTGTATCCCACTGACAGGAAACCATTTAATATCTAATTTGTTCTCCCAGTAGAGAATAATCACATCTGGTGTGTGTTTTGTCAATACTCCCATGTGTGTGTGAGCTGTTAGTTTTGTGTGTGTGTATTCTGTGAATAGTGTGTGTGTGTGTAGTTAGTGTTGTGTGTGTACTTTGTGTATATTGTAGTGAGGTTGTAAACTCTGCATGGGGGCTGCACCTGTCATGTTGCACAGTAATCCTGATTAAAGTTATATTTATCAGATAAGGCAGGCAGCAGCTGGATTGTCACTCACCTCCCACTGACACACAGACCAATCAGATACAGATGCCCGACACACAGACCAATCAGATACAGATGCCCGACACACGACCAATCAGATACAGATGCCCGACACACAGACCAATCAGATACAGATGCCCGACACACAGACCAATCAGATACAGATGCCTGACACACAGACCAATCAGATACAGATGCCTGACACACAGACCAATCAGATACAGATGCCTGACACAGAGACCAATCAGATACAGATGCCTGGATATTGCATACCAGATATCAGTCACCTTTGCAGCTCTTTTTTTAACAACAAATTAACATTTACCTGCTCCCATGGAGACGATCCTTTGTGACAACAGCTGTTCTAATCTGCCCTCTAGTGGTGACGGGTTAGAACAAACGTGGTACAAATGGGGATTCCGATCCTTGCAGAAAATCGGTTTCTGTTGATTGTCGTGTTTGTTGTAAATCAAATGTCTCTTTGTACACATTTCACCAGTAATCTATGTGTTTTGTAATACTGTGACAACTATAACTACTGTAGACTTAAGTTGCCATTCTCACAGAAGGATATTACAACACCGTTGAAACGTTGCTCTACTGAGCTGGCTTGGTTACATCTAAATTTAGAAGATCTCTAAGCTAAGAAGTAGTTGGTTGCCGGATCAAGATTTAAATAAGATTACATACAACAACGCATGACAAAAGGTAAGGTTTCTGAAATGCATTACCATTTAATTACCATCATCAGTATTATATAGACGTACGCTAAGGGCCACAAATGAGCACACACACACATGTCAGCACATAACATAATACACCACCACAATAACCTGCACAATGAGTCATGAGTCACAATACATGACTAATTACAGTAATCCCCTTGAAATGCACAACTCGAGATGCATTATTTGTGTTTGGTCGTGTCGTAACGGTGAAAGCTGTCATCATTTCAAAGCTTTTACAGAAACAGAATATAGATTAAACATTTTAAATTCAGCTCTGACATTCTCTCCTTTCCCACGTCTTGAACACGCAAACAACAGTCTCCACCAGGGATATGGCTGCTCTGCAATTCAATTAAGTCAGAGTACTTCGGTTCAATCCCGGTTGACTTGAACGTGTTTTTACATTTCCCTCTGCCAGTCCAATTAAGGTTGATAGTGGTTACGTAATAGTGTTCCTTCAATGAGGGCCTGTTATGGTTGCAGCAGGGAGAAATCCTGAAACCGTGGCTGTGGAGAAGAGATGCGTCTGTGTGTGAGTCTCAGGGCTCAGTTGAGTTTGTGGTTCGCCATGGGTCCCCCCCTGGCGGAGCACTCTGTGGCAGGGCACCAAGGCAAACACACAGGCAACAGATGGTCTCTGTTGTGTTCCTCCCATCCATGGAGCTGTTGCTGGCTCCAGGCTTAGACCCACTGAGACTGCAAGGAGAGAGGGAGGGAGAGAGAGAGACGAGGAGAGAGAGAGACAAGGAGAGAGAGAGACGAGGAGAGAGAGAGACAAGGAGAGAGAGAGACGAGGAAGAGAGAGAGAGAGAGAGAGAGAGAAGAGAGAGAGAGAGAGATAGAGAGAGAGAGAGAGAGATAGAGAGAGAGAGAGAGATAGAGACAGGAGATAGAGAGAGACAATGAGAGAGAGAGACATGAGATAGAGATACAAGTAGAGAGAGTATCGAGAGATAGAGAGAGATAGATAGAGAGATAGAGAGAGAGATGAGATAGAGAGACACAAGATAGAGAGTAGATAGACAGTAGAGGGAGAGAGATAGAGAGACAAGTAGATAGAGAGCGAGAGAGAGATAGAGAGAGAAGAGAGATAGAGACCACAAGGATGAGAGATAGAGAGATACAATAGAGAGATAGATAAGAGAGACAATGAGATAGAGAGAGACAAGATGAGATTCTGCTAGTAGAGCTCATCTCTCTCTCTCCTCTAGCTCTCTCTCCCTCTATCTCTCTATCGCTCTCTCTCCCCTGCTCTGCGCTCTTCGTCTCTCTCTCGCTATCGAGTGCTGCTGAAGGGTTGGAGCTTTCACATGGTGAACATGGCGGCCATATGTGATCTGGCTTGCATACAAAAGCAGCATTGTAGAATTCCCTCGACGGTTTAGGTTTGGTTTATGTTCAGAGCAAAGATCACAAACCTAGGATTAAATACAAATTAAATACAGGTTATAAAACATATCATCTTACACTGGCATTCAGAAGCGAAGCCTTTATGTGAAGTTGCTTTAAAACTCAGCACTAGATGGCGCTGTGAACGTATGGCCTTGAAGGCTGGTGAAAGGAGGGAGAAAGCTGAGCCTATTTCCATGACTGACGGGGGTGGGGGGGGCGGAATCTTCTGGAGCAAAATCGTATTCATGCATTTTCTTCTTGATTTGTTGGGCCCAGGGGATGAAGCGGATTCCAAACAGCAGAGACTGATAACTCTTTCAGTTTCTCAACAGTTTCTCAGCCCCATGTACAAACATGGTACTGGATGGACGTGTAGGCATTAAAATTCAGTATAAGTCAAGTGTTCCGATTGAATACATTGAACTATCTGAATTCCCTGATTGATAATCAAGTCTAAACTGGCATTTTAGTATCATTTACAGTCATGGAGGCATGCTCAAATGTGTTTAACAGCACACAGCTCACTGAGTCATTGCCCAATGTACCACACTATGGGATAAAATGGTCCAACTAAGCTTGTTCATCTTGTACCACACAATCTATTGCAAAGGGACCGTACAAATACATGCAATGTATTTTGGACGCTTCACGGTATATGAGCCTTATTTTTGTTAAGGGTTGGCCAATTATCTGGTCAGTAAACAGCATAATCAGAGCCTCAAGATGACAAAGTAAATTGGAGACAGGCCTTGTGTTGCTGTCTCTGCCTCTTCGCATCCTTTTGTCAATACCCAATTATCCTCTCTGTTGCACTTCCCTCTCATAGTGCATGCCCTAAAATAGATTCTTAAGGCATTGTTTTCTAATTGCAGCAATCCGGAGTCCCTTGAAGCATTGATCAAACATTCCAGCCTTTCTGGAGTGTGCGTGGGTAAAGTTGAATAGAGCAGGTTTGTATTGTATTTTTTTTTGTATTGTATTTTCAAAGCCGTAGGGCAATTGTGGGGGATATGGCTTCAACGCCCTTATATTGGGAGTCAGGTAGCTGAGCGGTTAGGGAATCGGGCTTTAACTCAGAAGGTTGCCAGTTTGATTCCCGGCCGTTGAAAATGACGTTGTGTCCTTGGGCAAGGCACTTCCCCCTACTTGCCTTCGGGGAATGTCACTGTACTTACTGTCGCTCTGGATAAGAGCGTCTGCTAAATGACTAAATGTAAATGTATATTGCTTTCGTTTTTTTAGGGGGTAGTGGTTGTGAAAGATGTTGCATATGAGTGTTCCATGTGGAGGAGTGTCCTGTGTTGCTGTGGCGATTGTTTATGCATTTCTCACTTCAGAGGGATGCAGGATTAACGTCAGTCCTGACTGACTGGACAGAATCATCTGAAGTAATTTATGTACATTTAGAGAGAGCCATGAATGTCGTCAAGGACGTATGAAGGCGTCGTATCTGGAGGTTCTGAGATGTTTGTCATCATTACCTGAGCTACATAGGCACACTGCCCATGTTTGTTTGAGTGCTGATAGACGTATTCAGCTGGCGAGATAAGGACTTTCTACATTCAACATGCTTCAGTTCCTTTCAACAAATGACGGACTTCATCTAAGGTATTGTAAAGATTTTCACATAAAGCAAGCATTCTCCTCACACACAGGAGTTCCAAAAGCATGGCTCTCTATAAAAACGCCGAAATGATGGGAATATCTTTTTTATTCACAAAATGCCATGCCACTTCAGAGTTGCTTTTCACACCACATATTCAAAAGATATATTGTCAGCCCTTCACAAAATGTCTTCGCAGGATCATATTTAACAGCATGCTACATTCAGATAGAGAGTACTTTCTCTCTCTTGTAAAGCTGAAGTGTTTACTCCAAATCATGTGGCTCAATCAATCTTAACCTTTATTAGATCAATTAATGTGACTCTTGGGATATGGGTAAAACAGGTGGTCTAATGCCTTACAGTAGTAAAGCCCAGACAACGGCTCACAACTCAGATATCTTGTTTTTCTCAGAGTCTCTGAAGCGTAGGGTTTCTGGTGGGTGGTAACCAACGTGTTAGATTTTTCAATTAGAGCTGTTGATTGGAGTGTGCTCTGAGGCACCTGTGGCAGCATGGGTGTGAGTTAATTAACAGTCACCTTTTGATGAACATGTCATGCTTATCTGTTTAGTTTCTTGAAAGAGCACTGCTTGTGACATTTGCTTCTCCTTTGATTCTAATGTCACGTTTTTAAACCAACATTCTTGTCTTCTTGTAGGGTCAGTAACTTCAGTGGCTGACAGCCTTGAAAAGACAATTCAGTGTCGAAGCCACATGATGGTTATAGGCTCATTTTAAGAAACGCTAAATGGTATTTGAAGGCATGGACCCAAAGACATGCTGAAACCCAGTGCTGAGTCTAAGTTTTCATGAGAAGCAATTTTTTATGATTAGTGGCATGGCAGGAAATATTTCCCCCGTCTCAAAGGGTGAGTAAATGTCATTTCAAATGAATGTTTGCAGAGTACTTTCACCCTAAAATCCCCTCTTCAAACAAAGCTTTGGATTCCAAAAACTTGGCTCAGTTCTCTGTCCCCCCCCTTCATAGCCTTAATTGCCGTTGAGACGCGGTTTTAAGCATAGCTGAACCCAGACTTGCTAAATGTCTCTGGTTCATTTCATTCTAAGTGGTTTAATTTGATTAGCTCTTTCAAATAATTCTTGCCTTCAAATCTTGCTTCCGAAAATCCCTCATGTTAGTAGATTCAGCTCAATGCACCTGCTACCTTGTCAAAATTAATTACAATGCCTGCAAGCTGTACTTACATCTGTAAAAGTAACATATTTTTATAATCAAGGTATCATTTCCCCCTTTGCTCAATATCCTGTTACACTACAACATGTGTGCTACCCTGTCCCTTCATATTCTCCCGGCCACCGTTCTCCAGCATCTGATAGCAGAAGCGAGAAGAAAAAGAAAAGATCCTTGACATTCGCTGTGACACACTGCTCCACATGGACTGAAGTGATTTAAACTCTGCAACATTATCCACTACATTCAGAGATGAACAGTGCAGACCTAACTGTCAGCCCCCCACACACACACACACACACACACACCTGAACACACAAAACATAAATTTATATAAACTTGTGAAGGTCAACGTATGCTTTAGCTTTCAAGATACTCAGTCAGGTTCTGTTCTGCAGGACAGTGTGTTCCACCAGCCCTGGTGTTTACACCCACACCTCTGCCTAACAACTAGCACATGCTTCTCCATCCCTGCTGTACTGAAACTGTACATGTTTATCAGGACATGGACGCCGTTTTCAGAAAATATATATTTTTTAATTCTGATTAATTGTGTTGGTGTACAAGTAACTGCACACATATAATACAAATGAGACTACTTATATTGTTGTGTTCTTTGTGTAGGTTATGCCTCCTGTACACTGCCCCTTGTGCCCAATTACATGTGTTTTATAGCCTCTGTGTTGTTAACTTCATAGGACACACGGGTCAGTGTTTTTATTGGTGTTTTTGCCCATTTCTAAATTTGAAAAATACCCTGAAAAAAAATATGTATTGCATGATTACATTTACACTGTAAAATGTTCCTTCGTTATTTGATCATTTTTCAGATGGGCTATGTCAAAGCCTTAAGATAACTGGCCTGTAATTGATTTCATTAAGTCAAATTCATTTTTTTTTAAATATAGTAATATCAGAAGAATTCCGACAAAAATGAACTATGAATTACTGTATGGTCAACAATGACTATATATGCTTTTATTGCACATTTAGCCTACTGCGCAGCAAATAATATATTTGAATGGGCCTACATGTAGACTGTAACCCGCAACAAACCCTCCATTCCATTGGTCACAGTCGGTTGAATCCCAACAAAACGAACGGCACATATTGCAATTGTGGGTTTATTAATATTGCTCTGTGCGAGAATTTGTGTGTAGCCTATGAAATGCACAAACAAGCCTGCATGGATTTGCAATGTTTTAGGCCTACATTGTACTAAGGTATCCAATGTATAGGCTACTTATTTATTTTTGGCAAAGAAAATAGGCTCCATGATAATGTTCCATTTGGGCCTAAAACTGAATTAAAACAACTGTATTAAACAAGTACTCATTTTCAAGCAGGAAAGCAATATGAAAGGCTACCTTTGTGCATAGTACATCTGATTGATGCGCCCTAGAATTATCTCCCGCCTTTTGGACACTTGGGGTGCCTCTTACAGGCTCGTAAAAGCAATCACTACTAACCGCCACGCTAGGACAACTCGATTCAACGATGTGTGCGCTTGTTAGTGAAGCCTGACATGATACAGTAGCCTTACAATACATACATTTATGTAATTCCATAGACAGGCAAGTGAGAGGCGCTATAGGGCTCCGTAGAAAACAGAAAGTAAAGGGGAGGAGCGGTATCGGGAGTAAAGTAGCCACACGGTGTGCCGCTCTGACCAAGCATTCGCTTGCATCTGAGAGCCGACGCTGTGCAAAGAGCGGATAAAGACGCGTTCTGTGGCATCTGCCAAGTCCCGACGCTGGCAATAGGGAAGAGGTAACAAGCCGGGAAAGGACTGGACAACCGACACACAAAAGACGGGCTACAAGAAAAGACAGTGCTATACATTTTGCCGTGAAATGAAACATCAGTATTTGCTGGATAAAGACAGCATTCACGCATAACCGTTTCTATCGAAACAAGGACAAACGCCGGGGACAGAAACTGCGACTACACGGGAGGTAAGCGGACAGTGTATAAGCCATAGCCTACTGTACCAGCGGAGATCTCCAGCCTTACTTCATACATTTTGTTTCGTGACAGGCTGAGTTCACGCCGTACAAGTGTACTTCTTTGATTCTGAATATGTGGTGTGTTTCTGATATGTGTTCATCTGTGCCATCTCTTGCTAAGCACCATAATATAACCAAATGGGGTGTGCGGCTCTTAACGTTGTGCGCAAGCGCTCAAGCTTGGAGCGAGAAAAAACTTCCTGCAAGGCTTGTAGCTGTTGTCGGTGTGACATTACTGTAATGGTGCTTCTAATAGAGCTAGATGGCTACAAATATAAATCTGACTCGTATGTGTTGAGAATGGAGTGCACATCACGAAACGGCACCGTATAGTGCAGGGCTATTATCTTGAATCATTGAATCTTTGAATGGATGCAGCTATAGGGACCTATTGTTCTCTGTGTTCATCATGTTCGTGCGTATGCTTTTGGCTTAGTTAAGAACCCCCGTGTAAGACTGTTCAATTACTCAACAGAAAACTGTGATACCTCATAACCAACCACTTTGTCCCACCTTGCAGATGTATAATTGGTGTTTTAGCCTGCCTACCTACCGTAAAGCAATTAGCCTACCTATCGTAAAGCAATAAACCCACCTGTCCAGTAATTAAGTATACCAGGAGCAATAGGCCATTCACATTCACAGACACATAATCAACAAGCTTTTGGGATTGCCATTGTTGTTGACTGTGGGAATAATACAGTCTACTTGCCATAAAGGTAATGCAAAAATACTGCACTTACAAACACGCTTACAGAGTGCACTCTCTTACTGTACCCAGGTTTTTTAATGACAGAATAATTATACTTTTTATTATAAAATTATACATTTGACTTCAGAGTCACACTTGAGATTCAACCATAATGACAAATTCTCCTAACACTATAGTAACTTCAACATGTGCGTCCATTCTGAATGTCTTAAAACAATCATACAGCCAAGTCTGCCTGGTGAAAAGCACAACCGTTACATTGATAACATTGGTTAACCTAGAATACCAGGTAGTGTGAATCAAGCTAGGGATTAAGGGCTTTAGTCCCTGTCATCCTAGCACAGGGAGAAGGATCTGTACTTGATGAGGTGAGACAATGCATTTGCCTCAGAGCTGGGCCCATTTAGCAGGGGCTTTTCACCTCACATATATATACAAGGGATTGGTTCTGCATATTTACAATACCAGTAGCCTACCCTGTCGACAGCAACAGAAACATGTTTGTCTGTGTCTGTGTGTGTGTGTGTGTGTGTGTGTATTTGTACGTGCGTTGACGTGTTATGTCTGTGTACAGATATAATAGAGAGGATCTGTATTAACTTTGTGAATTCATGCTCTCTCTCTCCTGTGCTTCGGTGATAAACAGTGAGACCATGCATCTCCATCTAGTAAATTAGGGAATGATCCGAGTGTGTTTGGAAGCGATGCGAAGGACAATGCTTAGTTGAGATGAATGAGATCTCTGGTAGGGAGCCTCAGCACGGGATCAGCCTTTCTCGTCTTGATAGAATACATCATGTGGCTCCACTTATTTTCAGAGCAATAGGCTAGTGAGCTGCCGGAGTGAGTTAAGAATAACCAAGCAACTGAACGATTGTTAGAAGGATTCTGTTATATTCGTGAGCATACTTTTAAGCCCGGTATGAGATAGCGAAGGCTCTCAACCATATCCTTGCAAGTTGTAGTTTGGGATTTTAATTTGTCAGGCGGTAGTTTCCTGCTGGGATTTTCCCCACTCCAACATCTTCAGCTTGATGATGTGGTGTTGGTGTGAGGAGCGTTGGACCAGGAGAGCCACTCGATGGAGAGCGTACGCTACAGGGACTGAGAGGAGCGGCAGCGATGACGGCCCCCTGCCCAACACGGCCTTCGAAACCAAGCAGGCGGGTGTGCGGTGCTCGCCGTGGCTTCACAAGCCTCGCGTGGCAGGCAGTGCTTGAACAAGATAGTGAGGAAGGACAACATCAAAAGATCCATTTGCACAAGCTTTCTCTCCGAAATATAGATAATGAAGGGTTTTTTCTTCAACCTCCCTATGTTGCATATCGAAAAATACAGATTTTCCTTATCAAGTCTCTGCAGCGGTGATATTGTTGGTTTGTAGAATGTAGAATATTTCGAGATGAAGGTTAAAGGAAGAGGGTAATAAACTGGCTAATGTACATGGGGCAAAAGGCCATGAGCGAACTTGTGGGTTCCCAAGCTCTTTAGAGACCAGTGAACTATGAAAAGCAGTCTCTTCAGCCGCCCTCTTGCACACACTCGCTCGAGGGGTTGTGACGCCAGTATCATTGCACTAAAAGCCTCCAGTTCGACTGCATGGAGACCAAAATGGTCTCGGAGCACAATACGCCATGCACACCCAACAACCACAGAGATTGAGACAGCAGCCTGCTCAAAGACACAGGCTCATACAGTTAGTAGTTTATTAAATATAATGATCTTAATTTTTGTAGAGTCATGTCTCCCAATTCCCTCAATTATGATCAACTCGTTTATGCAGTGTAATATCACTGATTTTCATTTGAACACTAATCCTCTACTGTATCCAGAAATACTAAATACTCTGTTTTAGGTCTGCCGTGTATTTGTCTATTCTTGGAATGCAACATTTATTTTCTGTATTATTCCTCCATAAATAGTAGAGGGGTTTTAAACACTGTGACTGTTTCCGTGCCAGTGTGAACAAAACATTCGCTATGCACCATCCCACAAAGATGTCTGTTATTGGTTGTTGGGTATGTCCTCCGTGAAGTAGCGCCAATCACACCCTTCCCTTCAATATGCTAAGACGCCATTAGCCCTCCAGCAAGCAAGCTGACACCCAGAGCCAGGGCCAAGGGCCATACTTATCATACTAGAGCCCAATTTCAAATCCACCCTCCGCCTGTAGGCGTTGGCATTTCAAACCCTTGGTCTGAAGAGAATAGAAGGTGTATGGAGTACTGGAAGACATCCACCAAGCCTAACAGACAATCTCTGCCAACAACAAACATCTCTGATCTACAAGAAGAACTCTGGGGTAGAAGTTGGTTTGGAATGGGGCCTACACAGGCAGTTGGTTTGGAATGAGGCCTACACAGGCAGTTGGTTTGGAATGGGGCCTACACAGGCAGTTGGTTTGGAACGGGGCCTACACAGGCAGCCACATTCTCAGGCCCCTGCAGGCTGTGACCCTGCTGGGCTGTGAGTGGCTCAGTGGGTGGCAGGTTAAGCCTGTTAGGCCCCTCATGATGACACTGCAGATCTGTTCCATGTAGGGGGGAGACATGAGAGAGGGAGGTGGACATGGAAAATCTTCCATACCTTCTGGCAGGCTTGGCCTACATTCACTTCCTTGTTGTTTATGCAGTTCCATTCACTAAGGATTCAGTGTTTGTCTCTGTGTCCTGGGACTTTGTGACAGAAGTGGTCCTCGACCGTCATATTTATAGACGCACACACGTCTCTTACACACCCTGTGTTTTATTAGCTTACAATACCTCCTCGGAATAAACATTGTCCCTAATAAATCTACGAGATCTATTCTCGGAATGCTTGTTCTTTCAGATGTCAGGCATACTGGTGGGAAAGAATCCTCCGGCCTATCGGAAGCCACGGCGTCTACGGGAGCGTTATGTAATAATTTATTTGAAATTGAATAATTCAATCAGTCTTCGGGAGCGTGGCAAGCCTGTTCCAGGCATTAAAGGCAGGCCTAGTGGAGAAGTGCTGTGGTACATGAGTGTGTCTTATATCCCTGTGCTCCCGCGCTGAAGGCAAACACGACCTGAAATTACCCCCAGGAACCCAGCATTTTACAGCGGTCACACAAGTCACTGGAACTCCATTTTCCTGAATCCTTTCAATCCCAAATCACAAAGTGTCAAGAGAATCGTTAAGGCCTGCTACTGGGAAGCTGTTTGTAACCTTGATTGTTCATTGGTGGATGGATGGCCCAATTCTTTAGGACAAGTGAGGGAATTGCTACCGTATTTTAAGGGATATGCAGTTATCCGTTATTATTAAAATGTTACAATTTCTGTCAGTTTAACAGCAGAGATAAACAACCATCTACTGGAAAGATACAAATCTGAAATGCAATTACATATACATCTCGGATATATGGATATGGATATCTAAATTGTTTAGTGAATGTAAACATAACACTAACATGCAGCGGTGCACCTAATTTACATAGTCCATCTGGGTAGGTAGAAGGGTTGCCATTGACCTAACAGTATCCATAAATCATGTCTTTGTGGGTGGTTTTAATCTGTAATGGCCTCCTATTTTGCATCCGTATTTTGTTTTATATGACATGCCTTTTTTATTGGATTAGAACAGCATAAAAAATGGGCCATATTCCAATCATCAAATGTTGTGAATCATGCATGTCATTTTTCCATTTATTAACTGCGTAGGGTCCTGGCAATGCTGTGCAAATACCTAACGCACGATGACAATGTTCATTAATTGTGCTTTCTAATTGATTTATTATAGCATCTGGCAATTAGTAGAATAGATAGCTACGGAAAATAGAAAGAGGGCTTTGAAATGTAGTTATTGTAGTGCTGTTGTCCAGGTAGTACAGTTGTCACCTTCTCTCAGTGGTAATATTGATACGTAGTGAATGTGTGGTCGAGAAAATTGCATGTTGACACATTAATTTAAACATGTAGCCGGCAGGCTGCACAATTATGTATATGAAAATGGAGCAAATGCTTGCTGATATTAGTCTCTTTTTTAATTATTATTTTTTTTCATACTTTTTGCTGAAATGTAGTAGCCGCTAGGAACATGGATCATACTGAAACGTCTGTTCAAGTGGAACTGTAGTTACACCACACTTCATAGCTCGCAATGTTGCATGGTGTAGTGGACTCGAAAGCAGGGTAATTATTACTTACATCCCCAGCCAGAGAAATAAATTCTGTTAAATCATAAAAGTAGAGGAATAAACTGTCATTGTAGCAAGGGGGTTATTGGATTTCCTAGACTAGGAGGTATTCTTTTTCTGTGCTACTGTTTGGATTAATCCAAGATATAGGCGGGGTCAGAGAAATTCGCTGAAATAAAAAAATAAAAACAACTTAACATCAATAGAATCTGCTGAGCATGAAATAGTAAAACTATCTCTGTCGTTTCTCTCATGCCTGTGGGCTCTTATGGGTGTAATGTCATCGTTTTTTCAACGGAAGACATTTTCATTTCTCTGCATTAGTAGGAGGCCCAACAATTTCTCTTTCTCTAAACAGAAATTCATTGGCCTTTGGAAAAGTAGCCATTTGATTTTATTAGAAAAAGATTATCTTGGCCTGTCCTCCTAAAGTAAGTCAATAGACATTTGGTTGACAAACTGGGATACTCTAACGTTTAAGAAACACATTTGGAGGCAGACAATGCTTTTTTTGAATGCCGTTTGAAAATTTTACAGCTCTAGTTTGTTTGATAAAAAAAAGATTGCAAATGGAAAATGTGTGCTATAGAGTACAGTAGTGGCTTTTTAACGTCAAAGGGATGGATATTAATGTAGGTTCTCATCTCACGGGCTGTAATTGGACTCTGCTGATTGCTCAGCATTTGATTAAGACATAGAAATTTAAATTGATGTATTATGCCTGCAAGTCTATTTTGCAGTCAGAAATGTTCTGAACTAAAAATCTAGAAGATCTATTATAATGTGATTTATAGCTTAGCTGTATTTATAGACTTCCAAGTTGATAACTTTCATATTTATACAGATTTGTCTTTGCAACAATTAAGCAACTATATAAAACTATAGAGCGTTTACAATTTCTGGGAAAATTGTGAAGTGTGCTTGCGTCGGTTGCAGCCGTGCAATGTTTTTTTATTTTTTTAACTAGGCCTATATCACCTCTAAACCTATGACAATAATGACAATATTTTTCATGGGTGGTTGACTACATTGTAGGGGAACTGTTGCGACCAAATCCATTGACTGACTCTGCTATCAATCATTAAAAGGAGCTGGGGAGATGGGATATCTCACCTTTCAAACAGCCAAAAAATTATAAAAAATAAAATACAAATACAATTAAATATAGATTGTGCCTAGCCAAAAACCAAGCACATCCAATTAGCAATTTTTGGATCCTATACCACTTTCCAAACAAAGATGTGTTCTACAAAACAAAGTCCTTTAATTTCACACTTTAATTTCATCTACTACTTTAACATTCTTTCTCATTATTCATATCATCCACGGATGAATTTAGCCATAAAGTGTGTATTATCCATTTAGAATATGCAAATTGATGCTCCAAGCTAGAGGAGACTATGTAAATCTATAAGGAAAAGTCAATGAGGTAGTTAATGATCTTGTGGTGCCAAGTAATGGAAAACTGTTAATTTCATGGCAAAGAATCATGCCATTTTCTTCTGTTTTCCCCCCCGACATTTGCTAATAACAGAGAACCGACGCAAAGGGATGCAGTTAGTGTCAACTAAGTTTTTGGGAAACTTGTTTTCTGTCTATTATTAAGTACAAATGTCAGGCTTGCTGGCCAGGATTACTATCTCCGTGTTGCTATGGTCACCTATGAGGTGGGATATATTACGCTGCAGTGCATAACAGTTATATTGGCAGATTGTAAAATATTTACAAAATGGAAATAAAATGTAATATCCTGCTTTGTAAGAAGCACAGAGGTAACCTCGATTCTTGCATTCACATCAAAACAGAACTGTAGTGTTCACAAAATGAAAGATTTATCAGTGACTGGGACAATACGTTATCCAACTGCAGTTTGAAGGATTTAAACACTAACCATTGCTGAGTGTGGATTAGATTGTTTTGTGCTAAAAATCACAAAGTTTAATGAGAAAAGGAGATGGGGTTAGAGATAATCAGAGATAAACATTTGTGTATGGCTGCCGCTGGCACTCATTCTCTACTCTGCCACAAACAGATGAATTCTCATCTGGAACCCCCCTCCGCCCCACCCCTCTCGCGGTCCCTACCCTCCCGTCTCCGGGGTGGTGTCATCCCTTAGAGATGGCGTCACGGCGACTCCCAAAGGCTCCCTCTGTCGGAGCCCAGAGTCACACAGTCCTTGTTTGGGAACAACAGAGGTGTTGTTTGCCTCGCCACAGCCGAGGTCTTTGAAGTGGCTCGAGTACAGAACGGCTGATTCAGTAGTCTACTGATAACGTCAGCTCTCTCAGATCCAGATGTAATATTAATTGTTGTTTTTCCTGTCTGCCCTCTATCCCCCGTGTGTATCTGCCCTGCCCTGCCTCGTTTTGTTCCTGCCCTGCCCTGCCTCGTTTGTTCCGAGTCCCTCAGATCATGTTCAATTCCAGCCATACAACCACTCTGACCTTTACGTCTCTATATCTGCTCTGGTTTTGACCTCTGCGCGTGCGTCCAGGAAGAATATACTGCCCGAATATACTGCCCGCTATTGACACGTTAAGCTCCATAACGTTCCCCGTAAGGCAGAATCCTTTGTCTGTAGCTGTATGGCGCCAACATGAGGTTGTGGGGATTTCACAGCACTCAGCACTCAGATGAAGAAGCAAAAATAATGAAAAAAACGCTTTTTTGTGTTAAGAGGAATGAGTCACATGACTGCTCAGATACTAAATGTCAGTTTGTGTTTTTTCTGTTTTTTCACCAATGGCACTGTTATTGTTTTCACAGGTGAAGACTGCAATACTCAAAAGATCTCATTTGTCTGTGATGAGCATCACCATCCACCAGAGACCAAAGGTAAGGTATCAAAAGCTCATTATCGCATGTCCCAGTAAACATTTCATTATGAAAGAGAGACATCAAACCACAGAGGGCGAGAAGAAATAACTGTGAAATATGATGCAGCCAATATTACCTTTCTTAAAACAAACACTGAAATGTGTCGTATATTTTCTACTAGACTGTCTGAAAGACTGATGATACGTTTTACAGTAGTTGTCTTGTGGCTCTAATGTTATATGAAACAGCAGGAGAAAACTGTTCTCCTCACACATTATTTCATAGTGCATATTAGTCATTGTCATTTGTGCCAGTTCAAGTATAATGCAGAAAGGAAGCATATCCGTAGAATGATTTGTTGTAAAAGGTTAAACAGGCATTGATACAGGCAAACCCATAATTATCGATTTTAATATTAATGTTGTTGACTGGCTGTATAGCGATAGTTATACAGGTAAGAAGGAGCTAGATCTTTAATGTTCACATTAGAGTCCCCCTTATGTGAAACACTTGATCCTTTGGTAATGTTTAGTGTGTGTGTGTGTGTTTACCAGTGTGCCAATAGCCTTGCCCTAGTTTAGTGGGGGGTTGAGGGACGTGAATGACTTGATCCACGGTATCGTTAATTCTGCTCTGCTTGTCTGGATCCACAAAGTGACCTATGTCTGTCTTCGTCTGGTCACCCCCGAACATCTCACAGGCCTGTCAGCAAGCAAAACTCAGTCACCGAGCAATTATGGGTTTAGTGGCCAGCCGTGGGTCATTAAGAGATAGGATTACTGCTGGGCTGGAGGACCCCAGGAATGTGGAGACCCCTCTAGTGGCCTGCTCACCGCTGATGAAATAGAATTGAATTAATGGGGTTACCCACTGTGAGGCCTGATTAAAACGACACACTCCCTTTGATCCTTGAGCGAGGTGACCAGGCCCAGCCCCAGAGGGACATGGGGGATTGGGGCGTTTTCAGTGTGTGTGTGTGTGTGTGTCTGTTCACCATGTGTGTGTGTTCTACACGTGTGTTTGATGAGGCTGTGTCCGTCCTGGGTCAATGCCTCACTGATTAACACTCCTCATTAAGTGTGGTGGGCCTCAACCTTAGCCAAGGGGCTTCAGGTGCGACCCTGCTCGCTGCTTCCTGAGCTACGGGGCTAACCAGCTGCGCAGCACTGCAGCTCTCTCATCCAAGATGGCCGACCCAAACTGGAAATAAATCTGTGTGCTGGGAGAAGGAGTTTGCCCCTGCTGTGTTTGGTTGAAAACCCTGTGTTACAGCAGTAGCTTTTCTGGGGACAGTGCTTTCCACAAATCTGTCAGCCATTCCTACGGTACATAGAGGAATAGGTATGTTTGTGTGTACATTCGAAAGCATCTAATCTGACAAAATGTTCTCAAATTATCCAACGAAATCATCGCTCGTTTTGCTTTGCGTCTTGTCTTTTGAAGGTAACTATGGTCAGCCACGTCCCTGCATACGGGCCTGTTCATTGTGTTGTCTGGTGCTCCAGACAGCTACTGTAGCTGTCTGGCGCAATCATTCTCCTGGACGGCTTACATGATGATAGATGACAGGCTCCTGTGTGGAGGAAAACTGGTCTCCTGGTAGCAGACTGAGACAGGCACTCAGCCAGAGGGTTCTGAAGCTGCAGGCCCGCCCGCTCCAACGGTCATGCCAGCGGGGGGCCCTGGTGATGGTGGAGGGGGGCAGGGGGGGGCCCTGGTGATGGTGGAGGGTGTAGAGGGGTAGGGAGGGGCTGGTGATGTAGGGGGGAGGGGGGGGCTGGTGATGTTGGAGGGTGTGGAGGGGCAGCCTGGTGATTTTGGAGGGTGTGGAGGGGCAGGGGGGGGGCCCTGGTGATTTTGGAGGGTGTGGAGGGGCAGGGGGGGCTGGTGATGTTGGAGGTTGTGGAGGGGCATGGGGGGGGGCTTGTGATGTTGGAGGTTGTGGAGGGGCATGGGGGGGGGCTGGTGATGTTGGAGGGGCAGGGGTGGCCCTGGTGATGTTGGAGGGTCTGGAGGGGCGGTGGTGCTTGGCAATGTTGGAGGGCTTGGTGGTGTGGGGGGATTTGGGGAGGAAATGTACTTCCACTTGCCGCTACACCTTAGCCTTGACAGTAGGATAATACTGTTTAAACTTTGAACTTTACCGTAGCTGTTCCCTGCTGGGTCACCAGATGAGTTAATGTGTTGCCATTAGTTAGTCTTGATTATGCCTACAAGGTGGATTGAATGAACCTTACCCGTGGGTCAGTAATTAGGGAGCAGCTTGGATTAAGCTAGGTGGTCCGTCCTGGCCTGCTGACATGCAGAAAGCCTCTGCTGTACCCTTGAGAAGGACATTTGCCATGATTCAGCTATGTTAGGTACTTAGCTGTGGACAGAAAAGGATGGGTGTCCACTGCAAAGGTGTCTGCTAAGCTGAAAAAGTAACGATTCTAATGATGTGACCTCCAACGTAGGTGCTATGAGGTGCATGTGTGATATAGTTTCAGATGCTGAGAGCAGGCAGGCGTGTGTGTGTCTTTGTGTGTGTGTGTGTCTTTGTGTGTGTGTCTTTGTGTGCGTGTTTTCCCATTGTTTGTCTCCCACTGTCAGTACAACCATTCTCATAATGATAATACAGCTTTCTCTTGTACTCACTAATTTGAAGAATAGGCTTATGGCTTCCTCACAAACACACACACACACACACACACAGCCGATGTGTTTACACCATTACATTGCCGTCACATAAACATTGAAGTATGGGCTGTTACACACCCAGAGTGATTTAGACATACAGCCCAGTGGGGCTCAGTGGCCCTTAAGGAAATGACGACCACCAGGGGCTGTCACACACACGTACACACACACACACACACACACGTACACACACGTACACACACACACACACACACACACACACACGTACACACACGTACACACACACACGTACACACACACACACACACACCACACGTACACACACACACACACACACACAGAGACAATGACACGTACACACACACAGAGACAATGACACACACACGTACACACACACACAGAGACAATGACACGCACACACACGTACACACACACAGAGACAATGACACACACACACACACGTACACGCACACAGAGACAATGACACACACACGTACACACACACACAGAGACAATGACACGCACACACACGTACACACACACAGAGACAGTGACACACACACGTCCACACACACAGACCCCCCGCGGGCCAGCGCACAGCGGGGGTCACAACATGACATCTCACCCGGGCCATTGAACCTAATATCTGTGAAGGAGCCGTGGCAGAATGCTAGCACACAGGAATAATCAGCTGCTTTACAGACCACACATTATTAGCAGTAATAAGGGGACTGGGCTTCAGTATAAACATCATCTGAAGGGTTGTAAAGAAACCAAAAGCTGTGGCTGGGGTGATTATCATGTACGCGCAGTGCAGCAGCTTGTGCTGGTCATTCTCTCCTTTTAAAGAGACTTGAGGAAGTGAGGGTAGAGTTATTTCCCGGCCAGTGTAAGTAGAATAATCCACTTGACTGCATCCGTATCCGTACTGAGCATATGAATGTTTCTTTTAGCAAAGGAATAGCATTGCTTTGAACCTCTAAACTTCCTCTCTCTTTTTCTACTGACAGTCTGAGAGAAGAAAAAAACACATTATTGAACTTTAAACTTTGCATAAACATTACATAATTGATAGAATGACACCTGGTGACAACATTCATGAAGATTCATATAGTTGTTAGGACAGTGTCAGGTCAGTCTTATACACACCTCTTCAGAAAGTGTATTTTATGTTTTGATCTATTGTCATAAGTTATGTGATCTATGTACGAAGGGCATCATTGTGACTCTGTCTTAATTAAATTATAAATCAGAAGTAAACGCACAATATGATTCTCTCAGCAAGCGAAGCACCCTAGATGTTTCTTTGATGGTATTTAATGTCTGAAGGACTTCAGGGGAAATCCGTACCTCTGAAGAGTGATGCGTGTGAAGTGCTGGCAAGAGTTCATGTTGATCAAGTCTTAGCAACAACGGCGCCTGAATGAATAATAAATGGACATTGTGTGGGAAAGAAATCAAACAAATTCTGCTTTTGTGATCGCTCTGTGATTCCTACAAGCTGTCATTGACCATCTGAAACTACTCTGAAGTGCTTTTAATTTATAAACTTCAATTCAATGCCTATGAGACGATGTTGTTTTATATTCTGTACCTCCCTCGGAAAACCCCTCCCTCCCTCTATGCACACATGCATACATCCATCCATCCATCCATCTGCCCTGACTGTGTAAACTCACAGGGTGTCAGCCATAATCTTCTGTGCACAACCATAGTGAAGATATCAAATGTAACATTTTAATATCTAGCAGCATGCCCTCTTAAATACAATTGTCACTCAAGTCGGCCCACTTGTTTGTGAATGTCAACACAGGATCTATTTCCCTGTGCATCTTGATAGAAGTTGTGACGTTGAATTGATTTGACTCTGGACATCTGTATTCTGTCTTTTTAGAGGTCTCGCAGTGTAATGCCCTTTCAGACCATGTTGGTCGACTACGAGTATCCCACAGTACATCACACACTAAATCACTTACTGTTGTAAGATGACTATCAGTGTAGATGATGCATGTGGTTTTCCTTCCATCATGGCTTGTTGTAGCTTCAGCCTGGGTAAGAAAGGGGACTTCGGTATGGGACTGTCCATGGATGATAGGGGACTATTTCTTTTCAGCCATAATCAGTGTTGCCACAGTGACAGTCCTTTCGAACAGTCAAGGTTTCAGCCTTGTTCTTGATCAGTCAGAGAGTAACAGCCGGGGGTCTGAACAGCCTGGATGGTCTGTGGAGGAGGACACAGCATGGATGGTCTGTGAAGGAGGACACAGCATGGATGGTCTGTTCTCTCTGTGGAGGAGGACACAGCATGGATGGTCTGTGGAGGAGGACACAGCATGGATGGTCTGTTCTCTCTGTGGAGGAGGACACCGCATGGATGGTCTGTGGAGGAGGACACAGTCTGGATGGTCTGTGAAGGAGGACACAGTCTGCATGGTCTGTTCTCTCTGTGGAGGAGGACACAGCATGGATGGTCTGTTCTCTCTGTGGAGGAGGACACAGCATGGATGGTCTGTGGAGGAGGACACAGTCTGCATGGTCTGTGAAGGAGGACACAGTCTGCATGGTCTGTGAAGGAGGACACAGTCTGCATGGTCTGTTCTCTCTGTGGAGGAGGACACAGCATGGATGGTCTGTGGAGGAGGACACAGTCTGGATGGTCTGTGGAGGAGGACACAGTCTCTCTGGTCTCTGTGAAGGAGGACACAGCCTGGATGATCTGTGAAGGAGGACACAGCCTGGATGGTCTGTGAAGGAGGACACAGCCTGGATGATCTGTTCTCTCTGTGAAGGAGGACACAGCCTGGATGGTCTGTGGTCTCTGTGGAGGAGGACACAGTCTCTCTGGTCTCTGTGAAGGAGGACACAGTCTCTCTGGTCTCTGTGGAGGAGAACACAGTCTCTCTGGTCTCTGTGGAGGAGGACACAGTCTGCATGGTCTGTTCTCTCTGTGAAGGAGGACACAGTCTGCATGGTCTCTGTGAAGGAGGACACAGTCTGCATGGTCTGTTCTCTCTGTGGAGGAGGACACAGTCTGCATGGTCTGTTCTCTCTGTGGAGGAGGACACAGTCTGCATGGTCTCTGTGAAGGAGGACACAGTCTGCATGGTCTGTTCTCTCTGTGGAGGAGGACACAGTCTGCATGGTCTGTTCTCTCTGTGGAGGAGGACACAGTCTGCATGGTCTGTTCTCTCTGTGGAGGAGGACACAGTCTCTCTGGTCTCTGTGAAGGAGGACACAGTCTGCATGGTCTGTTCTCTCTGTGAAGGAGGACACAGCCTGGCTGATCACTGCCCTCTGTGTGAACAGTCTGTCTTCATGTTCGTTCCACTCCCTCTCCTCTAGCGGATGTTCGCCTGTAAAATTAATTTCCCAGCAGGGGCTCTTATCAACGCATTCCAATGTTCTGTTTGATCATTCATGGTCAACCTGTCCGCCCGACTGATATTTTACATTAAATTAATTGTGAGTATTAGCTGCCAAAGTATTATTGCATATCTCCCTATGTTGACACAGGTTTCAATTGCCAGCTGCGGAGTAAAACTCATTACCGAGCCTATCTCCAGTCTACATGTGTAGGGTTAGTCTCTGTTTTATGGTATTTTCCACTGCTGTTCACAGGCGTGACTGAGGCACTGAGGTCGGCCTGTATGGAGCCCGCTGGAGAGCAGGAAGAGTTATGACAGTATTAAACACAGTCCACAGGCTCCGTATTCAGCCACCAGCCTCGCAGTAAAGACAACATCTCTCAGACGTGGTGTGTTTATCGTGAGACTAATATGAAACACTGAACATGACACTCGTGTAATGGATGACATTCGGACGGTCAGTTCATTTCAGTCACACACTCACAGGTCACACACACTACATCGCCGTCTCTACTGTGTCACACTGTACCACCAAACTAAATCTACATTTATAGTCAACACTTATCCGGCCAAGAATTTTACGTAAGGGATTTTGAACCCCTGATTTTGTACTGGTCACACTGGAGATGGAGAGGACCTCAAAGAAACACTGTTGCACTGTGTAGGTTCACGGCTAGGTCCATATGCTACGCGTGTTGCGCCGTTTAAGACCCACACGTAGATTTATGGATGCGTCACATATGCAGGGCAGATGTCAAAAAGACGATATAGGGGGAAAACAAGCCTGCCCTGGTCAGAGGAAGGTACATTCCTACTCTGGATGGACTTTCACTACACAGTGTCCCCCAACCTCTCTCCTGCTAGCTTTCAGACCAGTCAAGCAGAACAACCGTCTTTTTAACCTTCTCTATTCTTGGCACTCTGCTACACAGATTTCATACGGGCACAGCTGTCTTTGCAGTCGTTTTATAACACGAAACCATGGCTTGTAAAGTTGTTTTCGAGAGGAGCAAAACACCAGCTGATCTTACTTTGATGAACCAATTTTTTATATATATATATATATATATACTGTATACATATATTTGTTATCAAGCCAGCGGTGTAGAGTTGTGCGTCATGGCGATGCGGTGTGAGGTCTGAGATGAGACACATGCTGGGTGAAGTATTCTTCAGAGGCTGGGGGGGCAGGTGTACAGACGGAGGAGGAGAGCACTCAGCGCTCCAGACACTGAGGCTAGTAATGACCTGTCAGGTGGATGAAAGAAAAACGGTCAGGATCACAGGGAGAACAGTCAATACATAGATTATGATCCTCCTTTTTGATGTTGGCTGTCGTAGTCCTGTTGAATCTTCAATCCATAGTTTGTTGAGAAGCTCGCCTTGTGTGCTTCGTAATCGTTGTCGTATCACTTTTTAAAAATACTTTATAGATTGTCAAATATTTGTAGTATTACCCTCGGAGATCTATCTAGCATCAGTCAATCATCCATTGCTGAGATTTAACATATCAGTAAATCACATGACTTCTTGTGTTCCATCACCAGCTGACCCTGCAGCAATGCATCCTGGGATTGAATGACACATGCCCTGTTTCCTGACAGCTGACTGGTGTGATTGAAGCCGCTCTGTCTTATATAATCTGATTTAGAGGTACGGTTCAGGGGCTATTTCAACTCAGACATACTAATATGTTTTTATGAGATTTTCAGTAATCCGGTTTTCTTTTTGATTGCTGGTGCACATCTGTCACTCCCCCCCCTCCCCCTTCCCCCCTCCCCCCCCCCTCTGGGAGGGCTGTTCCAGACTCTTCTGTCCACCGTGTTGGGTCTGCTATAGCTGTGTCAAGGACGTCTCTCCCGAGGGAGCGCCCTGGGTCACTGCCATGTGAACGCCGTCCCAACTGTCACACCCCACGCCAAACTACTCATCTTTTCCTCCTCTTCATCTCTCTCATTCTCTCCCTCTCTCTCTCTCAATCACTCCGTCTCTCTCATTCTCTCCCTCTCTCTCAATCACTCTGTCTCTCTCATTTCAGAACCTTTTTTTTTCTGTTGCCATTTTGGCCCATTCCGGGCTGAAAGGGCTTGTTTTGTTTTGGCTGTGATCAATAGTCATTACAGCAGACAGACAGAGAGACCAGGAGAGAGAGACCAGGAGAGAGACTGTGCTTTCCCTGTCGGCCCACTCCCTCCTGAAGCCTGTCATCTCACTTAATTGCTTAGCTAATATCATCTCTCCGCCTGGATGTGGGTCAGTCGGGCCCTACTGCCAGAACCGATGCTCTGTGAAGCTATCCTTCCCCCCTCCACCTCCTCTCCTCCACTCCCCACGTCGAGACAGGACCGCGCCCGCGCGCGCGCCGCTCCCGCCCGCGCTGCCTCGCGCGCGCCACTGCCTCCAGCCGCGACCGCTACAACGCCGCGCAGCTCGTCCGTCCTACGCCGCCACCTCGCGTCCCGGCCCCCACGCACACCCGCCCGACGCTCGGCTCACGCCGCCACCGCCGGGACCACCACGCGCTCACCGCCCGCGCACGCCCCCCATCGCCGCCACCGACCCGGCCCGCACTACAGCTCAGCGCCGCGACACGCACCGCGCCGGTCCCCCCACGCCTCCACCGTCCCGAGCAGGCCACCCGCCACCACCAGCTCCGCCACGTCCCTCGCCGCACCGCCCGCCGGCCCAACGCGCCACCCCAGCGCCCGCACGCCCCACCGCCGCCCGTCGCCCCCCGCCACCAGCCGCGCGCTCACGCCCCACGCCTCCACCGCCCGCGCGGGCACCCGCCACACGCACACTCCACGCCTCCACTCCATCACTCCAGCACCCCCCTCCACACCCACCACACCCACTCGCACCCGCCACCGCCAGCGCCCCACTCCCACGCCGTCCACCGCCGCGCCTGCCCCCCATCACCTCCCTCGCCGCCAATCCCCAACATCTACACGCTACCCTCTCCTGTCCCCCTCCACCTCCCTGCTCCGGCCCACAATCCGTCACCTCCGCCTGTCACCCCATCACCTCCCGCTTCGCATCCACTCACCAGCCTCTACCTCGACCTTCGCGTCCGCCACTCCTCCACCTCCCTCTCCTTCACTACCTCACTGCCCTCTCTTCCCCCCCACGCTCCACCACCCTCTACCTCCACCCCACTCTCCACCTCCCTCTCCTTCCCCCACTCCTCCACCTCCCTCTCCTCCACTCCCCACTCCTCCACTCCCCACTGCTTCACTCCTCCACCTCCCTCTTCCGCCATCTCTTTATTTGTGTCTCTCAGAACTCAAAGATGCAGAGTACAACCGAGGAATTGTTTGATTATTGACAGAATTTGTGTCAGAGCCTTTTGGTCGTTGAACAACTTGGCAAACCTTTTTTTCTCTTTAGTCTTAAAACTAGATTTTGGTTGTGGAATGGATTTGTTATATTGCCTTTAGAGTAAAGGGTTATGGGTTTTTCAGAGCCTTGTGTTGTGGCTAAGTATGTGTCCAACAACTGTAGTGCCCTAATGTTATTACTTAAAAGTTACAGTAGAGCTTGCTTAACTCAAAAGCAACAAAAAGCAAACATTATTTAAAAAAAAACATGTTTTTAATCCATCGTTATTTGATATGCTCAACAATTAAATCATCCAGGAAAGCAATATCCTTCCCAGTGTGAGCAGAGCTGACTAGAAGGACAAAAAAGAACAGACTATAAAACGACAGTGCCATGTCTGGAAGCTTCTCTGAGGCCCAGCCTTAGGAGCTCTTGTGCAGCTGCCCAGCTGTTTACTACAGCAGAGACTACAGGCAGCCATCTTAAACAACCTCAGTGAGCATAGACGAGGATCAAGGGGCTTGTAGTTCTGTGGAGGCAGCAAGGGCCCAAGGCCAGCTACTGTCATGGCTTCATACTTTCCTCTGCTCCTGGTTTAATGGCGCATGAGAGGGACGAGGTGTGCTGCTTTCACCTCTGCCCCAACCCCAGCCCTGTCAACACCCCAACAACCACAGCGACAGCCGTGGACACCAACTGGATGGTGTGTGTTTGTCTGGCCTCTCCTCATCCTTTGGCCGGAGATCGAGCAGCCGTAGACGCCAGTAGAGAAGGAGCCGTCCAGCATGCTGCCAGACCAGCATCGCTGCCCCCCCACTCCCTTCCACAAAGAGCCTCTTAACAGCCCCAAGGTACTGTCTCTGTTCACTGCCTCCGGGTGCTTTGTGACAGAAGACCCCATTCACATATAAAACCTCACACCGGCCCTAATCGATGCCCAGAGGTACTTCTTACAACCTGAGGCTCCCAGCCTGTAGGAACATTGCGAGTGTAAGCCCGGGTCGAGCTGAGAGACCGAGCCGTGGGCTCAGAAGCCCATCTCTCTGGCGAGTCGTAATCGTGTGTCTTTTGGCCAACGGTTGCAGATTCCAAAGACAATCCCCCCGAAACTCCTCTTGATCGTAGAGAGTGAAAGTCCAGCTGTCGCCCAAACTCTGTGTTTGGTTTGGAGAGTTGCTGCGAGATGAACTGAAGCCTGGCTTGCGGGCAGCATGGAGGGCCTGGCTTGCGGGCAGCATGGAGGGCCTGTTGTTTCTGAGCTCTGAGACACGGGGGCTTGGGGACCATGCGGTGCGCCAGGATCTCACAGAAATGTTGGGTTATTGTCAGATCACATCCATGTGCTCCAACACTCATTTTATAGTTATTTATTTCTTTTCTGGTTGTGACGTCATTGATTTGATTACTTCTACTCCTAAATGAAAGGGTTGCACTGGCCCCTAGGTACAATGTCAACAGTAGAACATAGCACAGATGCTATTTGCTCTTTGTGTTATTCCACTATCCATTTACAAACAGACACACCCACAGCTCTCTGCCATCTTGCGCCCATGCTGATTGGCTACGTCATGTCTGGTAGCAGTATCTCCTCCAGTCACTTTAGCGAGGAAGCACCATCTGCACGACAGTCTCTCTCTCTCTCTCTCGCTATCTCTCTCTAGTCGATCTCTCTCTCGTCTCATCTCTCCTCTCTCTTCTCCTCCCCCCCATCTTTCTCTCCCTCTCACTCTTCTCTTTCTCTCTCTCTCCTCTCTCTCTCTCGCTGTTTCCCTCACACTCCAGATCCCATTCAGATGTGAATGCCAAAGCAATCAGATTGGGAGGCACTGACATGTACACTCAGAGGTCGAATTTGCGAGTCAAATTTCCCCCTTTGCTATTCTGCATCCCGGTAAACAGATTTTGAAGATGAATTTGTCGAGTGGTTCCTTTTCACCCTGTGAGGCCGGCTCCGTTTGGGGAGGAAATGCCAGGTTCTGATGATGGTTGGGAGATGATGACAAGGCTCTATTAGGATGATCTTTTCACTGCTTCTGTAATAGCTTCATCTATATTCATGTGTGTATTTGTCTGTTGTTGGTTGATATTCATGCATGCTGTATCCCCATTGTCGGTGTGTCGTTTCTGACAATGCCAATTGACTCTGTCAGTCAGTGGACACAAGCAGCTTCACCAACAAAGGAGCGAGGAATGGAAGTCGCTCCCTGTTTCTGACAAAAGCCAACAAGCCGAAGCATCGGAAAGATTTGTACCTCCTTTGAGGCAATTCTTAGCGATGCCTGGATTACAACCAACTAGGCTTCCCCACTGTGCATGCCGTGGTGCAAAGGCGCCTCCACATATCTCGCAATCAATCGTTAATCATTTTGATATGTAGGCCTGTGGGGAGATATGAAATAACTGGTGGAAAACGGACCGGTGCTGTAATCATGTTATAGAAAGACATCCTTCCTGTCTTTTATGTTGCAGTTTCTTCTTTGTGGAAAAGCATCGTCTCTCTCAGGTTGTTTGGTAAGCGGCTAGGCTGGATGTGAAGCTTCATTCCCCTGGAAGAGCAGCGTGTTGGTAGCCTGGCTCTGCCCAGCTACGTACTTCCTGCTTAGGACCAGACTAGTGTGTTGGGAGCATGGCTCTGCCCAGCTACGTACTTCCTGCTTAGGACCAGGCTAGTGTGTTGGGAGCATGGCTCTGCCCACCTACGTACTTCCTGCTTAGGACCAGGCTAGTGTGTTGGGAGCATGGCTCTGCCCACCTACGTACTTCCTGCTTAGGACCAGGCTAGTGTGTTGGGAGCATGGCTCTGCCCACCTACGTACTTCCTGCTTAGGACCAGGCTAGTGTGTTGGGAGCATGGCTCTGCCCACTGACGTACTTCCTGCTTAGGACCAGGCTAGTGTGTTGGGAGCATGGCTCTGCCCACCTACGTACTTCCTGCTTAGGACCAGGCTAGTGTGTTGGGAGCATGGCTCTGCCCAGCTACGTACTTCCTGCTTAGGACCAGGCTAGTGTGTTGGGAGCATGGCTCTGCCCACTGACGTACTTCCTGGGTAGGACCAGGCTAGTGTGTTGGGAGCATGGCTCTGCCCACTGACGTACTTCCTGCTTAGGACCAGGCTAGTGTGTTGGTCCCCAAAAACAATAATCAGCTGCTCAGTGAGCCAGCATGGTGACTCGCTCGGCCTAATACACATGCAGGGGAGGTTTTATTGTGGAGATCAAAACGATTCGACCGTTTAAAGAATGTTCAGAAGCATGTGTGCCGAGGTAATGAATGAAACAGATGTGCCACGCTGAAATCCACGTTGATCATTTTGATGGTCATTTCAGGATGAGGTTTAGGACAAACTAAACCAAATTAAATCCCTTCATTAAAGGAGGCCATGATGACATTTTGTTGTGTTTTAAAGAAACTCCCTCACAGTCTTGCACCCTGTTTGCTCCCCAGCTAAGAATAGGATCCTCCGCACGTTAACAGCAACACTTGGGATTGCGTCCTTATTTAATCAACATGAGGCATGCATCTTTATCCACTTTGGCTAACCAGCCACATATTGACAAATCGGAATCATATTATAGCGCAGGAAATTAGCTGTGAACTGCCCCAGAGAAACTGCCTGACAAACCCCCCAGTATTATTACTCCTGTGTCTCTACACCCCCCCCACGGAAACTTCCAGGTCATGTTGGCTGATATTTTTATGATTGTGTTAATTGGAGTGACCAGTCATTAGAGCTTGTTTTATCACTGCTGCTGGCCTTTTAACGGTCCTCTCCGAGTGGGCTAGGCAATGACTCATGTCGGGTAAGGACAAGTGGCTTCCTCCATGACTCAAGTCCTCAGCATAACCTCATTTCCCTCCTCAGACCAGACGATAGAACCAAAGAACCTTCATGTTAACTTTGTTTGTGAGCCTCGGTGGCATTCTTCACCAGAGATTGCCTCCGTTACAGAATGGTATTTCTGCTTGCGAGTCTGGGTCTGTGTCCTTTCAGGCACAAGCCGATGCATATGGACGTAATACAATACAAGCTTCGCCTCGTCTGGCATCGAATCATACCTTGAAGGTTTGCTACGGATTTCATGAAAACTGATTTAATAAAAATATAAAAAATTATAGGGGTAAAAAATAAATAAGCCCAAGCCCAATACAATGTGTGACATTTTTACTATGTTGTATCGCTGTGCCTGTTACTTTAAGCCTTCTCTCTACTTTAAGATACGGTATGAGATTCACCAACCAATTTTCTGTTTATTACTGCTGTGTCCGGCCAGTCCCTGATAAGATTAAGAAGAGTCAGTAAATCATTGCAGAAGACAGACGGAGGTGTGGTGGTCAGTGGCTGGGCAGCAGTGCTCCACCAGTGAGCTCTGGGTCTGTTGGAGGAGGGAGTCAGGCTTTATTATAAGGTTGTGCACATAGGCTGGGGAAAAGGGACGTGTTAGAAATGGCCTCCAACCACTGATACCAGGGCTGCGTTTCCCGAAAACGATGGATCGTAGCAACGATCGAGCAAAAAATGAAACACTCCATATTTCTTACGTGCGTTTCCCAAAGATGCTCGTAAGGAGTAGGCTAATTTATGCGCTTTCAAGAGCTACGAATTTTGCAAGAGACACTTTAGCGGCCTGTAAAACTAAGATTTGTCGTACGACGGATTCTACGATCAACTTCGGTTTACGCTTTCGGGGGAAACTCAGCCCAGTCAGATGTTCCATGTTGGCCCTGGTGGTAAAGGTCAAGAGGAGGTTAGGTAGATGGGCTCCTGCATCTGTGAAGGCCATCTCTTTCCTCCAGCTACAGTGAGAGGGAGGAGCCGTCCTGCCCAGCACAGACCACCTCTTTCCCTTGACGGATCTTGGCAGCCTGCCGTACTTTGGGGGGGGAAGTCGCCCGGGCAACGCACTGAACCGTGTTCTAGGAACCGTGTTGGAGTCTTGTAATCCAATCATTTTTAAATGTTGTTTTTTTTAAATATATAACCCTGCAACTTCTTTAATCTTTGTAGAGAGGAGGAGTGTGAGGATTGTCGCAGTGAAGGGTTTTGGAATTTGATCAGCTTTCATGTACGACAGTGACTCTCAGTGGAGCAGGAAGAGGACTTTGACAATGACAAATGGCAGCATGACGCGCACACACACACACACAAGGAACAAACACATACAGCATACAGTATTGATGTATTTTAGTGTGCAGTGATCAAAACATATTAGTGTGAATTATTAGATCTTGACTTTCAAGCAAAACAAAAGCTCTGCGCCACTGGATAAATGGACTCCCAGTAAGAATAAACATAATTTACAATCTAATCAGTGAGAACGGTGGTTCCACTGCCCAGGTGTTCGTTGGTGAGTCCTACTCTTCATCAGCGTGTGAGTCCTACTCTTCATCAGCGTGTGAGTCCTACTCTTCATCAGCGTGTGAGTCCTACTCTTCATCAGCGTGTGAGTCCTACTCTTCATCAGCGTGTGAGTCCTACTCTTCATCAGCGTGTGAGTCCTACTCTTCATCAGCGTGTGAGTCCTACTCTTCATCAGCGTGTGAGTCCTACTCTTCATCAGCGTGTGAGTCCTACTCTTCATCAGCGTGTGAGTCCTACTCTTCATCAGCGTGTGAGTCCTACTCTTCATCAGCGTGAGATCAGACAGGAGACGTAACGTGAGACACAGCGGGGTAGCTGCGTTGTCATGACGAGCCTCTGAAGCTGTAATCCTGACAGGTACGTCAGTAGTACATGGTGTCTGTGTGGGTTGCTGTGATTCAGATAAACTGTCTGAAATCAATAACTGTGCTCAGGCACAGAGACGGCATCCCATTCCTCCTCTCCAGCCTTACCTTCAAAAGGTCAGACACCACCAAGTGTCTTCAACGTCAGCGTTTACAGCGTCCTTCTCCAGGTTCTAATGATTCAAACTGAGTTTGATGTCTACAGGCCGCTGTCTGCTTCTCCTGCATTTCTCTTTGATTAGCTCTGAGATCTTCGGTCCAAAATGACATGAATAGATGCTGGTGTCTTTGACTGGCAGGTAATGCTCACAGCCTCTCCTTCTGGTCAGAATTAGAGTGACTGTGCCCTGTCTGATGACAGGCAATTACTGGAGATTGTCTCTCTCTCTCCTTGTTGTGTTTGCTGGTCGTCGCAAAGCAGCTTTATTTTGGAGAACAACGTTTCTGTAGGAATTCTGGAGCCTGAAAATAACACCAAATTGACGTGTGATGTGACTTGAGGAACTTATTGAGTTGGCAATTCTTTTTTTAATGAAGGTAACGGTTCTTATTTCATTGTGACCCTAACATGGTGACCCGGTGAGTAAATGTAGCACAACATTTCTCTCACTTATTTATTTTCATTTCAAGTTTAATCTTAACTGTGTCATTCATTATGGTCATCAGTGGGAAACATATTTACAGATTTTTCCCCGTCTTTACACACTTGTGTCTTGCTACTTGACACTAAACTGCTTTCAGTCCCTCCTTTGTCAAATAAATCAAGGGAGTGGGAGGGAGATTTGATGAGTCACATGTTTATTGAGCAATAGTTTGATGATAATAACAGATCTGAGATTGACCTTGGCGGCGTCCAGATCCATTTTCCTATGAGAACAGGGAAAAACAATCAACATCCTGCTCTCCTGTACAGCAAGCTCCTGAAAACTACTGCACAGGGAGTGGGAGAGGAAGACAGAGGTGAGAGGAAGAGGAGGAGAGAGATAAGGAGAGAGAGAGATAAGGAGAGAGGTGTGAGGAAGAGGAGGAGAGAGATATGGAGAGAGAGGGGCCGTGGAGCCAGTGCTACCTCTTTCTTTTCTCCTTCGTTCGTTCTCTGAGCACATCCGAGAACCCGGGAGGATTCTCCAGCCAGAGGGGTCTCTCATCAAAATGGCCGCCGCCTGATCGTTCAATAATAACCCCATCACCAGCTCTCCCACTATGTTTGTTTATTTTCCTTAATGAGCCGTTAGATTTGAACCCTAATGTGTACCAGTGATGTGTTCAGCGGTCGAAAATGAATATGAATGATGATAATTCTAAGGGGAGGCACATAATTGGTTGAAAATACCACAAGCTTTTCCACTCAGGGGGTTTACTAATGGCAGTGGAAGTTCTGCCTGGAAACAGAAACCCATGTCAGTACGTGCAGCGCGCTCCTCTGAAACGATGGCATTTGTGTTCATGTAAGTGAATCTCACAGATATTTATTTCCCTCGTATCAGTTTGCAATTTAATTAGACGGTCACAAGCCAGCTAGTCACGATCATAACTTTAGGAATGTAGATGTCATATTCCTGCCGTTCTTAGTCAGTCACTCCGCCAGTCGCTGTGACATTCGGGCTTTATGAAATGGCATTCGTGACACGTGCTCACAGAATAGATGTCATATATTTCCCCCCAATTGGCTCGTCTAGGTATGAGGCTAACAGACAGCTGCTGTAAAGGATGTATGCACCAGGCCTTCTCACTCTGTCACAGCCTCTGTCACAGCCTCTGTCACTGCTCTGGGGCTACACAGTTATCACACCCATGCTGGAGCCAGGAGGAATCTCCTGGCCTTGGATTGCAGCAGGGTGTTTTCTCCAGGCCTGTGGGTGGAAATTCTGCTCTGTTTTATCACCTGTGTACACCAGTTTCTTCTCTGCATGTCTCTGTGCTCTGTGGCTGCATGATTTCATAACGTTGAGGGGTGTGGATGGATGTGGATCCGTGCATGGATTGTCCTTAACTTATTTATGATCTTGAGCAAATTGGACTTCTTAAGAATATCTGAAATGATGTATGCTGATATTTCGTAATGGTCTCTCATTGTAGTTGTATAACATGTAGGCTGTTTGTTTTATAATGGAAGGCTAATAGTTCAACATTGTTTTACGTTCGGCACCTTGAAAGGCTCCTCAGTCTCTCTAATTTTCCCACAATAGATTATAGAATAATTTGATTACACAGTCTTTTTATACATGTTTTAATGTGTTTTTTAATGAATGAGTTTCATGTGTGATGCCAAAATCACACCTTTAGCGGATTGGAAAACCTCATGTTCACAGCCATGCTGAGTCCAGTCAGCCCTTTAATTGCTGTCACACACAGCAAGCTTCTCTCTGGGAGATCCATGTGCTTGTCCTTTTTCTCCCAGGAAGCCTGCCTCACTCTGCCTCACTCTGCCTCTCTCTGCCTCACTCTGCCTCCTGCCCACTGATACTGCCTCGTTCTTCATCCCACGTTCTCACACCTTCCTCTGAGAACCTCTCCACCACACTCATTCACACCCATGCACACACACATATACATGCACACTACACACACTGCACACACACATATACATGCACACTACACACCCATGCACACACACATATACATGTACACTACACACCCATGCACACACACATATACATGCACACTACACACACTGCACACACGCATATACATGCACACTACACACACTGCACACACGCATAGCCAACACATACACACACATATATACGTGTGTACACACACAGGGGAGAGAAAAGGGAGATGAAGCGAAAGAGATGGAGGGGGTGAAAACTGGTGTGAGGGAGAGAGGAATAGAAGAAGAGATGGAGGGGGTGAAAACTGGTGTGAGGGAGAGAGGAATAGAAGAAGAGATGGAGGGGGTGAAAACTGGTGTGAGGGAGAGAGGAATAGAAGAAGAGATGGAGGGGGTGAAAACTGGTGTGAGGGAGAGAGGAATAGAAGAAGAGATGAGCCGGGGCCTTGGGGACTCCCTAATGAGAAACCACCCTGTCCAGTCCTCCATGCTGCTCTGCTGGTGCTGCTGGTCTGCTGCTGGTGCTGCTCTGCTGGTGGTGCTCTGCTGGTTCTGGTCTACTGGTGCTGGTCTGCTGGTGCTGCTCTGCTGGTTCTGGTCTGCTGGTGCTGGTCTGCTGGTGCTGCTCTGCTGGTTCTGGTCTGCTGGTGCTGGTCTGCTGGTGCTGGTCTCTGCTGGTTCTGGTCTGCTGGTGCTGGTCTGCTGGTTCTGGTCTGCTGGTGCTGGTCTGCTGGTGCTGCTCTGCTGGTGCCGCTCTGCTGGTGCTGCTCTGCTTCTCTGCTGGGTTTGAAGGACACCACGGCGCCCCCTCTCCTGCCCTCCTCCCTGCAACCGTGCCCTCGTTATCGCCCCTTAATTAGCCAATCCTCTCCCCTAATCAGATAGCTGCTGTCTGCGGAGGCAGCCGCACGCCGGGGGAGACAGGGGGTACAGGAGGCTGAGCGCAGGCCCCGCCACACTGCTCTGTAGAACCCAGATCCAGTTAGCCAGAGGTAAATGAGGGCCTGTCAGTCTGTCTTGGTACTCTGTTGTTGTGTGTGTGTGTGTGTGTGTATTGGCGTGTGTGTGTGTCACAGGGAATGTGTATTTGTTGCGTTAGTGTGATTGAGAGTGAGAGAGAGAGTGTGTGTATGTGTATATTGAAGAGTGTGTGTGGTGTGTGTGTGTGTGAGAAGGAGCGTGTGTGTAAGGCGGAGAGTGAGTGTGCGCTCCCCAAGTCGGTCCTCCGCGTGTCCGCCGAGGGTTCCCAACACGGGCGAGCAGTTTCCCGCTCGTAAAGCAATCATCACCAGCCCCGCCCCCCCCCACCCCTCTCCACCACCACCTCTTTCTTCTCCTCTGAGCGTGCAGGGGTGCTGACTCGGCTCCCCATATGGAGAGTGACTCCCCCAAGCAAGACGTTATTGATTTGCCCTGTTTGTAAGAGGGAAATGTTCCAAAACCTCTCAGGCCTATTCTGCACCAGCAAGCAGGCAGGGGTGTGTGTGTGTGTGTGTTTGTGTGTGTGTGTGACACGTACACGACACCTCGCGCCACTGAGGAGAAAAGAGGAAACACGAAAAAACGCTTTTCTTTACATCTGCTGCTGTCTTGGGACGTCGGGTCACATGACGGTCGTCAGCCGTGCCTTATGGAGGGAGTGATAGCAGATGTCTTATCTGTGTACACCTCCTCCCTCCTCCGATGGAATAGTCCCCTTGTTCAGAGAACACTCCGGAAGCTGTGGTTATCTGTCTTCACAGTTTTCACTTCAGAATTTCCAGGGAAAAGATGACAATTAGGGCAGGCGGTTTGAGTCTCGCTTCGTGTTCTGTACGAACATCCAACTTCATTAGGAGTATTTTCTTGTGTAATTGTGCTCTGGTATGGGTGTACATTATAGCACTGTATAGACTGGTCATTATAGAGCTTATGAAGACACACACACACACATGCACACACACACTAGACTTAAATATTGGCCCAGGCCAGTGAGCTACATCATTGCTTCATTTGGTTCAAACTCCAGAGCGCAGGAGTCATTTATCTACATAGTGTTCGTGTAACCTCTGGGTTACACTCCCTCCACCACTGGGAGAAATCAATGACTCGGTGTACGACACAGACAAGTGGAGAACTGAGTCATCGATTTGTTATTTTATCATCCCTTAGTGTTCATATGGATAACACTTTTGGTTTATTTTAGGAGATGTGTTTTCTTCGCATTACTTAACAGAGGCAAATGGAAGTGTTTAGGGACAGTAATTCAGAGCGTCTCTCCACTGGCATGTGAGAGGGTGGGAGATCAGGTGTGCCTCCACCTCGGACGCCCTGCTGGCTCGGCTATGACAGGGGACGTGTCTGACAGCTCTGTGTCTGGTTTCCCCTATCACCCCTCCTCCACCCCTCACACCCACCCCTCCTCCACCCCTCACACCCCTCCTCCGCCCCTCACCCCCCTCCTCCGCCCCTCACCCCCCTCCTCCGCCCCTCACCCCCCTCCTCTCCTCCACCCCTCTCACCCCTCCTCCACCCCTCACAACACCCCTCCTCCACCCCTCACACCCCTCCTCCGCCCCTCACACCCCTCCTCTGCCCCTCACACACTACCTCACCCCCTCCGCCCCTCACACCCCTCCTCCGCCCCTCACACCCCTCCTCCGCCCCTCACACCCACCCTCCTCTGCCCCTCACCCAATCCTCCACCCCTCCTCCACCCCTCACACCCCTCCTCCACCCCTCCTCTGCAACCCCTCACACACCCTCCTCCACCCCTCACAACCCCTCCTCCAACCCTCACACACCCTCCTCCACCCCTCACACCCCTCCTCCACCCCCCCTCACACCCCTCCTCCACCCCTCACACCCCTCCTCCGCCCCTCACACCCCTCCTCTCCCCTCACGCCCCTCCTCCGCCCCTCCTCCACCCCCCACACCCTCCTCCGCCCCTCACACCCCTCCCCATCTCCATCAGAGACGGTGTGGCTCCAGTTTGACTCTGATGTTTGCCGTACAGTCATTGGCAGTTAGTCTTCTGACCTGGTGTTGAACCCAATTCCATAGCTCCTCAGCTTCACATGCCTTCCCCTGGCGCTGCGGATCACCTGCTGCCTCCTGTTCTTCAGCCCTCTCTGAAGGAAACATGGCGGAGCATGCCAGCAGAGGAGCACGCTTGCATGGAAATGTCAAGGAGATTTAGACGACTGCAAAATTCATGAGGTGGCATTTCACCATTATCTCTCTCTCTCTCTTTTCTCTCTCTTTTCTCTCTCTCTCTCTCTCTCTCTCTCTCTTTCTCTCTCTCTATCTCTCTCTGTGTCTCTCTCTCTCTCTTGTGGATGTCTGAGGCACTATGTTCTTAAAAACAGACTTCTGCAAATGTGCGTCTGTGTTTGTGTGTGTGTATGTAAGATTGTTACCCTGTTGGAAAACTGTGTACAAACTATCTGGTGTTCCAAAAGTAGCTGATGTTATCTCAATAGACCAGAAACCCAGTGGGGGCCCCGTGCTGGTGTTTTCACATCTCCTGTCTATAGTCTCACACACACACACACACACACACACACTCTCTATCTCTCTCTCTCTCTCCCATTTCCTATCTGTCTGGCAGTTGGTGGTTGAGTGACGGCTCCCAGTTTGTCTGGGTATCCGTGGTTACGCGGGGGGGCTGGGGCCTGCGCTCGAGGACTCGGATCTGTCAGCACTCTGAATCCTGAAACCAGAGACGACCGGCCCAGAGCCGCCTCTGCTGCACTCTCCCTGCCCTGCCCTCCCCTGCCCTCCCCTGCCCTCCTCTCCCCTTCCATCTCTCCCCCCTCCCCTCCCCCCGCCACAGAACACTGCGGGCACCTTATAATCACAACGGACAGTCGACTGTGCCACTGTGCATGGATACTGTGCTACCTTTCACGGTTGGTTGTTACCTTTATGATGTTACCCTGGAAATGACCCGAACAATAAGACTAAGAACCTAAGCCCACCACCAGGCATATAGACGTCATCTAGCGACAGGCTCGACCGCCCCCCTCACCCGTAACTGACCGTGCTTCAGAGGCCCTGTCTCACCCAGCGTCTCTCCACTGGCATGTGAGAGGGAGAGAGAGAGGAGAGAGAGAGGAGAGGGCGGGAGATCAGGTGTGCCTCCACCTCGGACGCCCTGCTGGCTCAGCTATGACAGGGACGTGTCTGACAGCTCCATGTCTGGTTTCCCCTTTCACCCCTCCTCCGCCCTTCACCCCCCTCCATCTCGCTGCCCCTCTGCCTCGCCATCGGCTGGCTGATGATGGATGGATGGATGGAGGGAGGGAGGGGAGGGAGGAGGGGGGAGGGGAGGGAGGAGGGGGGGAGGGAGGGGAGCTTAGACTCAGCCCCAGGCTTAGAGGAATGGTGGGTGTGATCTCTCAACCAGCTAATGAGAATATTTAACGTTTGCTGAGTCCACATTGTGCTGCAGCCTTTCATCCCTCCAGGGATTCAAGCGTTTCTGTTCTGGATGTTGACGGAGACAGTTTCCTGTCCGAAGCCCGTTAAGACCTGGGGGTGCTGAGACAGATCCTGATCCCAGAGAGACGTCCAGGGTTCAGCAGGTTCAGGAGACATCCTCAGGGGAGACCCTGATCCTAGAGAGACGTCCTGGGTTCTGCAGGTTCAGGAGACATCCTGATCCTAGAGAGACGTCCTGGGTTCTGCAGGTTCAGGACAGATCCTGATCCTAGAGAGACGTCCTGGGTTCTGCAGGTTCAGGAGACATCCTGATCCTAGAGAGACGTCCTGGGTTCTGCAGGTTCAGGACAGATCCTGATCCTAGAGAGACGTCCTGGGTTCTGCAGGTTCAGGAGACATCCTGATCCTAGAGAGACGTCCTGGGTTCTGCAGGTTAGGACAGATCCCTGATCCTAGAGAGACGTCCTGGGTTCTGCAGGTTCAGGACAGATCCTGATCCTAGAGAGATGCCAGAGTTAAACACCGAGGCTCCTCTCTCACCCGGGTTTAGGAATCACCCCTTTGGGATGAAACATAAGTCACTTAAAAGTGCTGATCCTAATGTACAACTCAGCGGCTAGCTCTGTCTTGCAGCAGTATCACACGTTCACCCGTCAGAGTGTAGTTAGCGTTAGCGTTAGCACACAGAGCTAGGGAGACACCTCAGAAGAGCTGTTTCTCTCCTCTCTCTTTAGCCAAAACATGCAGCCTGTTAGGACGGACCACTTTACAAAAGCATTTCCTCCATTCATTTTTAAGTACGTGGAGTTTTTCCCCTCGTATAAAACCAAAGTACACAATTACACGTGTTTGTGGTTAGGGTTAATGCTACGTCTGGGTTTGCGTTTATTCTAATTAAAAGCTGTAGCACAACAAAGTGGTTGCACTTTGCTGGGTTCCAACTCCAAACCCTTTTTCTGGCTCAGTGCTTATATACTCTCCTCCAGCCCAAACTGTCGAATTGTCTGTCTCAATCACTGCGTTTCTTCTTTTATCACACACCACAGCTTCTATCACCCTAAACCCTCAGCTAAGCCATACACACCAGAATGCCTGGAAAGTGTTAGCTAATTTAACACTTCACCACATTGTTCATACCACACTTCCTATGGATAGCGAAAACCTGAGAAAAGGCTCCTCCTGTGAAACTGCTCGGTCACGAGAGAGGAGCAGAGGGAGGCAGAAGAGAGACGAGAGGAAAAGAAGAGAAGCGGAGAGGAGAGGAGAAGAAGAGCGAGAGAAAGAGAGGAGAAGAGCCGGAGAGAGAAGAAGAGGAGAGGAAAGAGAGAAGGACGCAGAGGAGAGGAGAAGAGGAAGAAGAAGAGGAAAGCAGGAGCAGCGGGCGAGGAAGAAGAGAAGCGAGAGGGCAAGAGCGAGCGAGCGGAGCGAGACGAAGCGAGCGAGGCAGAGAAGAGAGAGGGACCCGACGAGCGCGACGAGACGAGCGAAGAGCGGAGGCAAGAGGCGAGCGGAGAAGACGAAGACGACGAGAAGAGCGAGAAGAGAGAGGACAGGAGCAAGAGGAGACGCAGAGCGCGAGGAAGAAGGAGGAGCAGGCGCACGATAGACCGTGACACCTACGCTCCTATCCTATCTCTATCACTCCTCTTCCTACCTCTCTCACTCCTCTCTTACTCTCTCTCCTCATACTCTCTTTCCTCCTTCCTGCTCTCCTCTTTGTGCTCACACGCTTGAAGTCCTTAACGGGCCGTCCGTGTTCTGACCGTGCTGAAACGCTCTTCTACCCACCGACAGGTCAACACTCACTCTTTCTCTTTTCATGTCCTAAGCTCACTGACCTTCACGGGGCCACCTCTTCCACTCTCACTCTCACTTACACAAACACACACACACGCACTGAAACATACACACACAACACACACACACTGAAACAACACACAAACACACACACGCACAGAAACATACACACAAACACACGCACAGAAACATACACACAAACACACACACGCACAGAAACATACACACAAACACACACACGCACAGAAACATACACACAAACACACACACGCACAGAAACATACACACAAACACACACACGCACAGAAACATACACACAAACACACACACACACACTGAAACATACACACAAACACACACACACGCACAGAAACATACACACAAACACACACACACACACGAAACATACACACAAAACACACACGCACAGAAACATACACACAAACACACACACGCACAGAAACAAACACACACACGCACAACAACACACACACACACACTGAAACATACACACACACACGCAAAGAAAAGTACACACAACACACACACGCACAGAAACGTACACACAAAAACACACAAACACGCTCACAGAAACGTACACACAAACACACACGCACAGAAACTTACACACAAACACACACAAACACACGCGAAGAAACGTACACACAAACACACACAGCACCCCGAGAGCAATCAGCACTCGTGAAGGAGGAGCCTGTGGCTGGTGTTGTGATGCATTAAGGCGCTCGGTCGCTCAGTGACCGTGATTTGACCGCGGTCCTCTGAGACGAGTACGAGGGGGGGTTAAGAAGGGGTGAGTTTGCATATGTGTGTTGTGTGTGTGAGTGCGTGTGAGCCTGTCTGTCTGTCTGTCTGGGTGAAGCAGCAGGGGGGGGGGCGGGGGGGGGTGAGGTTGACGTGCTCTGACAGTGAACTGATCCAGTACCCGTGGAGCCCGTGTCTGTCCTCCTCCTGACCCCAGCGACGAGCTTCCCCATCCTCAGCCCACCCCACAGGCATCCTCAGCCCACCCCACAGCCCACCCCACAGGCACGCAGGTACATCACTATTTAATGACCGACGGTAAGCGGGCCTGCAGGGACGTCTCTTGTGTTTAGGCACTTTCACAGGAGTGGTGGGGTTTATTTATAGCCTAGACAGAGTAGATCTAAGAGACGGAACAAGCAGGTGGTAGAAGGGGGGCACCTCTGTGGTAGAGGGGACGTGATTTCACCCCGGTCAAGCGGCAAACGGGCGCTGGCGCACCCAGAGAGGATCGTCTCGCCCAAACTTCACTCCTTCAGACTTCACGGCCGACACCGAGGATGAAACAACCCCCCGAGCTGCCTCGGGAAAAACACCAACTTTCCCTGACCCCTTTCTCCTCCATTGTTAATGGGATGGAACAGCAAAAGTAGATCCATTTTTAAAACGGTCTGCATGACTAACAGCATTTCTATTTATAAAGAAGAGTGTTATCCAGTGGTTGAGCTGGTCTTGACTGACGTGACGTACACCAGGGTCCCTAACGCAGGCCTCCGTGGCCACTCACACAAACCTGACAAGTCATTGTCTTCCCCTAAGCCACAGTAATTCATCAGCACTTGAGGCAGCTTTGCCTGATTGCATTTTCGACAGAGCAATCTCCACAGTGTCATCCGGAATTTGGCTTTCACTACGGGGCGGGACTTTGATTCCGAATAGAAGGGAGGGGCCGCTGGATGATTGTTCGTGCAGAGCCTTTTCTGATTGCACATTTTGAATACGGGTGTGTGAGTGTGTGTGTGTGTGTGTGTGTGTGTGTGTTATCTGTTTGTGTCTGCACAGTGTCTGTCAGCTCTGTTGCTATGAGGGATGGGATGTGAGGGACGTGATCCTGGGGGGGAACTAACCGTAATGGAAGAACTTGTCGTCCTACTCTGGAGTTGCCTCTCCTCTGACACACTGATACCAGGCAGCTGAAGGTTCCACCAGGGGACCGACCACCAGGACCACCAGACTACAAACAAAGGAACTCATGTTGGCTGCGTTTGCCTTGTTGGCAAATGGACTTGGGCTTGTCCACTCGCCACAACACTCACAAACCTCCATAACGCAAAATGGTGGCGTAGCAAAACGGAGTCTGGCTCGGAGGAGCTGGTGTAACAGGTGACATCACAGGTGACGTCTGTGCTCTGCCACACTGGGGTTCGGACCCTGGCCACGGCCGACCCCTATACATCCTGTAAACCAGCTACGCCAGCAACAAGCTAGCTCTTCGATGGCGTGGGTGAGCGGTATTTATACTACTGAGAAGTTCAACCAAGCTCTACTTGGTTATACTCAAGCCTTGGGAAGCTGTTGTTGTATCACAAAGAAGAACATTTGAGTTTCTTGTAGCCTTGTACTTGGCCACTGTAATACTGTCATCACTCTCTAACATAAATCTCACCTTAATGAAAATGAGTCGGTAAATTAAAAGTAAATGAAAACCAGCAGGGTGTCAATATTCGCTACAATATTCGAAGCCTCTGATGACTCACTGACTTCCGGAACATGCTACTGTAGACGTGAACATTACACCGGCAGCCCTCTGTTGTGTTGTGAAATCATCCAGCAGATCCTCTTCCAAAGTGTAGATCATTGTGCCACAAACCACTTTATTATTACATTTGAGATGCATTAAAAGGACAAGGGCATTTGTCCTACAGTTTGTGCTGTAATCTTTAGCAATGGCACCATTATCCATCATATTTCAGTATCCTTCCTCATGAGATCGCTTGGAGACCGGTTGATTACAGACCAGTATTGATTTACGTGGCTGGATTTGCTGTACGGGGGCTTTGAGATAATCTCCTCTAATTTTCACTTTCGAAGCAAACCCAGGTCCTGCCATTGTTTAATCAAGGCCTTCATTCATCCAGCCCTCAGAACGATGCACAAGGCCAACGGAGCTGAAGATGCTTCAGCAGGGCTGAGTTTGTCTGCTGTAGTAATCAGTGCTTCTCAGCCATGCATTTCAGGAACCACTGTCCCTCCCCGAGTACCAGATGACGAGTCCTCCTCCAGACAAAGACAGCACTGTTGATGAACTAGAGAACACCAAGAAACCTTGTTGTTAAAGGGCATTCACTATTACAGCAGGGATATAGGAAGGGATTTGTGTCATATGGTATAAACATTATTTTCCTAAACTGTACCTCTGGGAAATGAACACACACACACACACACACACACACACACACACACACACCCTGATGAGTCTTAACGGTTCAGACGTAATTGGTTGCATAAACAACAGTAGTTTGACAGCATTCCATGAACCACAGGTTCCCCGTGGCTCCCTCTCTCTCTCCTTCAGAACCTGGATGGAGAGATCGCTGTCCGCGTTTTACGAGCAAAAGAGTCTGGAGTTGTGTGCTGCTGAACCAGAACCGCAGACGCCATGGTGACAGCGTGGTCAAGGCAACAGCAGCTGGTTCCGCTTTTACACGACCGTCAACTCTCTTGACACTGTTAATCTGCTGTCTCAAACGCTAACAGCTGGAAAACAGGTAGAGGGGAACCAGTGAAACTGCAGTGGACACACTACCTGGATGCCAAGCTAAAGGCTAATAGGTTCTGGAGATATTGCATATTACATACATTCATTCAGTGCATAGTTTTACTCCTTATTAACATTGTAGTCTAGTAGGCCTCCAGTGTTTGATGTGTCATGTGACAGTCCTAGACCACACCCCCTCGGGGGGGCAGGAAGTATTTTATTGTCAGATGCACAGAACAACACAGGATCAGACTGGGCATTCTTAGGACAAGACAACGCAAAGCAACCTGGCATAACATAACATATCAGTACACAGAACATAGATCTATGATAAGTTAAAATATCATAAACCAACAAATATACAATATTCAATACAGTATACTAACCTCTAAATCCACGTAATATACTAACCATATAAACCTGTGCTAACCTAAGACAAGTGATGAGTGATGTGCGGAGGTGGGCCTCCTCAGACTGATCTTGTTAACAGAACGATGTTGGGCTCCTGCAGGGAGGATAGATGAGAAGTACACAGAAGAGGAAGCGAGTAGGATGGAGACATATCTGTAGTCCTTCACCAGCTCCTCAGAGCCTCCTGACCTTTCCAGACGCCACGAGCTGGATGCCCCGGCCCGGCTGGGAAGGAATGACTGAAACCTCAGGAAGGGAGGAATATTAATAGGACTCCTCTAGTGAAGATTGAGTCAGTCAGGACCGGTTTACGGTGGGGAGTAAATCGTGCGTCTTGTCAAACGTCTGTTTTGCTTGTTTGTTTCTTGCTCTAATTGAGTACGGCTCGTGGCCAAAACGTTGTTTCAATCGCTACTTCTTAGATAGGAAAGTTTGCGTGGCGCATATTTGAATATTTTAACACATATTTCCATGATTGTGCAGAGATTTTCATACAGATTTACTGAATCAGATTAAGAGATAAAGCGTCCAATGTCTTTATGTAAATGAATGTTTTGGTGCTATAGAGTGATTTGAAAGCTGCTGATTGTGTTGAATTGTGCAAACGATGACTAAAGCCCTTTTTATATAATTTACTTTTTTTGAGGACCAAAATGCTGAATCAAAATCAAATATTAATCTCTCCATTCCGTTCAAAAAATATGACGATGCTCACTTTCAATGTCCCTTAACTACACGCTAAATCACCTTCATGGCTATGGGACTAGACAGGAATCTGCTTCCATAAAGCAATTTGCCTCTTTTCAGCTGTTAGACCATATAATCTTTCCTTGAACTTGTGTGGAATAATTGTTAAGGCGTACTTTCCCTGGAAAATCTATAATATTGTGAGAGAGAAAGAAAGCAAGAGGGAGGGAGAGAGAAATTCCTGGCATTTCTAGTTATTGGCCAGTATGCTGTCCAGCGGTGGGCTGCTAGGGACTGCGGAGGGTGGTGTGTGTGTGAGGGAACACAGAGGTCTGCTCTCTCACACACACACACACACACACACACACACCACACACACACACGCACACACACACACACACACACACACACGCACACACACACACACACACACACACACACACACACACAGTCTCCACTGAGAAGAATAGATATAGGTATATAAAGCGCCAGTAGCCTAGGTGTGCTTGCACGGAGTCACAGGTAGAATAGAATTCCTCCGGTATATGGAAATATCCACAAGAGCTGTTCCACTGCTTCACACAGACATCACAAGCCAAGCCTCGAGTCTGGTAGCACAGACTGTGTGGCAGGAAACAAGCCAAGGACCAGGCGTCAGGAATCCTGTGGGGACTGTGGTAGGACACTGTGCTGTATGTGGGTGTCATGGGACTGTGGTAGGACACTGTGCTGTATGTGGGTGTCATGGGACTGTGGTAGGACACTGTGCTGTATGTGGGTGTCATGGGACTGTGGTAGGACACTGTGCTGTATGTGGGTGTCATGGGACTGTGGTAGGACACTGTGCTGTATGTGGGTGTCATGGGACTGTGGTAGGACACTGTGCTGTATGTGGGTGTCATGGGACTGTGGTAGGACACTGTGCTGTATGTGGGTGTCATGGGACTGTGGTAGGACACTGTGCTGTATGTGGGTGTCATGGGACTGTGGTAGGACACTGTGCTGTATGTGGGTGTCATGGGACTGTGGTAGGACACTGTGCTGTATGTGGGTGTCATGGGACTGTGGTAGGACACTGTGCTGTATGTGGGTGTCATGGGACTGTGGTAGGACACTGTGCTGTATGTGGGTGTCATGGGACTGTGGTAGGACACTGTGCTGTATGTGGGTGTCATGGGACTGTGGTAGGACACTGTGCTGTACGTGGGTGTCATGGGACTGTGGTAGGACACTGTGCTGTATGTGGGTGTCATGGGACTGTGGTAGGACACTGTGCTGTATGTGGGTGTCATGGGACTGTGGTAGGACACTGTGCTGTATGTGGGTGTCATGGGACTGTGGTAGGACACTGTGCTGTATGTGGGTGTCATGGGACTGTGGTAGGACACTGTGCTGTATGTGGGTGTCATGGGACTGTGGTAGGACACTGTGTGTAGTGAGTGTGTGTGGTGTACCTCTGGGAGGCAGTGTGAGGTCAGGTAGAGTGCAGCAGGAAACAGGAGTGAGCAGGTCCTACTGGTCTGCTCTGTCTTCTTGTCAGGTAGAGTGCAGCAGAAACAGGAAGTGAGCAGGGTCCTACTGGTCTGCTCTTGTCTTCTTGTCAGGGTAGAGGGCAGCAGAAACATGGAAGTGAGCAGGTCCTACTGGTCTGCTGTGTGTCTTGCTTGTCAGGTAGAGTGCAGCAGAAACAGTCGGGAGTGAGCAGGTCCTACTGGTCTGCTCTTGTCTTCTTGTCAGGTAGAGTGCAGCAGAAACAGGAAGTGAGCAGGTCCTACTGGTCTGCTCTTGTCTTCTTGTCAGGTAGAGTGCAGCAGAAACAGGAAGTGAGCAGGTCCTACTGGTCTGCTCTTGTCCTCTTGTCAGGTAGAGTGCAGCAGAAACATCGGGAAGTGAGCAGGTCCTACTGGTCTGCTCTTGTCTTCTTGTCAGGCAGGCGATCAAGCCACCGACACAGGTGACAAATACCATGTCTCATACTCACACCTACTGTCCTCCCACTCCTCTGCTCACACACACACACACGCAAACACACACACATGCAGCACACACACACACACACACAGTACACACACGCAGCACACACACACACACGGTGCACACAGACACACACAATTCCATAGGTAATAGTGAGGAAGTTGTTTATAGAAAAACATTAGCTGATTGCTGTAATGATGCAGGCTACGTAGCGTCGTGGCAGGTTGAAAGTGAGCAGAGAGAAGCAGAGAGAAGCCCAGTCCCATCTGAGCTGTGTGACTGAGAGTTTTGGGCCAGGGTTCTGACAGGTGCAGACCCTGAGATAGAAATGTTCTGCAGAAATGAATTTTAAGAGGATTTTCAATGTGTGTTTATCTGTGTCTGTACAGAGATGTGTTGTCTTTCCAATGTTTCTGTGTGTACGCAAGTGTAGGTTAGTGTGTGTGTGTGTGCTTGTATGTCTATTGTATGTGTGTGTGTGTGTGTGTTGTTCCATTGTTGAGGAACCTGATGTATAAATGTATCTGTCGCCTTACTACGTCACAGAATTGCATTATTGTTGTGCTGACTAATCCCAGCTACAGTACAATTCGTTACCAGTCACCAATGTGGAGGTATTGGTATGAATGTCTTTTATGAAAATGTGTGTAGGCCTATCGGTGGGGTGTTTTTTTTTATGTTTTATGTTTTTTATGTTATGTTATGTTATGTAATGTTTTTGTGTGTTCTTTTTATGGACCTTGAGTCTGACAATAAAGATGATGATGATGATGATGTGTGCTTGTATGTCTATTGTGTGTGTGTGTGCTTGTATGTCTATTGTGTGTGTGTGTGTGCTTGTATGTCTATTGTGTGTGTGTGTGTGCTTGTACGTCTATTGTGTGTGTGTGTGTGTGTGTGTGTGTGTTGTGGTTAAATGCTTATTTGTATACCTCATGCATAAGTTTTCTCTTGCACAAGTGCTTTGACTTTCCTTGGCGCCATTTAATGGGCTGATAAAAAAGAGAATTGATTTCCTACTTTCACTCCCAGATATGCTTAGTGTGCCACAAAGACCTTGCTCTGCATTTTTAGTTCCTGTGTGTTTGTGTGTGTGTGTGTGTGTGGCGCGGTGTGTGTGTGTGTGTGTGTGTGTGTGTGTGTGTGTGTGTGTGTGTGTGTGTGTGTGTGTGTGTGTGTGGTGTGTGTGTGTGTGTGTGTGTGTGTGTGTGTGTGTGGTGTGTGTGTGTGTGTGGTGTGTGTGTGTGTGTGTGTGTGTGTGTGTGTGTGTGTGTGTGTGGTGTGTGGTGTGTGTGTGTGTGTGTGTGTGTGTGTGTGTGGTGTGTGTGTGTGTGTGTGTGGGTGTGTGTGTGTGTGTGTGTGTGTGTGTGTGTGTGTGTGTGTGTGTGTGTGTGTGTGTGTGTGGTGTGTGTGTGTGTGTGTGTGTGTGTGTGTGTGTGTGTGTGTGTGTGTGTGTGTGTGGTGTGTGTGTGTGTGTGTGTGTGTGTGTGTGTGTGTGTGTGTGTGGTGTGTGTGTGTGTGTGTGTGTGTGTGTGTGTGTGTGTGTGTGGTGTGTGTGTGTGTGTGTGTGTGTGGTGTGTGTGTGTGTGTGTGTGTGTGTGTGTGTGGTGTGTGTGTGTGTGTGTGTGTGTGTGTGTGTGTGGTGTGTGTGTGTGTGTGTGTGTGTGTGGTGTGTGTGTGTGTGTGTGTGTGTGTGTGTGTGTGTGTGTGGGTGTGTGTGTGTGTGTGTGTGTGGTGTGTGTGTGTGTGTGTGTGTGGTGTGTGTGTGTGTGTGTGTGTGTGTGTGTGTGTGTGTGTGTGGTGTGTGTGTGTGTGTGTGTGTGTGTGGTGTGTGTGTGTGTGTGTGTGTGTGTGTGTGGTGTGTGGTGTGTGTGTGTGTGTGTGTGTGTGTGTGTGTGTGTGTGTGTGGTGTGTGTGTGGTGTGTGTGTGTGTGTGTGTGTGGTGTGTGTGTGTGTGTGTGTGGTGTGTGTGTGTGTGTGTGTGTGTGTGTGTGTGTGTGTGTGTGTGTGTGTGTGTTAATGTTTTTTGACTTTCATAGTCTCCGAAGTTCCCGAGTGACTTAACTGTTTGCTCAGTTTGTGTGGAGGAGATTTCAAGTCCAGGTATTGCGATGGCCCCTTTTCACACAGACAACGGACCAAGGAGCAATCAGGGCACCAGAAATTAAACACCCCCATTTGATTTCTCATCTGATTAAAACCCAGGGATGTTCCGCAGGCTTTAGTCTGCAGCTGTTATTACTGCTATGACTAATGAACAAGGATACCACTAACCACACTTCGACGATTATTGAAATGCTCCCACAACATGCCATTTCTCTCTCACCCTCTCTCTCTCTCTCTCTCTCCTTTCACTCCTTCTGTTATTACGCTTGCTCTCCTTGCTCTTTATATATTTATATGACTTGTTCCCTTCATTCTCCTAATTTGATGTTCGGGGCTGATACTGGGATGTGAATGGAGACCCACGATTTCCCTCCGAGTTTCACGCCACCTCAATCTCTGTCTTTCTCTGCCTTTCTTTTCAGACGAGATAATGAAGCCAGGCCTGAACCCCTTCATCTGCGTTAAAGGAGACTAACAGCCTGGTGATTCTGTGCCTGTGAGTGTTAAACATGACTGACATCTGTGTGGCATACCTGGATTTCCTCTGAGCTTTTGTCATCAACCATAATGAAAAAGATGTCAACATATTGGCCTGTTTGATCAGATCCAGAATAGTTTAGAGATAAGACGTGGATTAGGGAAGTTTACCTCACAAATATCAGTTTTAAGTTAAAACTGATATTTGTGATCCTTCCCTAACAGAAGTTAAATCTCCTTCCTGTGGGAACTTGACGCCTGAGGTGTCAATCACGGTGTTTGTTCCTTCTTCTCGACGCGTACGAAGGTTTTGTCGAGTTGCTGAGGTGGTGTGCGCTGCACTCGAACTTCTGCTTCGTTAGTTTTGTTTACGTTGAGTAAAACCCATTAGCTGCCCCATCTGTTTTAGCTCAAATTAAAGAAAAGGTGCTTGCTGTTTTTTTTTGCTGATGTCGTTACAGTTCCTCAGCAAATAAATGACCTATGGCATGCTGTTCATTTCCTCTTCGGTGGGAAAAAACATGGTGTTAAACCGAGCTCCAAATATCCTTTATGATATATCTCACCCGGGCTCTGACTGCGTGTTTTCTGCCAGGGCCGAACACACATCTGGAGGAGACAGAGTGGGAGAGAGAGGGGGAGGGGGGAGGGAGAGAGGAGGGGGTGGCAGAGCGAGAATGAGATAGGGAGAGGGAGAGAGCGAGAGAGAAACGGAGAAGAGCGATGGGAAATAAGACGATGCAAGAATAAGGGAGAGAGGGAGAGACAGAGGGAGAGAGAGAGGGTCAGAGAGAGAGAGAGGGAGAGACAAGGGGGACAGAGGGGAGAGAGAGAGGGTGAGAGAGACAGAGAGAGAGAGGGTGAGAGAGACAGAGAGGGGGGAAGAGAGACAGAGGGAGAGAGAGAGAGGGAGAGACAAGGGGGACAGAGGGGTGAGAGAGAGAGGGAGAGAGAGAGAGAGGGGGGAGAGAGAGAGAGGGTGGAGAGAGGGGAGAGAGAGGGGATGAGAGAGGTATCTGCTCCTCTGTGACGATGACAGATGTGAGCGGTAGCTGTGTTCTCTGGCGTTTCTCTGACTGACTGTTTCCTTTGTGCTGTGCTGTGTCTCCAGGCCCTCTCCTCCTGCTTAGCACTGCCAGGGCTCGGGCTTGCACTCACACACACTCGTGCGCACACACACACACACACACACTGACTGCACACACACTGATGCTCATGCACACACTCATACACATGCGTGCGCACACACAAATGTACAAAGACATATGCTTGCATACAATCACACATCTCTTTGTTTTGCTCTGGCCTCTCAATCTCCCCCCCACTATCACTCCTGCTATCACCCTGCCCCCCCCCACACCCATCACCCCGGCCCCCCCCCACCACCATCACCCCGGCCCCTGCCCACGCAGTGTGCATACAGGTGTTACATTAACCTTGCACGCTGACACCCCAGTCCCCGGATGTCTCTCCAGCGCCTTCAGCATGATTAGTTCTAAAGTAGACTGCTGTGGCTGCTGAGGGCTCCAGAGACTCTAACCCAGCCCCCCTTCCTCCACCTCCACCTCCCTCCCACACACACCTCCTCCACTCTCATTGTAATGTAGGTTAAGCTCCATTGTTGAAGGGCACACAGAACTTGGTCATGCTTTTCACCATGGATAACAGGCCGTGGAGAGGAACGCGGAACGCGGAGCGTGGAGTGACACGTTCTCTCCCCCGTTCTCTCCCGCGTTCTCTCCCTTAATAGAGAGAACCGATGCGGGCGTCCGCTGAGAGAGCGGCGTGGTGTCGCCGTGGCGTTTCGTTGCCGTGGCGTTTCGTTGCCGTGGCGTTTCGCCGCCCTGGTTTTCCTAATGGTGTCCGTTCTCTCTGGGATTGTCTCCCTGGCACAGCGTGACATGCTCTGGAACACTCAGGAGTGTCGAGGCGGGGGGTTTGGGGGGGAACGTGGAGTTGCCGGGCAGGGGGGTGCTGAGAGGGGACATGGGTTGCCAGGTTGTCTGGAAGTGTCAGGAGAGAGTGTAAAAGGTGCAGGAAAGCCTGGAGGTACGCAACCTTATCACAGTGAAGGGGCCTGGGGGACGGCACACATGCCAACTCCTTATTGGTGGATAGGAGGAGGGGGAGGGGGGAGGGGAGGAGAGGAGGGGGATGGGGGAGGGGGGGAGGGAGGGGGGAGGGGGGGAGGGGAGGGGAGGAGGAGGAGGGGGGAGGGGAGGAGGAGGGGGGTGGGGAGGAGGGGGGGGAGGAGGAAGGGGAGGGGGAGGAGGAGGGGTAGGGAGGAGGAGGAGATGGTGGGGGAGGAAGGGGAGGGGGAGGAGGAAGTAACAGGGCTTTAGCAGTCATCAGAGAGGATCACACGTGTTCTTTAAGATGGTCGAGGACTTGGTAAATTTCCTACTCTGACAGAATTTTGAAGTCAACGTACACATTTGAGGAACATCTTGCAATTTCAAAGCTGAGGAAAACATATCAAGATAAACACCCCCCCTCCCTCCCCTCCCTCCACTATTACAGCAGTGAACTTTACTGGGCAATTAAGCAAATGGGTTCCATAGACAGCTAGTGCTCTGGCCTAGTTGAGGGTATTTAGGGACTGCCTGGGAAAGGGTTTTTCCTTAGGTCTCAAGTGAAAAATGTCTGCAAGAACGTATAAAAAGCTGATCCTCTGGAGGGGAGTTTGGAGTTGACGTTTTACCGCCGTCCCCAATGGCCTGCTCTTTATGTACGCCACTGTAATTTATTGTCTGTTATCCGGCCCAGAGGGACGCTAAAATACCAAGCTCTCTCCCTCATCACTGCTCTCTCTCTCTCGCTCTCTCTCTCCTCTCTCGTCTCTCTATCTCTCTCTTCTCTCTCTCCCTCTTTCTCTCTCTCTCCCTCTTTCGTCTACTCTCTCGCTCTCCCTCTTTTACTCTCTCTCTCTCGTGTCTCTCACCAATCTTCCCACTGCCTGTCTCTTTTTCACAACAGCCCCAAAGCAGAAGATATGACCTCCATATTGTCACACAAGCATCATGTGACTAGATGATGGTGAGAGCTGATCAAACCCCCCGCCCAGGTTTACAGGCGCTCCTGTTTAAGCTCCCAGACATGTGAGCCATCATCGCTAACACGCTGAACACAAACATAGTCAATTTCCTCGATTTACCGCTGACCTGTCCTCCCTCTCCTCCTCCTGAATGCATACCTGACCCACAAAGCGAATCAAATTCTACATTTCACAGCTTTTCACTCATACTGCTGAGTGAGGGGAATATCATCTCTGCATTTCTTCCTCTCCCGATGCTCTCTCTCCCGATGCTCTCTCTCCCGATGCTCTCTCTCCCGACGCTCTCTCTCTCGATGCTCTCTCTCCCGATGCTCTCTCTCCCGATGCTCTCTCTCCCGATGCTCTCTCTCCCGATGCTCTCTCTCCCGATGCTCTCTCTCCCGATGCTCTCTCTCTCGATGCTCTCTCTCCCGATGCTCTCTCTCTCGACGCTCTCTCTCCCGATGCTCTCTCTCCCGACGCCCTCTCTCTCGACGCTCTCTCTCCCTATGCTCGCTCTCCCGACGCTCGCTCGTCACACGCGGCCGTGTCGGTAGGCGTGTGAGGTCAGAAGGTGGTTGTGTCCTTCCTGCTTTCAGCGTTCCATTAGCATGGCTTCTGTGTTCCATCTAGAGCGACTGGAACACCAGGCGGGCTCGCTCACATCTTCTTTTATTATGAACACGCAGCAGAGAGAAATCCATTCATCCTTGTCCTGCCGTAAGTGGCTGAGGCGTGAGACAGAAGAGACAGAGAGAGAGGCTCAGGTACGGGACTCTTACAGTGAGGTCTGTGTTGACGCGAGGCTGAAGCTGGGAGGATGAGAGGGCTGGGATGATGAGAGGCTGGGATGATGGAGGCTGGGATGATGAGAGGCTGGGAGGATGAGAGGTGTGATGATGAGGGCTGGGAGGATGAGAGGCTGGGAGGATGAGAGGCTGGGAGGATGAGAGGCTGGGAGGATGAGAGGATGAGGCTGGGAGGATGAGAGGCTGAGGCTGGGAGGATGAGAGGCTGAGGTGAGGGAGAGAGACTGAAGATGGGTCCGGGATTTGAGGAGCATGGAAAGAAAACCCTAGGGACCAAGCCGGGCTGGGGGAGGCCAGGGATGGGGCGGGGCTGGGGCCGGGGGGAGTTGAGTGAAGCCGAGCTGTTTTCTGTTGAATTCCCAACTGTTGCGGTTCCATTTGATTTAAGTGCATCTCCTTGGACTGCAGCCATGGCGATGGAGCACAGCCAGCCTCCTGTAGGAGCTGTTTTCACTGTGTAATATGTTAATGTATGAATCACACATTCAACACACATCTTAATCTACAGAGCTGAGGAAGAGGGGACTGGTTAAGGCCCACACACACACACACGACACACACACACACACACACACTGACAGGTCCAATCCGTTTGTACAGGAACCTTTTGATACTTTCAAAGATGCCGCGGTAATAAGTTGATTGAGTTTAAGCCCATTGATTTGTATTTAATGGAGTTCTCACAGGCTACCGCTTGATCAGGACGATACATGCTTACAGCTCTGTTTGACCGCTTGTGTTTGTGTGTGTGATTATGGTTACAAGAGAGAGGTTTGTACTTACTGTGTTGCGTGTGTGATCGTGCGTGTGTGTACAGTACGTGTTGTGCGTGTGCGTCCGTGCACACGCGTGTGTCTACTAGCAGAGAGACGAGTCAGCCGTACTATACACAACGTTGTGTTGTGTAAGTGTTGTGTAGACTCCAGGCCGTGTTGTGTAAGTGTTGTGTAAGTGTTGTGTAAGTGTTGGTAGACTCCAGGCCGTGTTGTGTAAGTGTTTGGTAAGTGTTGTGTGAGTGTTGTGTAGACTCCAGGCCGTGTTGTGTAAGTGTTGTGTGAGTGTGTGTAGACTCCAGGCCGTGTTGGTAAGTGTTTGTGTAAGTGTTGTGTAAGTGTTGTGTAGACTCCAGGCCGTGTTGTGTAAGTGTTGTGTAAGTGTTGTGTGAGTGTTGTGTAGATCCAGGCCGTGTTGTGTAAGGTTGTGTAAGTGTTGTGTAGACTCCAGACCGTGTTGTGTAAGTGTTGTGGAGTGTTGTGTAGACTCCAGACCGTGTGGTAAGTGTTGTGTAAGTGTTGGTAAGTGTCGTGTGAGTGTTGTGTGAGTGTTGTGTAGACTCCAGACCGTGTTGTGTAAGTGTTGTGTAAGTGTTGTGTAAGTGTCGTGGAGTGTTGTGGAGTGTTGTGTAGACTCCAGACCGTGTTGTGTAAGTGTTGTGTAAGTGTCGTGTGAGTGTCGTGTGAGTGTGTGTGTAAGTGTTGTGTAGACTCCAGAACGTGTTGTGTAAGTGTTGTGTAAAGTGTTGTGTAGACTCCAGGCGTGTTGTGAAGTGTGTGTAAGTGTTGTGTAGACTCCAGGCCGTGCGTCCAGACAGAGGTCTGCATCACTCAGTACCCTCTCCTGTTCACCGGCGCTGCTCACCAGACTCCACGGCTCTCACTAATGGAACAAGCGTCCTTTCACTCCGTTCATATTACCGCCATAATTGCACCGACCAACGTGGGCCCAAAGCAGAGGAGACCCTTATCACTTATTTAACAAGGCTTTAAACAGTCAAGTCAATTTTAGACGCTGTTCTCATTTCAGTAAACGCGGTGTGTCCAGAGAGCAGAATGCTGACGTGCGGTTAGGGGGCGATGCGATGGGGGACGGGGGGTTGGGCGATGGGGGGACGGTGCGGGGACGGGGATTGGGGGCGAGGCGATGGGGATGGGGGGTTGCGATGGGGGACGGGGGTTGGGGAGAGGCGATGGGGGGCGGGGGGACGGGGTTTGTCAGAGGGCGTGCTGTTTAGGTGCGAGGCGTGGGGATGGGGGGTTGGGGCGATGGGGGCACGGGGGTTGGGGGAGAGGCGATAGGGTGGGGGGCGACGGGGTGTCAGAGGGCCTGGTTCTGTTTGATCCAGCCTGGATGAGGGCAGGGAGGTACAGGAGAGGGTTTCTCCACAGTCGTGCAGATGAGGGATGCACAGTAGCAGCCTGTGAGTCCGACATGGACGTCAGCTCTGACCTCTGGCCAGGACCGGGAAGGTGGGTCAGATCGGTCGTAGTTTTAATCTGACGTTCTGATTGTCTGAAGACGCGTTGACTGATTCTGATGTTCGCTGGAGAAAAGTTCCCTGGCCTTCGATATGTCCTAAATCGATGTGGTTGGAGTGGCGAGGGAGGGTTTTACCGTAATGAGATTTCTGTTTCTTCGTATTTTGGCGGATCGTGTTTTGAGAAGGGCAGGTTTTTGAGACATTGGGTGCACATGAGAGTGGACACAGATGATAGGAGAGCAAGTATGAGAGAGTGGCGGTATATTGTTGGTGTGTGTGTGGTGTAGGTGTGTGGTGTGTGTTTGTGTGTAGGTGGTGTGCTCAGACCAGGCCATCTCATCCGGATTCCCCTCCTCCAGCAGCGAACAGACCGCTGTCAAGGTCTATACATCACAGGTTACGGCTTTCCACACCACACACACACACACAACACACCCACACAGCACGCACACACGCACACATACACACATACCAAAACACTATATGTACTGTGTATATTCACTCAGTAACTCTCTTTCTCCGCCTCTCTGCTCTCTCTTGTCTCTCTCTCTTCTCCTTTGGCCTCCTCTTCTTTCCTCTTTATATTGCTTTGCTGTGTATCATCTTGTGTCACTCTAGCACCACATTAAAAAGAGAGTGGTGGCTGCTAACGTTATATGCTACATGAAGTGATTTACCCTTTCCCGATCAGTTCCCCGTATTGATTAAAAGACGAGTGTTCTCTCTCTTTTCCTCTCTAGCTGTGTCTTTCTCATTTTCGCGACTGCTGTCATGCACACTCGCTCTATCGCCGCTCCCTCCCTTCCTTTCTCTTCTCCTCACTCTCCCCATCTGCTATACTCTCTGTATCTCTCGATGTAGTGAGTAAGAGCTCGGTAACTCTATCTCTCTGTCTCGGTCTCTTCTGTGTCGTTCTCTCCTCTTCTCTCTCTCTCTCTTCTGTGTCTCTCTCTCTTCTCTCTCTCTCTCTGCGTGTCTCTCTCTCTCTCTCTCTCTGTGTCTCTGTCTCTCTCTCATATCCTATCCTGTCTCTCTCTCTCTCTCTCTCTCTCTCTCTCTCTGTGTCCACACACACACACACTGACAGGCTCTCTCTATCTCTTCATTCTCTCCCCCTCGTCTGTCTGTCTGTCTGTCTGTCGTCTGTAGGACTGGTATGGAAGATTATCCTGGGAGCAAAGCTGGGACCTGAACGAGGCCTGGAGAGAGTAGAGAGAGAGGAGGGGAGAGGAGAGAGAGGAGAGAGGGAGGAGAGGGAGGGAGGAGAGATATATAGAGAGAGAGGGAGGGAGAAGGAAAGAGTGGAGAGAGAGGGAGAGAGGGAACGAGAGAGAGGGATGAGGAGAAGGAGAGAGCTATAGAGCAGAGCAGAAAAACACATTTAATATGTGGGAGGGTATGAACGCTGGCTCTGGATTTACTTGAAATACACATCAGCAGCCAACACACTCACACTTGCACGACGCACATACACCTCTCACACTTGCAAACACAACATGCAGACACACCCACACAAAACTATATATAGGTGCGTCTGCAGATCACTGATATTAATCACACACACGTGCTATGGATTCTTAACAAGCCTCCAGCAGGCTGACTGTAGATGTAAGCAAAGATATACCTTGAGCCTGCAAGACGACTGCAATTAAAACACAACACACACACACACACACACACACACACCCACACACACACACACACACACACACACACACACACCACACACTACTTCCATAGACCTTTCTCTCTTGCTATGACAGCGCATGCTAGCAGTCGAGGGCTTTCATACATCTCAGAGAACTGGCCTTTTCTCATCCTCTCTCATCCCTTTTTACATTTCACTGCCTCTCCATTCTCTGGTCTCCAAGCCACTGAGATCTCCCAGGCAATTAATCTGTTCTTTCTCTTTGCTGGGTCTGGCTGGGAAGCCGCATAACAGAGCTGAAAGGCTGTTGTCTTCATAGAGATATGAGATGGACAGTGACAGACAATGGCTTTCATAGGCTCCAGGGGGAAGGAGGGAGGTAGGACCCCCCCTCCTTCTCTCTTCTCTCCTCCCCACCTCTCCTCTCCTCCCCCCCCCCGCTCTCTTCTCAGCTGAGGAGACAGAGAAGACCGATCCCTGCTCTGTTGAACTTTCTCCCTCCTGACCGGTGAAGTTTGAGGACAAGGTTAGGGTTTTGCTTGGCAAGGAGGACGACTGATCCATATTATCTAGATAAGTTCATCTTCTGCCCAGAGTCTGTGTCAGCGGTCATCTCTAATACACAGCCCAAGCAGATGTCTGTCTAATCAGAGAGAGAGCTGCAGTCTAAGTGTGTGGTGTGTAGGTGTGTGTGTGGTGTGTGTGTGGGTGTGTGCGTTCTGTGTGTGTCTGTGTGGCGTGTCTGTGTGTGTGTGTGTGCGTGTCTGTGTTTGTGTGTGTGTGTGTGTGTGTGTGTGTGTGTGGTGTGTGCGTGTGTGTGCGTGGTGGTCTGTGTGTGCGTGGCGTGTGGTTGTGTCGCGTGTGTGTCTGTGTCTGTGTCTGTGTTGGTCGTGTCTGTGTCTGTGTCTGTGTTGTGTCTGTTGTGGTTGTGTGTGTGTGTGTGTGTGTGTGTGTCTGTGTGAGGAGAGCATGAGAGATTGGGCAGGTTTGTCCGGCGAAGCGTGGCAGATTGGAGCACCTCTCGTTCACCTGGATGTTCTGTGTTGTGTTCACCTCTCGTTCACCTGGATGTTCTGTGTTGTGTCTCACCTCTCGTTCACCTGGAGGTTCTGTGTTGTGTCTCACCTCTCGTTCACTGGATGTTCTGTGTTGTGTCTCACCTCTCGTTCACCAGGATGTTCTGTGTTGTGTCTCACCTCTCGTTCACCTGGATGTTCTGTGTTGTGTCTCACTCTCGTTCACCAGGATGTTCTGTGTTGTGTCTCACCTCTCGTTCACCTGGATGTTCTGTGTTGTGTCTCACCTCTCGTTCACCAGGATGTTCTGTGTTGTGTCTCACCTCTCGTTCACCTGGATGTTCTGTGTTGTGTCTACCTCTCGTCACCAGGTTTCTGTGTGTGTTCACTTCGTTCACCAGGATGTTCTGTGTTGTGTCTCACCTCTCGTTCACCTGGATGTTCTGTGTTGTGTCTCACCTCTCGTTCACCTGGATGTTCTGTGTTGTGTCTCACCTACCGCCGTCTGGGATTTGATGGTGCTTTATCAGATAATAATGTATTTAGCTGGACAGGGTCCTTGTTAAGCCATGAGGGATGGAGCTAAAATGGAGTTCTTTTGTTGCAGCTAGGTCAGGGCATTATCCTGCTTTGGGCATCACCATGGTAACATGGCCACACAAACCCAACATGCACACAGAGGGAATATCCACAGCAATAAAGATGATCTCATGCCCACCCTGACACTCGTGGAATCCTTTGCCTGAGTGTGCAAAACACTTACCAGGGACATTGTTTAAAAATGACAAGGCCCTCACGCCTGCTACGTCTCTCCTCACTCGCGCTCTCGCTCTCGCTCGCGCGCGCTCGCGCTCGCGCTGCGGGCGCACGCAGCGCGCGACCGCGCTCGGGCTCGCTCTCGGTCTGCTGTTCTCTCTCTCTCTCTCGCGCGCTGCGCGCGCGAGCGCGCGCGTCGTCGCGCTGAGAGACGCGCGCGCCGCGGAGTCTCGGAGTCTGCTCTAGCTATCTCTCGCTCGCTCGATCTCGGCGCGCGCGTGCTAGCGAGGGCGCGCGCGCTCCTCGTCTCTCGCTCTCTCTTCGCGCGGCGGCGCTGGAGGCGCTGCGAGGGGGCGAGAGCGAGCGCGCGCGCTCGCGATCGCGCGCTCGCGCGCGCGCGCGCGCGGCGCGTCGCGCGGCGAGCGCGAGCGATGCGGAGCGCGCGAGCACCGAGCGCGCGCGAGAACCGCGGAGCCGCGAGCGGAGCGCGCAGGCGCGCGCGCGCGAGGGCGAGAGCGAGCTAGGGCGCGCAGCGCGCGCGCGGACGCGCGCGCGATCGGAAGAGAGATGCGGGGCGCGAGAGAGAGAGGAGAGAGAGAGAGAGCGCGAGAGCGCGAGAGAGAGGAGGGGAGAGCGAGAGCGGGTAGCCGAGAAGCGCGAGACGAGAGAGCGAGCGATAGAGCGAGCGAGAGAGCAGAAGAGAGAGAGATAGACGTAGGAGAATAGAGATGAGATAGAAGAGAGCGAGAGACGAGAGAGAGAGAGAGGACAGCGAGAGAGCCATCCACAATAGATATATCTCTATCACATATTATATATCTAGCTATCTATAACTGAGTCTCTATAATCTCTCTCAAATCTCCTCTCTAACTATCTATCCTCTCTCTCTCTCTCTCTCTCTCTCTCTACACTATCTCTATGAGTCCTCTTGAGTATCTATACTATTCTATATATCTCACTCTTTCTGCTATCTATCTTCCTCTCTCTCTCTATCTTGTATCTATCACTCCTCTCTTTCTTTTACTCTTTCCCTCACTCTTGACCATCCTGAGCTCCCTTTGTCAAAACATCTTACATCGCTTCTTTATCTCTCCTACCTCCCCCCTCCGTCTCTTCCCCCAAAGGTCGCTCAGCCATGTGGTGGAGAGAGATGGCGTTTTCCTCAATACTACCAGGTCCTCCATTTAGATAATGAAGTCACTGTCATTCAGCTGTGTGTGTCACTCTGATATGCCTCACTCTCCCTCCCATATCCTTTCCCTTTCAATCTCTCGTTCACAGATACAATACACACACACACACACAAACAACACACAACATGTTGGGATGAAATCAGGAATGAAAAGGTGCACAAACTGTTAAGCCAAATGTTTGCACAGCTGCTGCAAAAGTCTGTGTGTGATGTGTGTGGTGTGTTGTGTGTGTGATGTTGTATGATGTTGTGTGTGTCTGTGGGTGTATGTGTGTGGTGTGTGTGTGTGTGGTGTGTGTGTATGTATGATATGGGTGTTGTGTGTGCGTGTGTGTGTGTGTGTGGTGTGTGTGTGTGGTGTGTGTGCTGTGTGTGTGTGTGGTGTGTGTGGATAGGTGTATGTGTATGGTATGGATGTGTTGTGATGGTGTGTGTGTGTGTGTGTGTATCGTGTGTGCTGTGTGTGTGCTATGTGTGTGTGTGTGTGGGTAGTGATTGTATGTTGATGTGTGTGTGTGTGTGGTGTGTGGTATGTGCTTGTGTGTGTGTAGTGTGTGTGTGTGTGTGTGTGTGTGTGTAGTATGGTGTGTGTGTGTATGTATGTGTGTGTGTGGGTGTGTGTGTGTGTGTGGGGGTGTGTGTGTGGGTGATGTATGTGTGGGTAGTATGTGTGTGGTGTGTGTTGTATGTCTGTCTGTGTGGTGACTGTGTGGGGTAAGTGGTGGGTGTAGGTGGTGTGTTATGTGCGGTGTGTGAGTGTGAGGGGAGTGACTGTGAGTGGGCTGTGTGTGTGTTCGTGTGTGTGTGGTGTGTGAGTGTGTGCAGTCCACGTGTGAATGTGTGTGTACGTGTATGTCTAGTATGTGTGTGGGTGTGTGTCGGTGTTGTGTGTGTGTGTGTGTGCTGTGGTGGAGTATGTCTGTCTGTGTGTGTGTGTGTTGTCTGGCCGTGCTGTGTGTTGTGTGGTCGGTGTTATGGTGTGTGTGTTGTGATAGTGTGTGTGTGGTGTGTGTGTGTGTGGGTGTGTGTGTGGGTGAGTGTGGTGTGTGTGGGTGTGTGTGTGGTGTGTGTGTGTGTTGTGTGTGTGGGTGTGTGTGTGGGTTGTGTGTGTGTGTGTGTGTGTGTTGGTGTTTGTATGAGGCTACCATCAGAGAGGGTGGTTGTTCTGACGTAGCTCGGTTATAATTGGAGAACAGAGAAGAGAAAGCAAGCACATGGGACGGAGAGGGAGGCGACAGATGCAAGGACAACAGAGACACACATGCACACACACCACACACACAGCAAGCCACAAACATACACACCCTCAGTCACACACACCCACACACACAATTGACACATGACACAGCACACACTACACGCAGACATGCACACGATCACACACGCCACAACACACCACACACATACACAGGCACAATCACACACACGCACAAACTGCACACACACACCACACACACACACCACATCACATACACATGCACACAAGACACATGCACACACAACACTACACACCCACACACATGCCAACACAACATGCACAAACACGCAGCACATGACACAACGACGCATGTACACACACACCACAGCACACACGCACATGCACCACGCACACACACTACGACATGCACATACACACACACACACACACGCATGTACACACAACACACACACGAACATGCACGCACACACTGGTACTGTTCTGACTCACAAAAACGATGATAATAATAAAATTTAAATAAAATAAGATGGAGAAGAAAGTCGAAAGTCCGCAATGGCACCAGGGCTGAGATTCTCTCCGTTGTCTTTGTCCGGCGTGATAATGTGCCGTTTTGTTGAAGCTCTGTTTTAATTAACAGATTCACAGTGGCTGCCAGGTGCCATGAGAGACTGAAGCCCCCCCCCCCCTCCATCTCCCATCCTTCACCCCCTCCTCCTCCATCCCTCCATGCCCCCCTCTCTAACCATCCTAGCCTTCGAGGATATGAGGTTCTCAGGGCCAAGAATAGCAAGGGGTGATTGACACACAGCTGGCCATGCACTTGGAGCAGGAATCAGAATGGAAAAGATCATGTGGACGAGACACTGCTGGATGGAAAGTTAGGAAAGCAGCGGGGATCCAACAGACACAAAGAAAGAGAGAGAGGAGGA
>CAEFZP010005479.1:0-10629 GCA_903064625.1 Mallotus villosus | reverse complement strand
GCTCTGCAGCAGTAACGACTAGGGTTGCAAAGGGGCGGAAAGTTTCCGGTAAATTTTTTGGGAATTTTGAAAACAAAAATCAGCCAACGTTTTTTTGCAAAAGCATATAACGGGGAACTTAAATGTAGTTGAGAACAAGTCTATGCACGCCTAGCTCAGCTGGACCCTGAATGCAGCTGGTTGGAAACATTGTCTGCCAGAAACATAAACGTAAACATAAAACGTTCTGTTGTTTTTGAACGTCTTTGTCATCAGTGTTGCGTCTGAACGTTTCAACCCTATGCCTGGCAAGTGTGAGAGCGCCGAATTGCGTAGAGGCCAAGAGCGGTATTGCAAACAGATAGAGATTTCAATTATAGCTTGCAACATATTGAAATACATTTTTGGAGCTGTGAACTTAGTTAAACATTTTGAATTATGAACTATGAACTGAACTAGTTCATTTTAAAATTTGTGAACTATGAACTGAACTAGTTCATGTAGAAAGTGAACTTTCCCAACCCTGTTTGTCATTACCTAGCCTATTGATTACTTGGTAATCTGAAGCCATGTTCATTTTAATACCAAGTTTATTTGGTACCAAATGTCCAAAATTACATTTTTAAAAGTTGTATTATAAATGTTTGCATGCATGTCTGCTTATGACAAGGTAAATACAGTTAAATTACCCCTATATTTCCAGTTTATTCCCGTTTATTCCCGTTAATTCCCGTTTATTCCCGTTAATTCCCGTTAATTCCCGTAAATTCCCGTGGAAAGTTTCCAACTTTGAATATTCCCGGAATTTTGCAACCCTAGTAACGACAACCGACACGATTCAGCCTATTGAAGGGAGAGTCCCATTCCATCATGGGGCTGTCTCTAATGCACTGAACTAGGTCTGTTTCAGTCTCACTCGAGACACACACAGCAATTCATCATCTGTGACAACGTGTCACGGCAGAGAAGGCACGTAACCTAGTTGTTGTTTGTTTTATAAGGACTAGTGTTACTTTGAGGAAGTAAGCTGTGTTCTCTCACACACACACACACACACACAGGGAACTCCTTTGACATGCCAGCTCATGCAGCAGGTGTGTTTTCGTGTATAAAAGAAAGAAGAAAAAAGAAAACTTTGACATTATCTCTGAGTTCTGATGCAATCAGAAATGGAACATGTCTTCAGCAGTCTGTGAACTTGTCAGGTCATTCGTTTAATGCCAACAAGCAGGGCCAGCTGTGAAACCAGCTCTCTCTTCCTCTACCAGCCTGCCTGGCCCTTTGGCCTGACAAGCCCAGTGTTGAGTTTCACAGCCTGCTAACCATGACAACTTTGTCAGAGCGCTGGAGGCAAGCAGCTTTTTACACCAGTTAAGACCAGTCTGGTCGCCGTTACAAGTCACAACGTAAAAAGACGAACACAATGAACGCAATGACGTCACACATGGTGAAAATACATAACTATAAATACACATAGCCATAGGCATAGCTAGTTGTGTTATTATAACACTATGTGCTGAAAAGAGACAATCAGCCATCTAGCTGCCTACATTTAAACCACTCATTCCAAATCCGTGATTAAAAGTGAGGTATATTGTATTCCTACTAAATATGCAGGCAGGCAAATGCAAATTGAGCTCATTGTTGCTCGGAAGCAACACACAAAGTATCTGGAAAAATAAAAGACAAGCGAGTATTGTCGCTAAGCTACAACTGTAGCCGAAAAATACTGACCGTTAGCTCCCTAAATAACCATCAACAACTGGTTGAACCATTTTCCAGATCTATAAATGGCTAGCAGTAGAATATTCTGGTGCATAAAGCTAATGACAATTAGCTAGTGGCGTACGTTTATGAAGTTAACTAGTAGATCATCTTGCTAATTATTACACAACTGCTGCTAGCAAGCAACTTCGTGCTAGCAAAACCCAAAGTCTGCTTCATATTCTGATAGGAAAGTACTTTGCTAGCCTAGCTAGGGTCACTATATGTAGTTAGCAATATGGCTAGCCCAGCTAACTTAGCACTAAGTTTTGCTACATAAATAGGGTGGATCAAAGGTGTGCATATACTGCGTTATACAGATAACTTTATATTGTTGTAACTTTTAGCCGGGTAGAATCTAGCTAAGCCTATTATTGACAACACTGTTTGACAGATAGCAACAAAGACTAACTTAGCCTAAGTATTTGGCTGCTTTAAAACAGGGCATCGGTACAAGATTCTATACTTTTAACAAAACAAACTTAGAGCTGTTTATAATGATATAGCAGCCCATTGTGGTATACACGCATTTACATACTGTGCAGCAGAAAATGAAATACACAGCTTATCTGAACATTTGCTAGCTAGCGACTATACCACACCATGCTCAGTTTGCTTGCGATGCTGCCATCTTGTTCGACTAGAAAACGAGGAACATTGCATTCGATAAACCCACTACTTGCTAGCTAGATAGCATAAACTGTATCTCACATTATCAACTCCTCGTAACTCACGTACCGTATTATCTTATGAGACCAGTCTTCGTTTAGAGCGTACTTAAAAACTTTCTGTGTCCGAAAAAGTTTATGTTATATTATTTACATGGGATAGGAAGCCCATTTTTCTGCACGCGTCGAATTCGTCTGACTCACTGCTTCCACACTTTGCTTGCAGTTCGTTAGAGGCTGTGAAGTACAAGCAACAGTATCGTATGGCTGTTTTCGTTTTGCTTGCCCGGGCCACACCACGGAGCATCAAGGTGCCGATTGTATTCGACGTTTCCTATTACCAGGGTTTGGCTTCCCTCTGCCGATACGATTTTCGCAATGCATCGTGCTTGACCCTCCTTTGATATACAATTTGTAGGTCACTTAGGAAAAAGCGTCGGATACATTAATAAACTGTTAAGTAATATTCTGTGTGCAAATACGCATTCACACATTGTGTGCTGGCGATGGCTTTATTAATTTAAGGTTCTCATTAATGGTGAACACTTTTGAGTAAACATCAAATAAATAGTTACAGTAGCTGGCTTGAGTCAGATGGTTACATAGGCCTATCCCGGCACCAAAAATCAATTAATTCAATAGATTGCGCGACAACATTTATAACTCATTTAGCAAAGTAGTGACGTGTGCGTCTTTTTAACAGCCTCAAAGTGGAATTACAAAAAACAAAAAAAGCTTTTTTAAAACATTTACAAAAATATTGGTCGACAACGAAATGCTGTTTTCCCTAACATCATCTTAACTCTCTGTAAGGTGCGTCATTCATTAAGGAACAATACTGTGTCGAACGTTTCTTCACTTGCCCTTAACACTTGATTTAGGAGGCACATCTCAAAATTGTGTAGGATTAAAAAACACAAACTATATACTAGTGCATTTGGACACCAACCCGACTAAATCCGTTATATGCCTCACTTTTAAGAGATCTCTATAAGCATCCTGGTTATAACCACATACTAACGTATGTATCTGTTTTCACAAGTATACAGGCCCCTATTCCTGGTTTTTCTCAAATTGCTGTAGTCGTACTAAGACAAAGAAACATGCAGTTACTCTACTAGTTGCCGTTTAGGTTTAAAACATTGCTCAGAATGGGTGTGATATGTTTCTCATACTGGGATTCTGCAACTGTGGTACACCACTGGGGATGGCATTCATGGACTGCAAGCAGGCCCGTAACGGAAACACATGAGGCCCCCCCGCAGAATAAGTCTGAGAGGCCCCCCCCCTCCCCCCAAATATGTAAGTGATAATGTAATACAAATACCGAGGAGCCGAACAGGACCCAGACGCGATCAACTTAACTTTTTGGAACATTCTGAGAGCCTTATAATAAATGCACGATATCAAAACTCAAGCTTGTCTTGTGAGGGAAATTTATTCAATAAGAAAAGAACTTTCAAACAGAGCATATGTTACAACAACATAACAAATAGGACTAACCTACATATAGTCGATACACTTTCTACAGATTTGCAGGTTTATACACATGTGCGCGTCTTTTAACAAATCTGTGTGCAAAGTCTTTTACCACACTCTTTACGTCTAAACTGCGCGCACGTTCATTTTCTATGCTAAGGGTGGCCAGACCTGACAGCCTCTCTTGTGACATGGTGCTTCTGAGATACGTTTTTATCAGTTTCAGCTTCGAAAATGACCTTTCGGCGCTTGCAACAGTCACGGGTATTGTCAAAAATAATGTGATGGCCGTGGCTACATCAGGCACACTTGATAATATAGAGTTGTGTTTTATTATTAGCGTGTTCGCCAAATCATAAATTGAGCCATTTTTTATTTCCCTGATGGCGAACTCTAACGCTTGTCTTAAGGCGAGCACCTGGTCTGGGAAGTCCGCGGATAAGTCGTCAGAGTATTGCTCAGCAAGGGCACTCGCTGACTGGTACATATCATTGTCTGACTTTGACAGGAGTTCTCGTGGGCGTAGGAACCCAAACCTCCTTGCCACCTCTTGCATTCCACTGAACCTAAGGGTGACCTGTGTAATGGCTATGTCTAAAGTATGGTAAAACACTGACACTTTAAAGTGCTCCTCGGGATCCAACAGCCTCTCATCCTCGCATAACTCATCGAAATGCCTCTTGGTGCGCCTGGCGCGTTTATGAAGAAATGTGGGAGAAATGCCCCAGGACTGGGCAAGATCTTGGGCACTTTCTTTAAGGCTTTGAAACTCCCCTCTGAGTGCAGCAAGGCTCTCCGATACACCGGCTAGATATTCGCTTGCCTGCAAAATATCCACATTCTGTTTCTGGAGGCTCTGTGAAACAACATTTACAGTTTCGAGAAGTTTACCCTGTATAACTGTTTGGAGGACAAACTCGAAATTCTCCATGCTGTGTTTGAGTCCCTCGGCCTCAGCACACTCTTCCTTTTTTTTGGACAACAGACATATTTTCGTCAGTGCTTTCATCACGTCTTTAAAGCGAAAGCGGAGAGAGCGCACAGCATCATGCCGGGATGCCCAACGCGTTGGGCATAGCCGTTTAAGTGTAGGCCCTGCTTTGAACTCTGTCTCCAGGAGGTCCCATCTTTTGATGCTACCACTAAAAAAAACATATAGTTTTTGTACTGTATCATAGAAATCTTTTACCTTCGTTACATTTTGGCATGCATCGTTCAGGACAAGGTTTAAATTGTGAGAAGCACAGTGAATATAGATAGCGTTACGTTCTCTGTCTGAGATGCGTTTTTGTAGCCCGGAGTACGCCCCACTCATCGTGGCTGCACCATCATATCCCTGTCCTCGGCATTTATTGACAGATATACCCTTCTTCTCTAAAAGGCCAACTATGTCTTTCTCCAAACCAGATGCGCTTTGATCATGCACTGCATGGAAACCCATAAAGCTCTCATGTATTTTGACCTCTAACGGAGTGTCATTTTCATCTTTTGAAATTGTTACGTAGCGCAGCACCTGGCTGAGTTGATCTACTTTGGAAATGTCTTGAGTTGTGTCCATTATTACCGAATAAAATTCTGCGTCGTGGACCTCTTTCACTATCTCGTTTTGAACCTTCTGTGCCATAATAGAAATCATTTCATTTTGAATTTTTGGGCTTAAGTATTTCGTTTTACTTTCGCTGGAAATTAACCTCTGTAATATAGGGTCATATCTGCCGAGAAGTTCTATAACAGATAAAAAGTTTCCGTTATTGATTTCTCCTAGTTTCTCACGATCAGCACGAAATGCAACGTTGCATGATGCAAGTGTCAACGTAACATCAACAATTCTTGTTAATACCTCTGACCAAAACGTGACTTCCTTTTTATATTCAGCGGAAATCTGCTCATCAATACATTGATGTCCTTGCCATGTGTCATACACTACACAAGCTGCCATATGTGAGCGAGTGTGTTCGTGCTCTTTTATTTTTCTAGAAAGTCCTTGCCAATCATTTATTCCCGTAGCCCAGGCACTGTTATGGCATGCAGATCTTCTCTCACCAAAAAGCCAACAGGGCTCACAATATACTCTGTCAATTTTTGGGGAGTAACACAGCCATTTGCGTTGTATTTTGGTTCCTTTTTTTGACACTCTATGATAAAAATCTTTTGAAAAACATCTCCCCTTTTTATCTTTAGGATACGGACCTTCAAATTTACATGGTCCCTGCCTTAAAATGAACTTTTTCATGTCAGCATCAGTAATATCCACCGGGAAATGTGCCCGGTCACCAGGGTAAAGTGTAGTATTATCATCTGACTCTGTGGCGCGGCTACCCGAGGCCTCCTCACTGCTGCCTGCCACCACACTGCTGCCTGGCTCCTCACTGCTGCCTGCCACCACACTGCTGCCTGGCTCCTCACTGCTGCCTGCCACCGCACTGCTGCCTGGCTCCTCACTGCTGCCTGCCACCGCACTGCTGCCTGGCTCCTCACTGCTGCCTGCCACCGCACTGCTGCCTGGCTCCTCACTGCTGCCTGCCACCTCACTGCTGCCTGCCACCTCACTGCTGCCTGACTTCGCTGGACTTGCAAAACCTTGGCGCACGCCTGGATCTCCCTTATCCTCTGTCACAGAATATGATTTAAGTGTAAACGGTGAATGGGACTTTCAATTTGACGCCCATAGAGATCGGGAAAGCAAAGGAAGTTTGGAACATGCACAAACCGGGCATCGTTCACATAGCAACTGTCAAATAGCTGTGAAGTTTAATGTATTTTTGATCTGTCGTGTGAATCTTGTAGAAAGCAATGACTGTACGTTTTACACGATCATAATAGCGTAACGATAATGGCATTATCGTCCACTTTGCTCTCGACACTCGTTAGCAATGCTACCAAAATGTCGTTGTAATACAAATTAGAGATTTAGAGTGCACGATATTGGGGCCCCTTACACTACGTGGTACAGTAATGTTAGCTATAGCAAACTGTACAATACCTGTCTCTTCTGTGCACCCTCCTACACCGGATGGTCGAAAAATACTAGTCATTTTTATAAGTTTGGCATTTAGTTCCGATTTTTTTCTTTTGGAATGCCGCTTTTGGGCCCCGCTTTCAAATGAGCGTTTCATTTTTTCTACAGCGGGCTCGCCGGTCTGTGTGACCACCTGACCTGCTTCGTCACGTCACTTACCTAGCTAACAAAGAAAGCACAATTAAATATAATTTTCTTCATTTTCATATCACCTCTGGAAACACAGACAAGACAATAAGACCATAGTGTGCATCCCATGTAATTCAAAAAAAGAACGGGACACCTTCCACGAGGCCCCCCGTCCCTGCGAGGCCCCCCCGCGGTGCGGGGGCTGCGGGGGTATTCTTTACGGGCCTGACTGCAAGGCTAGGGAGAAAAGTATGCTTATCAATCTTTTCATTATTTATTTCAAATGCATCTGAGGAGATCCTACAGTTGATTGTAAAAGTATGTAATACTAAGGTACAGTGCCTTGCATAAGTATTCACCCCCTTTGGACTTTTCTACATTTTGTCATGGTATAACCACAGATTAAAATGTATTTCATCGTGAGTTTATGTAATGGACCAACACAAAATAGTGCATCATTTGGAAGTGGGGGGAAATATTACATGGATTTCACAATTATTTACAAATAAAAATCTGAAAAGTGTTGAGTGCATATGTATTCACCCCCTTTACTGTGAAACCCCTAACAAAGATCTGGTGCGACCAATTGCATTCACAAGTCACATAATTAGTAAATAGGGTCCACCTGTCTGCAATTTAATCTCAGTATACAGTCGTATGCAAAAGTTTGGGCACCCCTGATAATCACCATTACTTTCATCTATAAAATGTTGGGCGTTTGGATGAGGAACGTCTTTGTCATATATATACACATACGTCATGGACAGTGATATTTTAGCCGTGAAATAAGGTTTATTTGATAAACAGAAAATATGCCATACGCATCATAAGAGAATTAGACACTTGCATAAATTTGGGCACCCCAACAGAAAAATCACATTCATATTTAGTAGAGCCTCCTTTTGCAAAAATAACAGCTTCTAGACGCTTTTTATATCCTCTGATGAGTGTCTGGATTCTGGATTGAGGTAATTTGGACCATTCTTCCTTACAATACATCTCCAGTTCAGTAAGGTTTGATGGGTGCCTAGCGTGGACAGCCCGCTTCAAGTCACCCCATAGATTTTCAATTATATTCAAGTCTGGGGACTGGGATGGCCATTCCAAAACATTGTAGTTGTTCCTCTGCATAAATGCCTTAGTGGATTTGGAGCAATGTTTCGGGTCGTTGTCCTGCTGGAACACCCAACTGCGCCGTAACTTCAGCTTTGTTACAGATTCTTGAACATTATTGTCCAGAATTTGCTGGTACTGAGTTGAATCCATACGACCTTCAACTTTAACTAGATTCCCAGTTCCTGCACTAGCCACACAGCCCCACAGCATGACGGACCCCCCCACCAAATTTTACTGTGGGCAGCAAGTGTTTTTCTAGGAATGCTGTGTTCTTTTGCCTCCATGCGTAACGCCTCTTGTTGTGACCGAATAACTCCATCTTTGTCTCATCAGTCCGCAGCACTTTGTTCCAAAATGAGCCTGGCTTGTTCAAATGTAGTTTGGCAAACCTCAAGCAAGCCTTTTTGTGGCGCGTGTGCAGAAAAGGCTTCTTCCGCATCACTCTCCCATACAGCTGTTCTCTGTGCAATGTGCGCTGAATGGTCGAGCAATGCACAGTGACACCATCTGCAGCAAGATGACCTTGCAGCTCTTTGGAGGTGGTCTGAGGGTTGTCCTTGACCATTCTGACCATTCTTCGCCTTTGCCTCTTTGTTATTTTTCCTGGCCTGCCACTTCTGGCCTTAACAAGAACTGTGCCTGTTGCCTTCCATTTCCTAATGACATTCCTCACAGTGGAAACTGATAGCTGAAACCTCCGGGATAACTTTTTGTAGCCTTCCCCTAAACCATACTGCTGAACAATCTTTGTTTTTAGATCATTTGATAGCTGTTTTGATGCCCCCATTTTGCCACTGTTCAGAGGAGAATCAAAGAGAAGCAAAACTTGCAATTGGCTAACTTAAATACCCTTTCTAATGATTGAATGCACCTTTTTATGTAATTGAAGGCTTAACGAGTTAATCAGACTAACTATGTGTTGCAGTTAATCAGCATTTAGTAGGCAGAGGTATTCAAATCAAATAAATGATAAGGGTGCCCAAACTTTTGCACAGCCTTTTTTTCACATTTGATTTAATTTCACACAACTAAATACTGCTACACCAAATATCTTTGTCTGGAAAACACCCCAGCACTCAGTGTTAACTAGAAAAGTAATATTACAATATTATATTGATCTTTTTTGGTGAAGACAGGAAATTATCATGCAGCCTCAGAGGGGTGCCTAAACTTTTGCATACGACTGTAAATATACACCTGTTCTGTGACAGACTCAGAGTTTGTTGGAGATCATTACTGAACAAACAGCATCATGAAGACCAAGGAGCTCACCAAACAGGTCAGGGATAAAGTTGTGGAGGAATATGAAGCAGGGTTAGGTTATAAAAAAATATCCAGAGCTTTGAACATCTCTCTGAGCACCATAAAATCCATCATAAGAAAATGGAAAGAATATGGCACAACCGCAAACCTACCAAGAGGAGGCCGTCCACCCAAACTGAAGAGTCGGACAAGGAGAAAATTAATCAGAGAAGCAACCAGGAGGCCCATGGTTACTCTGGAGGAGTTGCAGAGATCCACAGCTGAGGTGGGAGAATCTGTCCACAGGACAACTATTAGTCGTCTACTCCACAAATCTGGCCTTTATGGAAGAGTGGCAAGAAGAAAGCCATTGTTGAAAGGGATCCATAAAAAATCCCGTTTGGAGTTTGCCAGAAGCCATGTGGGAGACACAGCAAACATGTGGAAGAAGGTGCTCTGGTCAGATGAGACCAAAATTGAACTTTTTGGCCTCAATGCAAAACGCTATGTGTGGCGAAAACCCAACACTGCCCATCACCCTGAGCACACCATCCCAACAGTGAAACATGGTGGTGGTAGCATCATGCTGTGGGGATGCTTCTCTTCAGCAGGTACAGGGAAACTGGTCAGAATAGAGGGAAAGATGGATGGAGCCAAATACAGGGAAATCCTTGAAGAAAATCTGATGCAGTCTGCAACAGACTTGAGACTGGGGCGGAGGTTCATCTTCCAGCAGGACAATGACCCTAAACATACAGCCAGAGCTACAAAGGAATGGTTTGGATTAAAGAATGTTAATGTCTTAAAATGGCCCAGTCAAAGCCCAGACCTCAATCCAATAGAGAATCTATGGCAAGACTTGAAGATTGCAGTTCACAGACGGTCTCCATCCAATCTGACTGAGCTTCATCTTTTTTGCCAAGAAGAATGGACAAACCTTTCCATCTCTAGATGTGCAAAGCTGGTAGAGACATACCCCAAAAGACTTGCAGCGAAAGGGGGTTCTACCAAGTATTGACACAGGGGGGTGAATACTTATGCACCCAACAGATGTCAACTTTTTTGTTCTCATTATTGTTTGTGTCACAATAAAATGTATTTTGCACCTCCAAAGTACTATGCATGTTTTGTTGATCAAACGGGAAAAAGTTTATTTAAGTCTATTTGAATTCCAGTTAGTAACAGTACATAATGGGAAAGTCCAAGGGGGGTCAATACTTATGCAAGGTACTG
>CAEFZP010005477.1:0-27556 GCA_903064625.1 Mallotus villosus | reverse complement strand
AAATGATGAAGTGCCTCGGCATTGTGCACCTGCTGGACGATTTGGTAGTGGATGTTCCGTTGCACTCGTTGGTTAGTCGGAACTGAGAAACCTATGCACTCGCTGTGAATCGAAATATTATTACTGAAATAAAAGCGTCGGCGAAATGTCGAAACGGAAACTGAGTCACAAGAAAATTATATGCGTCAAAGTATGTAATGTAGATAGATGTCCCTGCATACGATGATGCAACAATCCTCACACGTTAGCATCGACCCACTACTAGCCACAATGTGGCACTCAGACGGCCCATCACACGTCAATTACACTTGCATTGTTGCCACACTCGGCATACTTACATGCATGAGTTCAATTATCCCCACGCTCCCAAAGCATGAGTTATCCCCAAACCGTAGCTGGCTAGCTAGTTCCTCCGGCAAGTAGCTACTTAGCATGACACTCGTAGCTAGCAACGCTAGGCCTACTAGAAGCTGGTGTAACCCGCATGGGCCTAACGTTACCCTCTTGCCAGTACATCGTATGTTATTGACATTTAGTACGTTTCCGGCCTGAACATCTGTCCAGGGACAGCAGCCGAGAATTAGCCTCTGAAACCTCTGCGCAGGTACAGGTTACTGTTGAGTGCATCCCTGAAATAAATTAGAATAACAATGAACACATTCATTGACAAGCTGTCACGTAAAGCACCGGCTCATACGTTCCGATATTGATACCGTGTAGGCTACTTCTTAAAGCCATGGCAATTAATGCCATACCATCGATTTAAAGAGCAAGATACACAAACCCTCTCATTCGGGTACACCATTCCTGATTTCCAGCCGGTGGTGTCCGAAGACACGGACCACGTCATTCCTCCACTGAAGTCAATGCGAAGTCGAAGGCCACGGAAGCAACTCCGAGCAACTCCGAAGCAGTAGGCCTACTGGGGATCGGCGGATCGACCACCGTCGCCTCCTCCAGCGAGAAAACTCGAGCACTCATGTCCGCCGGAGACATTTTAATGTCCAGAAGGGCCGTCAGCACTGGATCGGACCGGGAGGTGGACGCTGCTGGGGCCGGGCTCTCCCCCCGGCCTCGAGCCTTCTTTCCGGGTGCCGGTAGTGAAGAGGAGCCCCGTTTCCCCCTTCGTTTTCCTGCCGGGGCGCTCGGGGGTGCAGAAGAAGCAGGCTCGCCGCACTCCACGAACAACGTGAAAAGGTCTTCGTGGTTGCATCCCCTGGGAGGAGACACAACCCCTGGAATACAGGGAGTCGAGGATGCGGTGGACAGGCCAATCCTCGATGGCAGCGGATCTCCGGGCCAGACGTGAGCTCCTTCGAACTCCATTCCCCTCGTCGCCGGGTTCCGCGGAAGTAAGACATCCGGTAGGCCCGTCCGAATCAACACCGAACACCCCCAACAAACAGGCCACAGCCGAATCGGAAGAGTCGGACATAACGAACAGAATCGAAAATAGCCAATACACGTGCGAACACGAACAGGACTGGCAGCATCAGTGATCATAAACGACCGGGGTGAGTGTGTGCGTATCCGCGCGTCTTTTAAAGCCGCCTTATCGGACGCGCCCAATGAATATGCGCTGCTAATATGGGTGTAGTGGGCGGAGCAAGAAAGGTGGAGTAAGACGCCTTACGTCCCTTGATGATGCGTGCTGCCCGATTGCCCTGCCTGAACTAGCTGCGCTTATTAATTACAAGGTGTCTTCTGTAGGTTTATTGTTTAATCAAACCAGTATTATAAATGTATTAATAAAAGCTGTCACTGTGACATGTTTCGTTACATTAATAAGTGCTTAATAAGTAATAAGTGCTTTACTGTTTTATTTAGCTGTCATCTGTGAGGATGATTTGCATCAGGAGAGAGGAGGTCCCACTGCGTCAACTAAAGCTGCAGTAGGTCCTCTGTGCAGCATCAGGCCTTAATGAGGCTCAAAGGTAAAAATACTCCTAGTTTCCTCTTGAAGGACTGTACCCATCTTTCCAGTGCTGCAGCGAACACTGAGCAGGTACATGGAAGTAGCAGTTCAGCAGCCAGTGAAAAAGGTCACATGGTGAGAACACTTTACATCTTCACATTGACTCTGTGCTCCTTTGACTCTTTAGTTTGCACCATCAGATTCAACAAACAGCAACCACATAAAAGTGAACTGTGGACAAAATGGAGAACTCTGAGTAACATTTTATCCTGTCCATCTGTGTAAATGTGAATGTATATTTCATGTTTTAGAACAATGCATTAGTGTTTTTCCCCATCATGTTTCCTCATATCTGGTCACTCTTCACTAGAAACTTTGACTACTTCAGATATCATGTGCAAATGTACTCATGAGCACACCAGAGAGAACTGGTTTAGTCGTACTTATAGCAGGAATAAGACAGGACTCACACACAGAAAATACTCATATTATACCAACTCATATTTACCTTGTGAGTTATGGTAAAGACACAGGTTTTACCATAACTCACAAATTCTATGCCTTGTTTTATTCACCAAGAAAGAAGGACTAAATTCAAAATTGGTTACCATAAAATCACAGAAAACAAGTAATAATGCAAATGACACAGGATGTCTGGGCAGGTTTAGTGTGTTGGTGACTTACATTGTTCAGCCCTGTCTTTCAATATGATCACAGAAACCAATTAAGGGAATTTCGTTTTTGTACTAATTTATTTGTCTATCTACTTTGTGTTATTTGTTTTTTCTTATTTAATATATCCAACAGTTTTAGGGTGAGACATAATGAAATACTCTAGGAACATACTCACATAGAACTACTTCAATCCAAACAAAAACTTTTTATTTGATATATTTAAGTTTGTCCTTTGACAAAAATGTAAGTCTTCTTTTGTTCTCTATCATGTTTTCCTGAATTTTGGTTATCACTGAAACAATGACGTAGTTAAACTAAATAAACTGACCTCTTTAGTGATCACATATAAATGTACACATGAAATAAGTGGATTGGATGGATTTAGTAGTTATTATAAAAGGAACTAAAGAGCATACAATTTCTGGGGAAATTGTGAGGGTGTGCCTGCATATTTTCAAGCATTTAGCCTACTCATAGTCTATTGCATAATAATTCATTAAGAACACCCTTGGAAAGAAGCTACTGTAACAACGTTATCACTGGAAATATTTCTGATGGAATCGCGATTCAAACAGTAGCTCTAGGTCTGCTAACTTATGACATGCCCGCAAAAACGTAAATACGCTTGACATTTATTTAGTGGAAAATCGCTCATGCATAAAAAGCTCAATAGCGATCATTGTCAGTAACAACGCAAAATGCGATATAGTGGAGGGTTAGGGAGAAGCTGCCCCGGTAAATTGTATACTACAGTGTTCGTCTTGGTGGCGATCGTTGGTTGAACTTTCCGTTGTACGGTTTAGGCTGAAATTAAATATTGCTTTCATGAACAGATTGACAAGTTTAGGCTGTGTCAATGAAGTTCGGGTTAGTAGTCAGACAGTTTCACCTATTGAAATACTTTTAATTTAAGGGAGTGCCGAACATGTTCTGTCGCCGTTTGACTTCCTACTGTAAACAGCTGTGGATGTTTTTGTTAGCTACACAGTGTCTCGCGTAGGCTACAGCGTTGCAGTACTGGTTTGAAATCACAGGTAATGATTATTTCACCAACAAATCGTTTACTTGTAATCTAATGTCATAATAAATCGTACAACGAAAATGTATTTGTGAGTAATGTTTATTTTAACGATTGAAAACAGATGCAGCCTAGACCGCTGTAGTATGTGTTGCCCGGGCAACATAGGCTAATGTCATGATGCTAATGCTTCAGTGAAATAGTAGACTACCGTTTCCGAAAGTCGATGTAGTTCCTCAATAATATTAGCTTATATTGTACATTACACTTAACAATTGTGTTTCATATCAGAAAGTAACATTAGTAAATAGTTATCACCCTGGCCTCTTTGCTTGTGGCGTTTCTGCAGCTGCCTTGCAGTATCGTTAAAGCTATAGCCTAGCTATCTCCCAGAAGTTAACAAGCTGCTAAACTAATGTTCTGCTAGAGGTAGTCACGCGTGTTTCGTGACGTTAGTAGCGTCAGTGACTGTGGCTAGCAAGTTAGCCAGGTAAATAAAAAGACAAGCAACTCAATGGCTACCAACTTTTGACATGACGTTTTCTAAGTAATCAAAATATTGACGGATGCTAGGGGGGAGGCACGATAGCCTACCATCCTTGCTGCTGTGCAACAGTCTTCTATGCACGTCGTATCTAATGCGTCGTTGCTAACATGTGCCGACGCTGTGACGTAGGCTATTATAACTGAGTAGTCTACCCTTTGCCGACAAAATCAACTTTATGCCACAAAAACGTTGTATGGTCCTAAACTGTGCAACGGAACGTACATAAAAGTAATAGCAACTCAATCGGGACCAAGACGAAACTTTGGACGTCGACGTTTTCTATGTAGTCCAAATATTGACCGAGGAGTAGGGGGGCAAAAATAATAATAATAATAATATATATGTGAGATTACAAAGGATGGCCACGTCGATGACGTGGCACACCCAATAAGACAGGACCCACACTCATGTTGTGTTGACTCATTATAGAGAGCATTCCTGACATTTGGGAATGCTCTCCATCACGGCCACCTGCATTGATGATCAGGTTATTATTTAATAAATAAAGTGTTCTCAACTGTCCACCATATGGAAACTAAGCATAGCAGAACAGTTTATAGAACATTTTAATTGGCCATTCTAAAGACCCCAAAAATTGCAAATGGATGAAGAAACACACTTTTAAAATGGAACACACGAATGAGTGAATCCTGTCTTAGTGTGGGGTATCAGCTGGTATTTTGGTTTGGGAACAATTTTTATTATAACTAATATTCATAATAGTAGTTTTGTAAGTTTTCTTTTTTGTAAAATGATGAACATAAGACTATACATTTGATTAATAATATTATTGTTGAAATATAACATAACATCACATAATAATGGACATTATTGATGGCTGAGCGGTTAGGGAGTCGGGCTATTAATTAGAAGGTTGTTGGTTCGATTCCTGGCTGTGGGGAGAATGTCCCGTAGTACTGTAAGCCGCTCGGATAAGAGCGTCTGCTGAATGATAAAGAATGTAAAAAAAAAGTAAACATGAGTGAACCTTGTAATTTCTGTTTTTCCAACTACTTTGTAAAGTGTTTTTGAGGTTTTTGTAATAATCAAAAAATATCTCTATCGTTTAAAAATCTGTTGTATTGTTAATATTTTATTAAAATGTTTCTAATGCTTTAAAAAACGATTATTGTGTCGCCTTCATAAAAACGGAACATTCATTAATCTTACTGGACTTGTCCAGTTTAAGCTTTCATGTATTCCTTTCCTTCTAATATCAGAGTACATACCAATGGTCATATTGGCTTCTTTACATATGTATTTGTTTAACAGTTGAACTTCTTTACACTGTTCCTTTTGACATGTTTTACAGTAGTTTGTTTTTCAATGCTAATTCAGCTCCACGTCCAAATACTTTCCGGCTCTGAAAAGAGTTCCAGCAACTACAATTCTGCTAATTTTTCCCTTTTCTCTACTTATTTAGCATCTTTAAGTGACTTCATTTTAAAAGGATTGAAAAATCTCCCATCTCTTTCTTTAAACCTTCAACTTTTTCTGCCAGGGCTTATAACTTTTTTTCAGCCATTTCATCAATTCTGCCTTTTTTCCAGCAAGTTCAAGTCATTCCAGTGTTGTCCTTTTACCTTCCAATTCGTTTAACCCAGACTTCAGCAACTTGTTTTCTGCTAAATGTTCTCATTTTCCTGCAGCTCATCTTTCTTTTCTTCTCTTTTCTGCCTTCATCTCGCTGCAGGTCCTAACTCACATACATTTCAGGCCTTTTGAAACCTGAGCAAATGACTTTCTACTAAATGTTCACATTCTTATTTCTCTTTTTGCATTTTTCTTCTCTTTTCTGTAGTTTTAAGCCTTTGTCTAGCTCCAGCCCCTTTCAAAAATATCAGCACAGCTTATAACTTTCGACTAAATGTTCACAATTTTCAGCTTTTTTAGCACGGTCAGCTATCCCCATTCAGGTTTTCAGCATTCTCACTGCTGTTTCGCAGGAACAGCCGTTTCTAGTTATTATTATTTTTGCCCCCCTATTCCTCGGTCAATATTTGGATTACATAGAAAACGTTGACGTCAAAAGTTTCGTCTTGGTCACGATTGAGTTGCTATTACTTTTATTGACGTTCTGTTGCACCGTTTAGGAGGATACAACGTTTTCGTGGCAAAAAGTTGATTTTGTCGGCAAAGGGTAGAATACTCAGTTATACTTCACAGCGTCAGCACACGTTAGCAACGACGCATTAGATACAACGTGCATAGAGACTGTTGCAGCACAGCAAGGATGGTATCGTGCCGCCCCCCTAAAAGCATCCGTCAATATTTAGATTACTTAGAAAACTTAATGTCAAAAGTTGGTAGCCATTGAGTTGCTTGTCTTTTTATTTACCTGGCTAACTTGCTAGCCACAGTCACTGACGCTACTAACGTCATGAAACACGCGTGACTACCTCTAGCAGAACATTAGTTTGGCAGCTTGTTAACTTCTGGGAGATAGCTAGAGCTAGCTAACTATAGCTTTAACGCTACTGCAAGGCAGCTGCAGAAACGCCACAAGCAAAGAGGCCAGGATAATAACTATTTACTCATTTAACTTTGTGATATGAAACACAATTGTGAAGTGTAATTAACAATATAAGCTGATATTATTGAGGAACTACATCTACTTTCGGAAACGGTAGTCTACTATTTCACTGAAGCATTAGCATCATGACATTAGCCTATGTTGCCCGGGCAACACATACTACAGCGGTCTATGCATCTGTTTTCAATCGTTAAAATAAACATTACTCATAAATACATTTTCGTTGTACGATTTATTATGACATTAGATTACAAGTAAACGATTTGTTGGTGAAATAATCATTACCTGTGATTTCAAACCAGTAGCCTACTGCAACGCTGTAGCCTACGCGAGACACTGTGTAGCTAACAAAAACATCAGCTGTTTACAGTAGGAAGTCAAACGGCGACAGAACATGTTCGGCACTCCCTTAAATCAAAAGTATTTCAATTGGTGAAACTGTCTGACTACTAACCCAAACTTCATTGACACAGCCTAAACGTGTCAATCTGTTCAAGAAAACAATATTTAATTTCAGCCTAAACCGTACAACGGAACGTTAGCTACATCGAATTCAACCAACGATCACCACCAAGACGAACACTGTAGTATACAATTTACCGGGGCAGCTTCTCCACAAAGGGCTATATCGCATTTTGCGTTGTTACTGACAATGATTGCTATTGAGCTTTTTATGCATGAGCGATTTTCAACTAAATAAATGTCAAGCCTATTTACGTTTTTGGGGGCATTTAAGTTAGCAGACATAGAGCTACTGTTTGAATCGCGATTCCATCTGAAATATTTCCAGTCATAACATTGTTACAGTAGCTTTCCAAGGGTGTTCTTAATGAATTATTATGCAATAGCCTATGAGTAGGGCCAAATGCTTGAAAATATCACTAAAAGGGAAAAAGTTAAAGGGACGGACAAGCAGGCACACCCTCACAATTTCCACAGAAATTGTATGCTCTCTAGTTATATATTGTTTTAACCAAATAAGGTATTATTTCAATGTTGAGCTGCCCTGTTCATGAAGCTGAAAGTGCACGTAATAAAATAATATACCATTGATGCAAATCAACAGGAATCCTTGCTTTTTCTGCTCTATTATGTTCATGTTTTATGTGGGTAGGGCCCCATATTAGCTATTGAAATGGGTCCCCAGATGCTTAAGGCCGCCCCTGCGCTCGTGATATCCGCCTTGGTCCGTGTACTTTGCGGCCAACGGATTTTCGTTTTGAAATGAGAAAACCAAAATCTAGAAACAAGCTGTTTCCCGACTACCATCTAAAAGTAGGGGGGGAAAGAAACATAAAATGGGCCGTTATCTGATTTTCTTTGATGTGGTTAAACATGGAAATCGGGAATTAAAATAGTGTGTGGAAATCTTCTTTCTTAATTTTGCGTAGATTTTTGTTGTGATCCGGAAGTTGACATGCTCCCACGAGCTGAAAAAGAGCGGCTACTGACGTCACTCTCAGAATGCCTTTTCGTTGTCGAATTATGGGCAGTTCTTTGCAGGTAAAACACGAGAACGCAAAAGCATTCTGAGCGGTGCAGCAGATTTGGATTATGGTATAAAATGTGCAGTGTTGAAGAAAACAATGCAAATGCAAATAGGATGATTGCATCCTAATTTCATTTATGGGTCAAATAATGCAGCCACATTCTTAAAATGAAAAAGCATTTTGGCAAATGCATTTTCATTTGAATTTTGGTCACGATTTGCTTCCATAAGCTATGAGTGTTGAGCCTCGATTATTGCAGATTTCTGTGAAACTTGCTTAAAGAAAAATGATGTAGCTAAGTTATGTACACTTTAAGCTCAATGTACATACCTTGTTTGGCCAATTTGGTCGATTGTGGAAAAAAGTCTAACTGTTTTTAGTTATGGAGAGCCAACGCGCTAGCTCGATTATGAGAAATTAAAACTTTAATATCTTAAAAACTTTAAAAGTTGTCAGTGAGAAAAGTAATGGCACACTAGAGAAGTTTGAACAGTGTTTCTAGCTTAAACGTTCTGAAACTAAAAAAGTGGGCGGAAGAGGAATAATAATAAGAGTTTTTGCTTGCAGCAAACACACTAACTAGTTTACATGCCTACTAGTTGTTTACGCAATCTAGCTGTTCTTGCATTCCTTGCAAATCAGCGTTAATAAAAAGCCGATGAGCTAGAGTCTAGCTAACATTGACTAGATGGGCATGGCTGATGTTTGCCTATACCGTAGCGTAGAAGATCCCTGTTCAGTTCGACCCTCGACACATTTGCGCGAACCATTTAACCAAGGACGGTTTTGAAAACCTGGGACAATGTAGCTAAAGCAGGAAGCTGTTGCTGAAAAGGGGTGGGTTCCGACCTTACGTTCATCACAACCCGCAAGCTGTAGTATGATTTTGTCAGTAACAGTTATTAGCAATGCCATTTTTTTTCGGAAGCTTCCCTTCTAATGCCGACTACAGCTAGTCTAGCTAGAGTCATTTGCTAAGTAAAGTATGTTGATGTGTTTAGAAATGTATTTAGCATTCTACCTATGCTAGATACAGGAGACGTTAGCATTGCTAATACCTGTTACCGACAAAATCATACTGTAGCCTACTTACAGCTTGCGGTTGCGATGAGCGTACGGTCGGAACAGCACATCTTTTCAGGTTCAGCTTCTTAGCAAATCCTGCTTGAAATTGTCCAAGGTTGTCAAAACTGTCTTGGGTGAAATGTTCAGAGCAAATGAGTGTCGAACTTCGCCGGGATCTTCTCATAGACAAACAGCAGCCTATAGGCTACTTCAAAACGTTATTTTAGTAATTGCTTAGAAGTATCCTACACAGAGCAGCGCGCAGCTAAACTAGCATCAGAGATCTACGCTACCTCGGACTGGGCAAGAACACCAGTGAGTGGGCTAGTCTGGATGTACATTTTGGGGCGTGACAAAGATACAGACGAGAGCCAAAAAAGGCGGTCCCCGGACTGACATCAGTCCGGTGGCTTTGTTGAAAAGCTAGCGTTTTCGAATTTTGAGATTTGCATAGAAAAGAGGTTTCACTGTATAGGTTAACTGTAGGTTCACTGTATGTTCATTTTACCCACCGAACTGTCGTTATTCAACTATGACAAGGTAAAATCGGTTTTGCAATCAATAACCCCTTTAAGGCAACTCATTATTGCACCACATAGTGTAACGGACTACAAAACATATTCACTATACACTACACTACTATGGAGGATTATCGGGGCCATAACTAAATAAATAAATAAATACATAAATAAATAAATGAATAGTTAAATACTTGGATAAATAAATAATTAGATAACAAAATGAGACACTAAATATATAAATGTTACATGTACTCCTGTGTATATATATATCACATTTATTTATTTATACCTACATTTTGTTATTTATACTTACATTTTGTCATTTATACTTACATTTATCCACAGTGTAACTTGCTTGCGGCCAAATAAATCTGTCGTCACCCGTCACCAAGTCAGGGGGCGGGTTAAAGCCTCTGATTGGTGAATCAACAGTATTACACACGAGGTAAGGCCTAATTATGCTTCTGCGTTTTTCGAAAAACGCAGAGGAGGGAACGCCCTCGTCTCCGTGGAACGCCCTCTGCGTGCTCTCCGTCAGCCCTCGGAGAGCTTTTGACGGATTGACGTGCACCTCCTGAATTTTCTAACTATCCGTCGAAATTACGCAGAGCGACGGAGAGCGACGGAGACCCCCTTGGCTGTGATTGGTCCGTATTAAGAAGTCAGGGGCGGGGTTGCCGCTATGGGTTGCCGTGACCAACAAGACCAGGGATGGGGAACGTCCGACCTGCGGGCCATATGCAGCGCGAAAAATCATTTGGTCCAGCCCGCCATGGCATTGCAGTGCATGCACCATATTATTAGGTGCATTATTCGTTGGCAGCAGCACTATTTTAATATGTGGAAGAGGACCGTGGAGGCGCTCAGCGTCGCGTTCTTGCAAATCAAGCCCCAATACGTTGTTGGTTTGGGCTAAACCCGGAATGTTTACAACGTCTGGCTCCGCGCATGATTAACACTCGGATCGATAAGCAGTCTCTAAAATGGTAGCAATATAAAAACATATACGATCCCTTTCCGTAATCATAATAACCCCCCAGAAATGTTCACTGCACACCCAGTCAAAGCAGGCTGCCCTTCCAGCTAGCATCACAAACATCACCAAAGAGATCGAAGCAGTTTTTACAATTCATATTTCAGCTAAACAGTACATGTAAATCACCATTTGAATTCAAATGTGACGAGAAATGGGCAGTGTAGTCGCTGAAACTGTGCATATTTTATTGATGAAACGGCTCATTTGTAAATTAGCTCCGAGTTTTCGATAACCTATAGCTAGCATCGCAGTGCAGCGCCACCTACTCTTCTGGCGGTGAATTGTTTTCAGCACCCACAGCCTACGGAGAACTATAAACGAAGTCTATCCGTGTGTATCCGTGCGTATCCGTGAGCCCGCCCACCCGAAAACGGAGACGCAGAAGCATATTGAGGCCTGTAGGCTCAACCAGTCGGTCGAGCTCTCTTCGATCCAGAGGGATCCTACTCTATCGTCTCATTGTGCGATACTGCAAAATGTGGTATCATCCGATACTAAGTAAATACAGGGCCAGTATTACCAATACCGATTTATTTACTTTCATGTCGGGAAAAGCAATGCCTCATAATTTATGAAGTGAATGCATCATCAATATGAACATTTGAATGATTTTTTTTTGAATTTTCATGATCATTGAATGATTTTTCCTTTAATTAATTGTTCATGATTATGATCATAATAAAACACAGGACGAAGAGTTTTGTCTAAAATACTGTTATTATAGTGTGCTGCCGAGCAGTATCCTACTGCACGTGCACGCCGGCAACAACTCACAGCATAGCAAGGGAGGGGCAAAGTGAGCTTGAGCGAAGTTACAGGAGTGGTGTTTGCACAACCACTATGATGTAAAGGGAGTTGTGTAGGCTACTGAATGTAGAGAAGATAAATTGAAACTAAAGTAGCCTATCGATCTCATCTCGCCAGTATCAATCAATACTGATACCAACGTTGGTATCGATAGCCTACTTTAGATCGATTTACCCAATCCTATGCTGTACCATCTCGCGGAGGATCGTGGACACATTTTCATCGATGTCTGTACACATTTTCAATGATGTCTATGTCAGCCAGGGCCAATATCATTGCTATAATTTCAGCGAAGCTCTCAATATTATGTAATTAAAAATGTGAATTGGCAGTTGCCTCCATCTCTTCAGCTACAGCCAACATTTCGCCTAATGTAGCATGCAATATTTCATTTATTGAATCTGCACCGGGTGCTGCCATCTTGAATTAGTCAAAAGCAGTCGATTCAAGTTGAACCACCAATCAGAGGCTTTAACCCGCCCCCTGACTTGGTGACGGGTGACGACAGATTTATTTGGCCGCAAGCAAGTTACACTGTGGATAAATGTAAGTATAAATGACAAAATGTAAGTATAAATAACAAAATGTAAGTATAAATAAATAAATGTGATATATATATACACAGGAGTACATGTAACATTTATATATTTAGTGTCTCATTTTGTTATCTAATTATTTATTTATCCAAGTATTTAACCATTCATTTATTTATTTAGTTATGGCCCCGATAATCCTCCATACACTACACACTACTGATTGGACATTCATTTACCCTGATTGCTATGTAATAGCAGGATATGCTTTGTTAATCTAACCGTGATTTAAACATTTTGGGGATAGTTGTATTTTCTTATTTTTTATGGTTTCTTTAAGTTAAGAATCAAATGTTAAGATTTTAACTTTGGTGTTGCATAGACATGATATGTGGCCAGTATTCTGCTCCATGGTAACACTGAAGTGAACTGTAATTCATTTGGTTAAATAATTAACACAGACAAACTATGTTTAATAATATTATATAATATTATTAATATAATAAGATATTTAATTTCTAAGAAAACAGTGACAATAATATAAACTTAAATCAGAAATCATCATTGGTTGTTTATTCATTGTTCACATCTATGGGCTCTTGTCGAACCTCGCCTAGATACTATGAGCTACTCATAAGTAAAGCTAATATCTTCTTAAGTGTTACACAAAAGTTTTTTTCGGTACACTTGAGACCTCGTACTGCTTTTTAATTCAAGCCTTCCGCGGTTTAAAATACTGGAGGAGCAGGAAAACATGCAACTGGAAAGAACCGTTCTTACGCTGAAAAACCTTTCTGACACAAGGTGGGCCTCCAGGAAGCAGGCCACAGAAGCGGTGATACAGAGCCTCCCAGAAATTCTCAAAGCTCTGAACCATATCCAACACCACCACAACAGCACACCCAAGTGGTCTCTGAAGCTGACAGCCTGCTGTCAAAACTCAGCACATTTGAATACATTTTCATGTTGGTGTTTTGGAACGATTTGTTGAAGAGGACTTACATCCTGTCGAATTACCTTCAAAAAGAATCACTGGATGTCAACACTGCTATGGATCTTATTGACAGTACTGTGGCTCAGATCAGAGAGTTACGCACAGAGGAGGCCTTTAACAGTATGGAGAACACAGCAAGAAATATGGCCAGAGAAAGCGATGCAGCCACCGAGTTTGCGGAGCAGAGGGTTTGCAAAAGAAGAAGGCATTTTGACGAGGACGCAGAGGATGACCAGATCAAGGACAGCAGACGCTGCTTCAAAGCTGATATTTATTTTTACATTCTTGTTTTTGTGGGGCAGTTTGAAGTCGATTTTCGGACTTCTAAAATGGCCAAACTGTTCACAGTGCTCTTCCCAAAGCGGTTTGAGCACCCTAATGCTGAGGAAAAAATCCTTGAGCTGGCCCGTTTCAGAAGCCCATCCAGAAGAAGCAGTGGATGTCACGGCCACAGCCGTGCCCCCCTGTGTTTGGTTTTGCCCTGCCCTAGTGTTTCCCTGTCTCATTGTCTTCACCTGTGTCTTGTTGAGTTCTCGTTAGTTTCATTGTGTCCACCTGTGTCTTGTTTGGTTCTGTGTATTTAGGTTCCTGTTTTGTGTCAAGTCTTTGTCTTTGCATTACCCTTTGTTGCTGCGTGTTCCCCTGTCTGTGTCCCAGTTTCAGTATTAAACCCTTTCATTTCAACCATGCCTGCTGACTTCCCTGCATTTGGGTCCAACCCCACTTCACGTCGTGACAGAATGCAAAGACCAAAATTGGACCCAGCGGTGAGTTCCCCGAACCCTTTCTTGGGGACCAGGCTTGCCTTTGGTGGACCCCGAAGCCTGCAGCGGAGGGCCCAGCCCAAATCCTGGTTCCTGCCTCGGCTCCAGCCCGAACCTCGACTCAAGCCTCGGTCCTGCCCTGGGCCCCTGCCTCATCCAGAGGTTGTGCTGCCCAGTGCCCCGACCACCGAGGCTGTTCCAGCCTGGGAGTTTCGGCCGCCTGCCGCCGGAACCCAGCCCCGGTCCTGTCCGGAGCCCTGGCCCCGCTCCTTGCCTGTGCCCCAGCCCCGCTCCTTGCCTGTGCCCCAGCCCCGCTCCTTGCCTGTGCCCCAGCCCCGCTCCTTGCCTGTGCCCCAGCCCCGCTCCTTGCCTGTGCCCCAGCCCCGCTCCTTCCCTGTGCCCCAGCCCCGCTCCTTGCCTGTGCCCCAGCCCCGCTCCTTGCCTGTGCCCCAGCCCCGCTCCTTGCCTGTGCCCCAGCCCCGCTCCTTGCCTGTGCCCCAGCCCCGCTCCTTGCCTGTGCCCCAGCCCCGCTCCTTCCCTGTGCCCCGGCCTCGCCCTGAGGTTGTGCCGGCCAGCGCCAGTCCGCCCGAGGACATCTGGCCGCCTCCTCCTCCGCCCGAGGACTTCTGGCCGCCTCCTCCTCCGCCCGAGGACTTCTGGCCGCCTCCTCCTCCGCCCGAGGACTTCTGGCCGCCTCCTCCTCCGCCCGAGGACTTCTGGCCGCCTCCTCCTCCGCCCGAGGACTTCTGGCCGCCTCCTCCTCCGCCCGAGGACTTCTGGCCGCCTCCTCCTCCGCCCGAGGACTTCTGGCCGCCTCCTCCTCCGCCCGAGGACTTCTGGCCGCCTCCTCCTCCGCCCGAGGACTTCTGGCCGCCTCCTCCTCCGCCCGAGGACATCTGGCCGCCTCCTCCTCCGCCCGAGGACATCTGGCCGCCTCCTCCTCCGCCCGAGGACTTCGTGCCGCCTCCTCCTCCGCCCGAGGACATCTGGCCGCCTCCTCCTCCGCCCGAGGACATCTGGCCGCCTCCTCCTCCGCCCGAGGACATCTGGCCGCCTCCTCCTCCGCCCGAGGACATCTGGCCGCCTCCTCCTCCGCCCGAGGACTTCGTGCCGCCTCCTCCTCACCCCGAGGACATCTGGCCGCCGCCTCCTCCTCCTCCGGAGGCCTTCTGTCTGCCGCCTGTGCTCCCAGGCGCCCCCTCGTCCGCGCTCCCGGGCGCCCCCTCGTCCGCGCTCCCGGGCGCCCCCTCGTCCGCGCTCCCGCGCTCGCCGCGCCCCGCGCCACCTCGTCCGCGCTCCCGGGCGCCACCTCGTCATTCATCAGATATTACATTTTACCTTTGTCAGACATGTATCCCAAACTTGCAAAACCAGAGTTCAAGTAAATTAAACCTACAAATTATGAGAATATTTTTTAAGTTTTGGACACATTTTCTTTGAAGAGCAAAATCCAAGATGGCGGCCGTTATGGGTCCCAATGGTTGTTTTGTTTCCCATGAGAAATTAGGCAAGTAGCTATTTTCAGGCATTTTGAACTTATGGAGAGGAGGAAAAAATCACATTGACTTTGGGCCTAGCCTGTGGCACCATCTATGGGCTCATGTGGGCCATTTGTGGTGTGGGAGTTACTCATGGCTTGTAGTATAGATGTAGCCTGGTCCTAACCAGGCTCTCATACATTTAATTTGTACAGAGAGGATCGCTCCATTGACAAGCATTAACTTCCTTGAAGGTGGGTACTTTGTTGAAGTTAAAAACTGGATCTGCCAAGAGCCACTCTGGATTTGCCATAACCAATCGCTTGTGTTCGCCTTAGCCAACTTCTTCACCACTAACAGAGCTAACTGGAAAATGTAACTTTTCCCAAACCCCGTGGGGAGGAGAGCCACAACATCATGGCCACCAACAAAACTCTGCAAAGATTTTCTCTTGCTCCGGCTTTAACTTTTGGATATTTGGCAGCGTTGCCACAACGGACCGAATGGCTTTGCTCGCATCTTTCTCCACCGCCATTACTGAACTACAACTCAAACTAGCGCACATCAATGTCATCATTCTCAGTCACTGTTCGCTGATTGGACCTACAAAAGTTGATTAGAAAAATCTGACTAATATGCCGAAATCCCAGACCTAGTACAGACAAAATTAAATTGAGCGGAAGTACGTAGGAGGGCGGAGCCAGGCTAGTATAGATATGCCAAATAGGAAGATTTTTATGATTGGGATCTTGAGTTATTGGACACTTTAGACAGATAAGGAGAATAATAATACGGATTCTAACAATTACAATAGGTTACCTACTTACGAAGGAATCCAAATAAAAATATAACTGCGAGCAGTAATGGCGGATTCCTCCAAACATTGCGAACCATTGAAAAATGTATATCCTTGACAAATTATAAATGTATAGAAAAATCAATGCTGCAGAATTACCAATGGGATACCAAATCTGAAATGCAATACCATCAAGATCCACAAGGCCTTTAATTCAAGCCAATAAGTGAAAGGAGGGGGCTTGGTGAGCCTATCCATTCCAGAAAGCCTTGTATTTTTGTGCATCAGGGCGTGGCCTGTAGCGCCACCTATGGGTAATGGTGGGCCATTTGTGGTGTGGTAGTTACTCTTGACCTATACTATCAATGTTTCAGGATTTGAGAACTTTTTACCATTGCATACAAAATCAGAAATGCAATACCATCAAGATCCACAAGGGCCTTCAATTCAAGCCAAGGAATGAGTGGGGGCTTGGTCAGCCCACAATCTCCTTAATTGTTGTGTGTGCATCTTAGTAAGCCCGCGCGTGTGTCAAGGGAAGGCTGAGTGTGTGAGAATGTGGAGCGCGCATGCACAGAGGAGCAGAGAGAGACTTTTCATTGTAAATTTCACTACAAATTAGCCCAGCTAGCATGTTTCAAATATTCACCAAAAATCTACTTTTCATCTTACAGTCAAACTTTTCTCAGATTGGTGTACTAAACATTCTCAAGAGTATTCATATGAACTTGTGGTTGAATCAGAGTATAAGTTTTTGACTGGCTGATGTGTAAAGCATTATTTTAGCGTTAGCGATCAATTTGATTTGCTTTATATCAATAATTGTTGGAGATATGAAGTTGCCTTTGCACATGGTAACATGTTGTAGTATCTTCCACTATTATACCAAGTTTGGTGTTGATATCTCAAAGATTTGCTGAGATTTGATCCAAATTCCTGTTTGGTGGCTTTACTGCTGAATTTGATTGGCTGTCACGGACAAACAGCATAAAAACTATATAACCGGAAATTGACGTCATAGGGCGTGTTGAACTCGTCTTGGTCCAGGGAATCCAATGGTACCTCATTTGTGAAAATCGGTGATACGGTTCAAAAGTTACGTGTGTAAACACAAGTCCAACTTTGACCAGTTGGTGGCGGTAGAGTGCTCCAATGGGAGACATGAAACTTGGGGAAAATAAAGTGGGGCCCGTCCTAAATGAGTGTGCCAAATTTCACAACTTTGTACCATACGGTTCTAGGGGCTGCCATAGACTCCAATGGGAGAGGAAGATGAATAATAATAATAATCGTAAAGAAAAGGTAGAAACACATATGTGGCTTCGCTGCTTGGCCACCAACAATAGGTTCCGTCCTTACGGAGGAATCCTAATGAAACCACCAATAACAATAGGTTCCCTCCTTACGGAGAAATCCTAATAAGAAAAGGTAGAAACACTTAAGTGGATCCGCAGCTTCGCTGCTTGGCCACCAATAAGAAAGCCATCAATAACAATAGGTTCCCTCTTTACGGAGGAATCCTAATAACTATAGGGATTCTCCTGACAGAGGGATCCTAATAAAGCCAACAATAAGTGTCCTCTTGGCAGAGAAATGCTAACAAATACAATAGGTTTCTAACAATCCCAATAATAAATCTGCACAAAAACCATAGGGTTTTGGCCTCTACGGGACTTGAACCCCTAAATAAACAAAATACTTTATAATAATTGACAGACGGTTGGGTTTACACGTTTAGTACAATGCCAATACATTTAGTCATTTAGCAGACGCTTTTATCGAAGGTGTTTATCCAATACCAGTTTGTTCAATGGTATCTGGGGGGATTAATGGCAATGTGTTTTCTTGTGTTTATCCACTGTGGTTTAAATTAAGGTAAATAGACAAGCAGGGAAGACGCTTTATTACAGGTTATTCACATAAGGAGCCATTCCTTTTCTGTGGTGTTAACAACAGTACTTCTGATTAATTATTGTACAAATTACATAAATGTTGACATTGCACAATCCCGAATTGGTTCCCCTCTAAATACTAGCACTATCCATAAATAAAAGAAAACCGTACAAAACACATATAAACTCAAATAAGCATTGTGTGTTTAGAATCTTGATTATTATACACGTTACTTGAATATGTATTACTCACTCATAACACACTAAACATAATGGACCAAACTTCTATATACGGTGGAAGCACAATTCTGTTAACATGCACCACACAAATAACACATACAGATTACACATACTAACGGTGTATAGCTTTTGTTTATGCTTTTACTACAACTAAATGGATGTGGATGGTTGTCAGGAAAGTGGAAATATGTGAATGATCATTATTATGTGGGAAGATAAGACAATAAGACTGAGGTGCTTGGGGTCTAGATACCATTGTAATACCTAAACTGAACCATTATCAACAGGGTCAGAGTATCATAAACAACATTAACAACAGAGTTCACAAGGTAGAAAGTAGAACAAAACAGCAACAGTAATGTAGGGTAAGTGTATAGGATGGATTCTATGTATCAACCTTCCCTGACAGGGTTGTTAGTAGATGTGTCCTCACTCACCACCGTGACCACTATGAGATAAGAAAGAAAAAAAGAGGGGAAAAGTTAAAGCTTTGCCAAATCTTTGAGACCTAACCCCACAATTGGTAAAACAATCAAATTGCTTGCCCTTCAATACAGATGTTGAAAGTCAAACTCAAGTCATCTTATTCCAACTGTGCCCTCTAAGGAATGTAAAGGCTGAGCATCTCGTTTACCCATTGTCCACCAAGACAGTCCAGCAACAGTCATTTGATCCCAGTGAAGAGAGAATTTATTTTTAAATCTTTGCACTTGATCAACTTCCAGGGGTCTCATTTATAAACGTTTCGCACAAAACTGGGCTGAAAATGTGCGTACGCCACTTCCCACGCAAAGGTTGTGATTTATAAAAAACAAACTCGACGGGAGAATGTGCGATCCTCAACGCAAACTCTGACCCATGCGTAGGCCTACGCACATTTTGGAGACAGTGGGAATTGGCGACGCAGATGACCATACTGTAGTCAGACTGCAGAAAGTAAATGTGGGAAGAACGATATTTATACATTTTGTTTTCCTCACACACGTTTTTTTCACTCCATTTCATCATTATCATGAAGATTAAATCCAGCAGTGTTATTTGTGCTTGTACCGAGTGATAATTATTCCATAAACACCTTGTACAATCCAACTCAAATTTTAAATCAAAATTCAGCGCTGTCTTGCCATCAGATTGTCCACTAAGGGAGTGCAGGAGGGGGAGATGCCCCCACTGCATGGAATACAGGATAATATCACATATCCTACCTTCAGATAACTGCAGAACACAGTGTATAACTAAATATATTTATTTAATACTGTGCATATATCATAATATGTCAAAAACTGGACATACAGCCATTAAGCTCCTGCACAATTGCTACACTACGTCCTCGTTATCAGTCCAAACTTTAATACTGTTCATAACAAAACCGGAATGAAGAAACGTGTATTTACCTATTAGGCTACGCTTTTGTTTTCAAATTGTTACCTCGCACTGTTTCTTTTTATTGGCCACTGCTGTGGCCACCAAATAGGCCTAATGTGTTTTTTCGCACCTCAACCTCGCCTACAAGTATTTCGATGTTAGTGTCTGAAAAGTTGCGCCTTTTTAGTTCTTTTCCCACCTGACACCATGATTCACCGTAACGTAACGTAAGAACAATCGCATGCCAGGGCCATTAATATACTGGATCAGCATTCATGAGGTGCTTTTTGCATTGACTATTTATGGTTAAAAATGGGCGTGTTCAGGGCGGGGTAAGATGCTGATTGACGTACGCAAACTTGTGTGATTTATAAATAGAATTGTCAGAATTGTTTTGGGCATACACCATTTTAGGCTTTTGGACTTACAGACAGTTCTAGTATGAATCCTACGCAGTTTTATAAATGAGACCCTGCTTTCTTGACTTATCTTATATACATGTGTTTCATCACCCAGTATTTTTACATTTTCTAAATCACACCAGGAAAAGCTAGTTTAAGGCATATTTCTGTTTAATTGCTGCCAGTTGTGTGTTCTGCCATTTTTCCTGTCTTTCAATGCTGCAATTTGCTTTTCTATCATGTTGCAAGGGTTGCCTTGCACAAGTCTGTCATTCAAACAAAGGTTATTTAGCCTAAGATTTATGTCTAGCAAAATATGTATAGTTTGTACATAGCCTATAATTATGAGCAGAATTATGACAACAATTTAAGTGAATTCTATTAAATAAATTAGTTTCACTGAACAAGGTGTTTGTGTGTACACTTTAAGCACACTTCCTATGTCATGACATAGCAGGAACAATTATTTTAATGGTAATATGCAAATATGTTTCGTATAGCAGATAAATATAACTAATAAATGCATTTAGCATATATTCACACATGGGAGAAACAAATCGTATTATATGACTGATATTTTGCAACAATTTTGCTAATGGTAGGCAAACCCATTTATGAAGGTAGGCCTAAAAAAAGAGATGACGGTATGGGTGGGGGCTGTTATGATAATGATCTTTGGATTCACAATAGTGTTACCAAGCTTTTTTGAAGACTCCTCGATGCTGTCACACTTTGTCTCCTCTTTATTTGTTCACAACTTCCTCCTTCACAATCATAGTCCCCCTTTTGTATATCCTGCCAACCGTAATAACTAGTCATCCAATAAAATAGACATTTCTGGAATGTCGAGAGGTATAAACGAGTCAGGTGAATTACAATAAATTTGTGAATTTGTTTACTCCTTAGATCTGGCTGCAATGAATACCCATATTATGTAAGATTGCAGGAATGTAACAATAAGCAAAATTAAATATATTATTTATCTGTAACGATCAGAATGGAATGCTTTAAATATTGGGTAACTTGACTTGATTAGACTATTCACAGAGCCTGTTTAAGGAGAGCCTTACCACTCGTCATTAAGCCCCATTGTACCAAATTTTGTTGCAGTTCCACCAGAGTTCCACTGGGAGTGATCGCGGTCGAGTGCAGAATGAATGGGAGTCTATGGAGCTAAACGGCTAAATTTGTCTCTTTCACCTGATTGTCGTTGAGAAATCTCAGATTTTATTGTAGTTTTTGCATGTTCAACATGGATTATAGGTCGAAAATTGGATGAACGAGTACTTATGTCCTTTCGATTTCTTACAAGGTGAGTCGTTGTTGCCCATAACACGCTAGCATTCTGCTAATGAATGCTGATTGGTTAGTGATGGACTGACTACGACCAGAGATCCCGCTTGATGGCATCCAAAGGGGATCATAATGTCAGAGCATTAGCAACATTAGAAACAACATTAGCAAGCCAAAACTCTTTCTAGCATGTGTATTGACAGGGGGAGCCTAACCTGTCAGCTGTGTTGTCGATGCCTCGAGAGAGAAAAGAAAGTGACCGGAGCTTGCCGTAATGCGGTATCTCTGGTCGTACAATGTGTATGACGTCTCTGACATTGTAAAAGTCATTTTAGAACAAAAAAACGACTTTAAAAAAATCTAACAGCCAGCAGTTAGTATTTTTTTTGCCTCCCCTTTCGAATTCCAAATGAAAATTACTAGAAAAAAAATTATATCATGAGAAAAGTGGATTTTTAGGGGTATAGCTTCATAGACCTCCATTCATTCTGCACTCGACCGTTAGCGCCATCATATGGAACTAGTGTGGAACTGCAACCAGTTCAGAACCCGGAAGTATCCCGAGAGTGGGAGTTCTCTTAGATTATACCAGAGCCTGTTTAAGGAGAGCCTTGCCACTCGTCATTAAGCCCCATTGTACCGAATTTTGTTGCAGTTCCACCAGAGTTCCACTGGGAGTGATCGCGGTCGAGTGCAGAATGAATGGGAGTCTATGGAGCTAAACGGCTAAATTTGCCTCTTTCACCTGATTGTCGTTGAGAAATCTCTGATTTTATTGTAGTTTTTGCATGTTCAACATGGATTATAGGTCGAAAATTGGATGAACGAGTACTTATGTCCTTTCGATTTCTTACAGGGTGAGTCGTTGTTGCCCATAACACGCTAGCATTCTGCTAATGATGCTGATTGGTTAATGACGGACGGATTACGACAAGAGATCCCGCTTAATGGCATCCGAAGCGGAACCAGAATGTCAGAGCCCTTCTACGTGCATTCTCTGGCTGTGTCTACTACCGCGCACTCAACGAAGTACACTGCAATGTAGTGCACTGCAATGTAGTGCACTTACATTTGCAGTGCACTCAGTTGCTGAGTAGCGCTGTCTAAACTGGAACACTTTACTTACCCACTTAGCGGGAAGTGACGCACGCAAATCTGCTCGCGACACACGTGAAACTAAACCCGCGAAACAAACCCGCTTGTATTTCTGTCACTGGACTCCTCCTCTTCCGCTACGTAGCCAAGATGGCGCCCGTTTAGGGCGAGTAGTGTCCATCGTCGGACACTTCATTTTTGGACCGTTTGCAGTGCATCATCCGGGTACTTTCAGTGCACTGAATTATTTTGGTTTTTCAGCGTAAGCGCCCTAAGCACTGAAAGTAAGTGCTCGAAGTGCACAAGTGCGCGGTAGTAGACACAGCCTAGGAGAATGTTAAGGTGGACTTTTTCGCCCAAGTTATTTTTTTCTCCGCAGCAACTTTTTTGGGGGTTGCTGGCACTTTTATTTGACTCTATTTGACTATAGTTTTGAATGTACTGAACATGTACACGGCAAATACATTGAATTTCAGTCCTTGTTGTGTTATTCTTGTATTCAGTAATACAGGATACATGGTACAGTATTGCCACCTTAAAATAAATAAAAACTGCCAAATTAGAAAAATAAGAAAATGCCTTGCAGATGTGCAGTGATGAATTGTTCAAATAGTGGGAAAGTTATCCTACTTCTCATTTCCCAAGGACGAAAACAGGTAACGTATGTGTTCCTATGTTAATTGCCAGAGCCTACCTGAAATTACGGGGTTCATATGGGAGGGAAAGTTGGCTAAATGCCAAGTGGGCTAATGTCCAACTCAGCCAATTTGCGAGGGCTACCACCGATTGCAATGATACGTGTTGGGCTCTTCCCTTACTCGATTGCTGCATACAAATGGTTTTGTTAATATATTTAACTACGGTAAATACTTCACCGAATCACCCTCTACAGACTGAATGGATTTCTTAAGAGTTACCCAATATGTGGCCTGATGACCTTGCATAGATGGAAGTCTACACCATATCACTTAATCCTAAACAAAATGTATGTATGTCGTGGGGAAAGTTCTATTCGCACTGTGTAGATCTGAATTGTCAAGAGATGCGGTTTCAATAGTTTATTTAGTTTGTAAAATTAAGAATGAACAGAGTATTCTGGACCCGTCATAGTGAAAGACATGCAGATGTACCTACACGTCGTTCAAGAGTGGTCCAGAACAAAGGAAACATCTCCCTTTTATGAACAAATGTAAATAATCAATCAACACAGTGGACAACATTTCTAACACGTGTAATAACAGAGAGAGCCGGACCTGTGTTGACATAGCTGGAAAAAAAAGGAAGAGACCCTAGCCCGTCTACGTATATATTAGATAGCTTACCGTAAAGCAGTATCTCTGGTCGTAAAATGTGTATGACGTCACTGACATTTTAAAAAGTATTTTTAGAACAAAAAAACGACTTCAAAAAAATCTAACACCCAGCAGTTAGTACTTTTTTTGCCTCCCCTTTCGAATTCCAAATGAAAATTACTAGAAAAAAAATTATATCATGAGAAAAGTGGATTTTTAGGGGTATAGCTTCATAGACCTCCATTCATTCTGCACTCGACCGTTAGCGCCATCATATGGAACTAGTGTGGAACTGCAACCAGTTCAGAACCCGGAAGTATCCCGAGAGTGGGAGTTCTCTTAGATTATACCAGAGCCTGTTTAAGGAGAGCCTTGCCACTCGTCATTAAGCCCCATTGTACCGAATTTTGTTGCAGTTCCACCAGAGTTCCACTGGGAGTGATCGCGGTCGAGTGCAGAATGAATGGGAGTCTATGGAGCTAAACGGCTAAATTTGCCTCTTTCACCTGATTGTCGTTGAGAAATCTCTGATTTTATTGTAGTTTTTGCATGTTCAACATGGATTATAGGTCGAAAATTGGATGAACGAGTACTTATGTCCTTTCGATTTCTTACAGGGTGAGTCGTTGTTGCCCATAACACGCTAGCATTCTGCTAATGATGCTGATTGGTTAATGACGGACGGATTACGACAAGAGATCCCGCTTAATGGCATCCGAAGCGGAACCAGAATGTCAGAGCCCTTCTACGTGCATTCTCTGGCTGTGTCTACTACCGCGCACTCAACGAAGTACACTGCAATGTAGTGCACTGCAATGTAGTGCACTTACATTTGCAGTGCACTCAGTTGCTGAGTAGCGCTGTCTAAACTGGAACACTTTACTTACCCACTTAGCGGGAAGTGACGCACGCAAATCTGCTCGCGACACACGTGAAACTAAACCCGCGAAACAAACCCGCTTGTATTTCTGTCACTGGACTCCTCCTCTTCCGCTACGTAGCCAAGATGGCGCCCGTTTAGGGCGAGTAGTGTCCATCGTCGGACACTTCATTTTTGGACCGTTTGCAGTGCATCATCCGGGTACTTTCAGTGCACTGAATTATTTTGGTTTTTCAGCGTAAGCGCCCTAAGCACTGAAAGTAAGTGCTCGAAGTGCACAAGTGCGCGGTAGTAGACACAGCCTAGGAGAATGTTAAGGTGGACTTTTTCGCCCAAGTTATTTTTTTCTCCGCAGCAACTTTTTTGGGGGTTGCTGGCACTTTTATTTGACTCTATTTGACTATAGTTTTGAATGTACTGAACATGTACACGGCAAATACATTGAATTTCAGTCCTTGTTGTGTTATTCTTGTATTCAGTAATACAGGATACATGGTACAGTATTGCCACCTTAAAATAAATAAAAACTGCCAAATTAGAAAAATAAGAAAATGCCTTGCAGATGTGCAGTGATGAATTGTTCAAATAGTGGGAAAGTTATCCTACTTCTCATTTCCCAAGGACGAAAACAGGTAACGTATGTGTTCCTATGTTAATTGCCAGAGCCTACCTGAAATTACGGGGTTCATATGGGAGGGAAAGTTGGCTAAATGCCAAGTGGGCTAATGTCCAACTCAGCCAATTTGCGAGGGCTACCACCGATTGCAATGATACGTGTTGGGCTCTTCCCTTACTCGATTGCTGCATACAAATGGTTTTGTTAATATATTTAACTACGGTAAATACTTCACCGAATCACCCTCTACAGACTGAATGGATTTCTTAAGAGTTACCCAATATGTGGCCTGATGACCTTGCATAGATGGAAGTCTACACCATATCACTTAATCCTAAACAAAATGTATGTATGTCGTGGGGAAAGTTCTATTCGCACTGTGTAGATCTGAATTGTCAAGAGATGCGGTTTCAATAGTTTATTTAGTTTGTAAAATTAAGAATGAACAGAGTATTCTGGACCCGTCATAGTGAAAGACATGCAGATGTACCTACACGTCGTTCAAGAGTGGTCCAGAACAAAGGAAACATCTCCCTTTTATGAACAAATGTAAATAATCAATCAACACAGTGGACAACATTTCTAACACGTGTAATAACAGAGAGAGCCGGACCTGTGTTGACATAGCTGGAAAAAAAAGGAAGAGACCCTAGCCCGTCTACGTATATATTAGATAGCTTACCGTAAAGCAGTATCTCTGGTCGTAAAATGTGTATGACGTCACTGACATTTTAAAAAGTATTTTTAGAACAAAAAAACGACTTCAAAAAAATCTAACACCCAGCAGTTAGTACTTTTTTTGCCTCCCCTTTCGAATTCCAAATTCAAATTACTAGAAAAAAAATAATATCCTGAGAAAAGTGGATTTTTAGGGGTATAGCTCCCATAGACCTCCATTCATTCTGCACTCGACCGTTAGCGCCATCATATGGAACTAGTGTGGAACTGCAACCAGTTCAGAACCCGGAAGTATCCCGAGAGTGGGAGTTCTCTTAGATTATACATTCTCTGATTATATGTTCTCTGCTATTCACCTTATTCCGCCCCGCCCACCTTTTTTAGTTCCGTTGTATTCGAACTTCCTGTTTGCCGGGGATATCATTCAATTCAAAGGAAAACTGCCGAAAAGTCCCGTTGCTAAAACATTATATAAGGTTGGTGGATTTGTGCCAGTTGTGCTATGTTCGTGTGCTACAACAAGTCACCAATACACCCTTTCACTGGATGGCTTGAAAACGACTTTTAAGTGTTTATATAATTCGTTTGCCGGTCAGATCGCTGCTCTGCTTTGCTGCTATAAGTAGGCGTTACATTAGCCACAAACATAAGATGTTCTAACGATTTCACTGCAGGGCATATTTGCTAGGCCTATACCTTGTTTGAAAGCTTAAGCTTGCTATTAGCCATAAACTGCAAATGTATGAGTGACAAATTACACAAATTGTGCTGTAGCCTAATAATAAATAGTAACAACTTTTTAATCGAGGGTCTTTGGTAGAAGCATTATTCAACGTGTTAAAACTTGCATGAGTGCACTAGTAATGCACTAGTAATCTTCCCTCGTATCTAATGGCAATTAGAAAGACGCATCTATTAACTAATTTGATTGCTGCGTTGTTTCAAAAGCTTTACATTACATTTAGATGCACTCGGACCACTTCTTTCCATGGTCAAAACAATCAAAAGACAGGGTCTGATTTCTTTTTCTCCAGTTGTTATGGTAGCCACTAACTGCACAGTTGACGCTGGGCATCTTTATTAGCCTTAAATGTGTACCAAAGCTTGTTTAATAAGACGTTCTCTTATAGTACTGTTTTAAAGCGGAAAGTATACAAACAGGAAATGAGAATACGCGGATGGCCGTGCCCGTCGCGACTTCCGGAATAAGGTGAATAGGCCTCTGCGTCTTCGTTTACGGATGGGCGGGCGCACCGATACGCACGGATACGGACGGATAGACTTCGTTTATGGTTCTCCGAAGGCTGTGTGTGCTGAAAACAATTAACCGCTAGCAAATTTACAAATGAGCCGTTTCATCAATAAAATAAGCACAGTTTCAGCAACTACACTGCCCATTTCTCGTCACATTTGAATTCAAATGCCGATTTACATGTTCTGTTTAGCTCGAAATATGAATTGTAAAAACTGCTTCTCTTTGGTGATGTTTGTGAGCTGGAAGGGCAGCCTGCTTTGACTGGGTGTGCAGTGAACATTTCTGGGGGTTATTATGATTACGGAAAGGGATCGTATATGTTTTTATATTGCTACCATTTTAGAGACTGCTTATCGATCCGAGTGTTAATCAGGCGC
>CAEFZP010005476.1:320000-497717 GCA_903064625.1 Mallotus villosus | reverse complement strand
TGTTTGTTGTCATGGTAGCGTGTAGAAGAGCTTTTGTTTGAGGGGTTTTTGGTGGAGTCAGACGGTCCTGTTTGATGTTGTAGAAGACTGCAGGGAAGTTAGTTGTGTGGGCAGGGTTGAGATGGATGGTTCTGTAGATGTTGTTGGTGTTAAGTTGAGCAGGGTTGCAGGGTTGGATTGCATGCTTGGCTGTTGTGAGGGTTGGGTGGACACAGAGGTGTTTGTTGTCACGGTAGAGTGAAGGGAGGTTTCTTGTGTGGGTTTGGCAGAGACAGAGGATACTGTTTGGTGTGGTTGATGTTGGCATAGAGCTTTGGGTGAAAATGGATGGATTTGCTGATTTAGGTGACGTTGATGTAGGGATAAATGATGAGGCAGATGTTGGGTTTGATGGTTGCGTGGAGGAAGATGGTTCCGTAGAAGTTGTTGGTGATAAGTTGAGCAGGGGTGCAGGGTTGGATTGCATGCTTGGCTGTTGTGAGGGTTGGGTGGACACAAAGGTGTTTGTTGTCATGGTAGAGTTTAAGGATGGAAGGGAGGTTTCTTGTGTGGGTTTGGCAGAGACAGAGGATACTGTTGGTGTGGTTGATGTTGCATAGAGTTTTGGGTGAAAATGGATGGATTTGCTGAATTAGGTGACGTTGATGTAGAGATAATGATGAGGCAGATGTTGGTTTTGATGGTTGCGTGGAGACAGATGGTTCCGTAGAAGTTGTTTGTGTTAAGTTGAGCAGGGGTGCAGGGTTGGATTGCAAGCTTGGCTGTTTTGAGGGTTGGGTGGACACAGAGATGTTTGTTGTCATGGTAGAGTGAAGGGAGGTTTCTTGTGTTTGTTTGGCAGGGACAGAGGATTCTGTTGGTGTGGTTGATGTTGGCAGAGAGTCTTGGGTGGTGGATTCAGACAGTTCTGTTGATGTTGTAGAAGACTGTCGGGAAGTTATTAGTGAGGGCAGGGTTGAGATGGATGGTTCTGTAGATGTTGTTGGTGTTAAGTTGAGCAGGGTTGCAGGGTTGGATTCCATGCTTGGCTGTTGTGAGGGTTGGGTGGACACAGAGGTGTTTGTTGTCATGGTAGCGTGTAGAAGAGCTTTTGTTTGAGGGGTTTTGGTGGAGTCAGACGGTCCTGTTGATGTTGTAGAAGACTGCAGGGAAGTTAGGTGTGTGGGCAGGGTTGAGATGGATGGTTCTGTAGATGTTGTTGGTGTTAAGTTGAGCAGGGTTGCAGGGTTGGATTGCACGCTTGGCTGTTGTGAGGGTTGGGTGGACACAGAGGTGTTTGTTGTCACGGTAGAGTGAAGGGAGGTTTCTTGTGTGGGTTTGGCAGAGACAGAGGATACTGTTGGTGTGGTTGATGTTGGCATAGAGCTTTGGGTGAAAATGGATGGATTTGCTGATTTAGGTGACGTTGATGTAGAGATAAATGATGAGGCAGATGTTGGTTTTGATGGTTGCTTGGAGACAGATGGTTCCGTAGAAGTTGTTGGTGTTAAGTTGAGCAGGGGTGCAGGGTTGGATTGCAAGCTTGGCTGTTGTGAGGGTTGGGTGGACACAGAGGTGTATGTTGTCATGGTAGCGTGTAGAAGATGTTTTGTTTTAGGGGTTTTGGTGGAGTCAGGCGGTCCTTTTGATGTTGTAGAAGACTGCAGGGAAGTTAGGTGTGTGGGCAGGGTTGAGATGGATGGTTCTGTAGATGTTGTTGGTGTTAAGTTGAGCAGGGTTGCAGGGTTGGATTCCATGCTTGGCTGTTGTGAGGGTTGGGTGGACACAGAGGTGTTTGTTGTCATGGTAGCGTGTAGAAGAGCTTTTGTTTGAGGGGTTTTGGTGGAGTCAGACGGTCCTGTTGATGTTGTAGAAGACTGCAGGGAAGTTAGGTGTGTGGGCAGGGTTGAGATGGATGGTTCTGTAGATGTTGTTGGTGTTAAGTTGAGCAGGGTTGCAGGGTTGGATTGCATGCTTGGCTGTTGTGAGGGTTGGGTGGACACAGAGGTGTTTGTTGTCACGGTAGAGTGAAGGGAGGTTTCTTGTGTGGGTTTGGCAGAGACAGAGGATACTGTTGGTGTGGTTGATGTTGGCATAGAGCTTTGGGTGAAAATGGATGGATTTGCTGATTTAGGTGACGTTGATGTAGGGATAAATGATGAGGCAGATGTTGGGTTTGATGGTTGCGTGGAGGAAGATGGTTCCGTAGAAGTTGTTGGTGTTAAGTTGAGCAGGGGTGCAGGGTTGGATTGCATGCTTGGCTGTTGTGAGGGTTGGGTGGACACAAAGGTGTTTGTTGTCATGGTAGAGTTTAAGGATGGAAGGGAGGTTTCTTGTGTGGGTTTGGCAGAGACAGAGGATACTGTTGGTGTGGTTGATGTTGGCATAGAGTTTTGGGTGAAAATGGATGGATTTGCTGAATTAGGTGACGTTGATGTAGAGATAAATGATGAGGCAGATGTTAATTTTGATGGTTGCTTGGAGACAGATGGTTCCGTAGAAGTTGTTGGTGTTAAGTTGAGCAGGGGTGCAGGGTTGGATTGCAAGCTTGGCTGTTGTGAGGGTTGGGTGGACACAGAGGTGTATGTTGTCATGGTAGCGTGTAGAAGATGTTTTGTTTTAGGGGTTTTGGTGGAGTCAGGCGGTCCTGTTGATGTTGTAGAAGACTGCGGGGAAGCTAGGTGTGTGGGCAGGGTTGAGATGGATGGTTCTGTAGATGTTGTTGGTGTTAAGTTGAGCAGGGTTGCAGGGTTGGATTGCATGCTTGGCTGTTGTGAGGGTTGGGTGGACACAGAGGTGTTTGTTGTCACGGTAGAGTGAAGGGAGGTTTCTTGTGTGGGTTTGGCAGAGACAGAGGATACTGTTGGTGTGGTTGATGTTGGCATAGAGCTTTGGGTGAAAATGGATGGATTTGCTGATTTAGGTGACGTTGATGTAGGGATAAATGATGAGGCAGATGTTGGGTTTGATGGTTGCGTGGAGGAAGATGGTTCCGTAGAAGTTGTTGGTGTTAAGTTGAGCAGGGGTGCAGGGTTGGATTGCATGCTTGGCTGTTGTGAGGGTTGGGTGGACACAAAGGTGTTTGTTGTCATGGTAGAGTTTAAGGATGGAAGGGAGGTTTCTTGTGTGGGTTTGGCAGAGACAGAGGATACTGTTGGTGTGGTTGATGTTGGCATAGAGTTTTGGGTGAAAATGGATGGATTTGCTGAATTAGGTGACGTTGATGTAGAGATAAATGATGAGGCAGATGTTGGTTTTGATGGTTGCTTGGAGACAGATGGTTCCGTAGAAGTTGTTGGTGTTAAGTTGAGCAGGGGTGCAGGGTTGGATTGCAAGCTTGGCTGTTGTGAGGGTTGGGTTGACACAGAGATGTTTGTTGTCATGGTAGAGTGAAGGGAGGTTTCTTGTGTGTGTTTGGCAGGGACAGAGGATTCTGTTGGTGTGGTTGATGTTGGCAGAGAGTCTTGGGTGGTGGATTCAGACAGTTCTGTTGATGTTGTAGAAGACTGTGGGGAAGTTATTAGTGAGGGCAGGGTTGAGATGGATGGTTCTGTAGATGTTGTTGGTGTTAAGTTAAGCAGGGTTGCAGGGTTGGATTGCATGCTTGGCTGTTGTGAGGGTTGGGTGGACACAGAGGTTTTTGTTGTCATGGTAGCGTGTAGAAGAGCTTTTGTTTGAGGGGTTTTGGTGGAGTCAGACGGTCCTGTTGATGTTGTAGAAGACTGCAGGAAAGTTAGGTGTGTGGGCAGGGTTGAGATGGATGGTTCTGTAGATGTTGTTGGTGTTAAGTTGAGCAGGGTTGCAGGGTTGGATTGCATGCTTGGCTGTTGTGAGGGTTGGGTGGACACAGAGGTGTTTGTTGTCACGGTAGAGTGAAGGGAGGTTTCTTGTATGGGTTTGGCAGAGACAGAGGATACTGTTGGTGTGGTTGATGTTGGCATAGAGGTTTGGGTGAAAATGGATGGATTTGCTGATTTAGGTGATGTTGATGTAGAGATAAATGATGAGGCAGATGTTGGGTTTGATGGTTGTGTGGACAAAGATGGTTCTGTAGAAGTTGTTGGTGTTAAATTGAGCAGGGGTGCAGGGTTGGATTCCATGCTTGGCTGTTGTGAGGGTTGGGTGGACACAGAGGTGTTTGTTGTCATGGTAGCGTGTAGAAGAGCTTTTGTTTGAGGGGTTTTGGTGGAGTCAGACGGTCCTGTTGATGTTGTAGAAGACTGCAGGGAAGTTAGGTGTGTGGGCAGGGTTGAGATGGATGGTTCTGTAGATGTTGTTGGTGTTAAGTTGAGCAGGGTTGCAGGGTTGGATTGCATGCTTGGCTGTTGTGAGGGTTGGGTGGACACAGAGGTTTTTGTTGTCATGGTAGCGTGTAGAAGAGCTTTTGTTTGAGGGGTTTTGGTGGAGTCAGACGGTCCTGTTGATGTTGTAGAAGACTGCAGGGAAGTTAGGTGTGTGGGCAGGGTTGAGATGGATGGTTCTGTAGATGTTGTTGGTGTTAAGTTGAGCAGGGTTGCAGGGTTGGATTGCATGCTTGGCTGTTGTGAGGGTTGGGTGGACACAGAGGTGTTTGTTGTCACGGTAGAGTGAAGGGAGGTTTCTTGTGTGGGTTTGGCAGAGACAGAGGATACTGTTGGTGTGGTTGATGTTGGCATAGAGCTTTGGGCGAAAATGGATGGATTTGCTGATTTAGGTGACGTTGATGTAGGGATAAATGATGAGGCAGATGTTGGTTTTGATGGTTGCGTGGATACAGATGGTTCCGTAGAAGTTGTTGGTGTTAAGTTGAGCAGGGGTGCAGGGTTGGATTGCAAGCTTGGCTTTTGTGAGGGTTGGGTTGAAACAGAGATGTTTGTTGTCATGGTAGAGTGAAGGGAGGTTTCTTGTGTGTGTTTGGCAGGGACAGAGGATTCTGTTGGTGTGGTTGATGTTGGCAGAGAGTCTTGGGTGGTGGATTCAGACAGTTCTGTTGATGTTGTAGAAGACTGTGGGGAAGTTATTAGTGAGGGCAGGGTTGAGATGGACGGTTCTGTAGATGTTGTTGGTGTTAAGTTGAGCAGGGTTGCAGGGTTGGATTCCATGCTTGGCTGTTGTGAGGGTTGGGTGGACACAGAGGTGTTTGTTGTCATGGTAGCGTGTAGAAGAGCTTTTGTTTGAGGGGTTTTTGGTGGAGTCAGACGGTCCTGTTGATGTTGTAGAAGACTGCAGGGAAGTTAGGTGTGTGGGCAGGGTTGAGATGGATGGTTCTGTAGATGTTGTTGGTGTTAAGTTGAGCAGGGTTGCAGGGTTGGATTGCACGCTTGGCTGTTGTGAGGGTTGGGTGGACACAGAGGTGTTTGTTGTCACGGTAGAGTGAAGGGAGGTTTCTTGTGTGGGTTTGGCAGAGACAGAGGATACTGTTGGTGTGGTTGATGTTGGCATAGAGCTTTGGGTGAAAATGGATGGATTTGCTGATTTAGGTGACGTTGATGTAGAGATAAATGATGAGGCAGATGTTGGTTTTGATGGTTGCTTGGAGACAGATGGTTCCGTAGAAGTTGTTGGTGTTAAGTTGAGCAGGGGTGCAGGGTTGGATTGCAAGCTTGGCTGTTGTGAGGGTTGGGTGGACACAGAGGTGTATGTTGTCATGGTAGCGTGTAGAAGATGTTTTGTTTTAGGGGTTTTGGTGGAGTCAGGCGGTCCTGTTGATGTTGTAGAAGACTGCAGGGAAGTTAGGTGTGTGGGCAGGGTTGAGATGGATGGTTCTGTAGATGTTGTTGGTGTTAAGTTGAGCAGGGTTGCAGGGTTGGATTCCATGCTTGGCTGTTGTGAGGGTTGGGTGGACACAGAGGTGTTTGTTGTCATGGTAGCGTGTAGAAGAGCTTTTGTTTGAGGGGTTTTGGTGGAGTCAGACGGTCCTGTTGATGTTGTAGAAGACTGCAGGGAAGTTAGGTGTGTGGGCAGGGTTGAGATGGATGGTTCTGTAGATGTTGTTGGTGTTAAGTTGAGCAGGGTTGCAGGGTTGGATTGCATGCTTGGCTGTTGTGAGGGTTGGGTGGACACAGAGGTGTTTGTTGTCACGGTAGAGTGAAGGGAGGTTTCTTGTGTGGGTTTGGCAGAGACAGAGGATACTGTTGGTGTGGTTGATGTTGGCATAGAGCTTTGGGCGAAAATGGATGGATTTGCTGATTTAGGTGACGTTGATGTAGGGATAAATGATGAGGCAGATGTTGGGTTTGATGGTTGCGTGGAGGAAGATGGTTCCGTAGAAGTTGTTGGTGTTAAGTTGAGCAGGGGCGCAGGGTTGGATTGCATGCTTGGCTGTTGTGAGGGTTGGGTGGACACAAAGGTGTTTGTTGTCATGGTAGAGTTTAAGGATGGAAGGGAGGTTTCTTGTGTGGGTTTGGCAGAGACAGAGGATACTGTTGGTGTGGTTGATGTTGGCATAGAGTTTTGGGTGAAAATGGATGGATTTGCTGAATTAGGTGACGTTGATGTAGAGATAAATGATGAGGCAGATGTTAATTTTGATGGTTGCTTGGAGACAGATGGTTCCGTAGAAGTTGTTGGTGTTAAGTTGAGCAGGGGTGCAGGGTTGGATTGCAAGCTTGGCTGTTGTGAGGGTTGGGTGGACACAGAGGTGTATGTTGTCATGGTAGCGTGTAGAAGATGTTTTGTTTTAGGGGTTTTGGTGGAGTCAGGCGGTCCTGTTGATGTTGTAGAAGACTGCGGGGAAGCTAGGTGTGTGGGCAGGGTTGAGATGGATGGTTCTGTAGATGTTGTTGGTGTTAAGTTGAGCAGGGTTGCAGGGTTGGATTCCATGCTTGGCTGTTGTGAGGGTTGGGTGGACACAGAGGTGTTTGTTGTCATGGTAGCGTGTAGAAGAGCTTTTGTTTGAGGGGTTTTGGTGGAGTCAGACGGTCCTGTTGATGTTGTAGAAGACTGCAGGGAAGTTAGGTGTGTGGGCAGGGTTGAGATGGATGGTTCTGTAGATGTTGTTGGTGTTAAGTTGAGCAGGGTTGCAGGGTTGGATTGCATGCTTGGCTGTTGTGAGGGTTGGGTGGACACAGAGGTGTTTGTTGTCACGGTAGAGTGAAGGGAGGTTTCTTGTGTGGGTTTGGCAGAGACAGAGGATACTGTTGGTGTGGTTGATGTTGGCATAGAGCTTTGGGTGAAAATGGATGGATTTGCTGATTTAGGTGACGTTGATGTAGGGATAAATGATGAGGCAGATGTTGGGTTTGATGGTTGCGTGGAGGAAGATGGTTCCGTAGAAGTTGTTGGTGTTAAGTTGAGCAGGGGTGCAGGGTTGGATTGCATGCTTGGCTGTTGTGAGGGTTGGGTGGACACAAAGGTGTTTGTTGTCATGGTAGAGTTTAAGAATGGAAGGGAGGTTTCTTGTGTGGGTTTGGCAGAGACAGAGGATACTGTTGGTGTGGTTGATGTTGGCATAGAGTTTTGGGTGAAAATGGATGGATTTGCTGAATTAGGTGACGTTGATGTAGAGATAAATGATGAGGCAGATGTTGGTTTTGATGGTTGCTTGGAGACAGATGGTTCCGTAGAAGTTCTTGGTGTTAAGTTGAGCAGGGGTGCAGGGTTGGATTGCAAGCTTGGCTGTTGTGAGGGTTGGGTGGACACAGAGGTGTATGTTGTCATGGTAGCGTGTAGAAGATGTTTTGTTTTAGGGGTTTTGGTGGAGTCAGGCGGTCCTGTTGATGTTGTAGAAGACTGCGGGGAAGCTAGGTGTGTGGGCAGGGTTGAGATGGATGGTTCTGTAGATGTTGTTGGTGTTAAGTTGAGCAGGGTTGCAGGGTTGGATTCCATGCTTGGCTGTTGTGAGGGTTGGGTGGACACAGAGGTGTTTGTTGTCATGGTAGCGTGTAGAAGAGCTTTTGTTTGAGGGGTTTTGGTGGAGTCAGACGGTCCTGTTGATGTTGTAGAAGACTGCAGGGAAGTTAGGTGTGTGGGCAGGGTTGAGATGGATGGTTCTGTAGATGTTGTTGGTGTTAAGTTGAGCAGGGTTGCAGGGTTGGATTGCATGCTTGGCTGTTGTGAGGGTTGGGTGGACACAGAGGTGTTTGTTGTCACGGTAGAGTGAAGGGAGGTTTCTTGTGTGGGTTTGGCAGAGACAGAGGATACTGTTGGTGTGGTTGATGTTGGCATAGAGCTTTGGGTGAAAATGGATGGATTTGCTGATTTAGGTGACGTTGATGTAGGGATAAATGATGAGGCAGATGTTGGGTTTGATGGTTGCGTGGAGGAAGATGGTTCCGTAGAAGTTGTTGGTGTTAAGTTGAGCAGGGGTGCAGGGTTGGATTGCATGCTTGGCTGTTGTGAGGGTTGGGTGGACACAAAGGTGTTTGTTGTCATGGTAGAGTTTAAGAATGGAAGGGAGGTTTCTTGTGTGGGTTTGGCAGAGACAGAGGATACTGTTGGTGTGGTTGATGTTGGCATAGAGTTTTGGGTGAAAATGGATGGATTTGCTGAATTAGGTGACGTTGATGTAGAGATAAATGATGAGGCAGATGTTGGTTTTGATGGTTGCTTGGAGACAGATGGTTCCGTAGAAGTTCTTGGTGTTAAGTTGAGCAGGGGTGCAGGGTTGGATTGCAAGCTTGGCTGTTGTGAGGGTTGGGTGGACACAGAGGTGTATGTTGTCATGGTAGCGTGTAGAAGATGTTTTGTTTTAGGGGTTTTGGTGGAGTCAGGCGGTCCTGTTGATGTTGTAGAAGACTGCGGGGAAGCTAGGTGTGTGGGCAGGGTTGAGATGGATGGTTCTGTAGATGTTGTTGGTGTTAAGTTGAGCAGGGTTGCAGGGTTGGATTCCATGCTTGGCTGTTGTGAGGGTTGGGTGGACACAGAGGTGTTTGTTGTCATGGTAGCGTGTAGAAGAGCTTTTGTTTGAGGGGTTTTGGTGGAGTCAGACGGTCCTGTTGATGTTGTAGAAGACTGCAGGGAAGTTAGGTGTGTGGGCAGGGTTGAGATGGATGGTTCTGTAGATGTTGTTGGTGTTAAGTTGAGCAGGGTTGCAGGGTTGGATTCCATGCTTGGCTGTTGTGAGGGTTGGGTGGACACAGAGGTGTTTGTTGTCATGGTAGCGTGTAGAAGAGGTTTTGTTTGAGGGGTTTTGGTGGAGTCAGGCGGTCCTGTTGATGTTGTAGAAGACTGCGGGGAAGCTAGGTGTGTGGGCAGGGTTGAGATGGATGGTTCTGTAGATGTTGTTGGTGTTAAGTTGAGCAGGGTTGCAGGGTTGGATTCCATGCTTGGCTGTTGTGAGGGTTGGGTGGACACAGAGGTGTTTGTTGTCATGGTAGCGTGTAGAAGAGCTTTTGTTTGAGGGGTTTTGGTGGAGTCAGACGGTCCTGTTGATGTTGTAGAAGACTGCAGGGAAGTTAGGTGTGTGGGCAGGGTTGAGATGGATGGTTCTGTAGATGTTGTTGGTGTTAAGTTGAGCAGGGTTGCAGGGTTGGATTGCATGCTTGGCTGTTGTGAGGGTTGGGTGGACACAGAGGTGTTTGTTGTCACGGTAGAGTGAAGGGAGGTTTCTTGTGTGGGTTTGGCAGAGACAGAGGATACTGTTGGTGTGGTTGATGTTGGCATAGAGCTTTGGGTGAAAATGGATGGATTTGCTGATTTAGGTGACGTTGATGTAGGGATAAATGATGAGGCAGATGTTGGGTTTGATGGTTGCGTGGAGGAAGATGGTTCCGTAGAAGTTGTTGGTGATAAGTTGAGCAGGGGTGCAGGGTTGGATTGCATGCTTGGCTGTTGTGAGGGTTGGGTGGACACAAAGGTGTTTGTTGTCATGGTAGAGTTTAAGGATGGAAGGGAGGTTTCTTGTGTGGGTTTGGCAGAGACAGAGGATACTGTTGGTGTGGTTGATGTTGGCATAGAGTTTTGGGTGAAAATGGATGGATTTGCTGAATTAGGTGACGTTGATGTAGAGATAAATGATGAGGCAGATGTTGGTTTTGATGGTTGCGTGGAGACAGATGGTTCCGTAGAAGTTGTTTGTGTTAAGTTGAGCAGGGGTGCAGGGTTGGATTGCAAGCTTGGCTGTTTTGAGGGTTGGGTGGACACAGAGATGTTTGTTGTCATGGTAGAGTGAAGGGAGGTTTCTTGTGTTTGTTTGGCAGGGACAGAGGATTCTGTTGGTGTGGTTGATGTTGGCAGAGAGTCTTGGGTGGTGGATTCAGACAGTTCTGTTGATGTTGTAGAAGACTGTCGGGAAGTTATTAGTGAGGGCAGGGTTGAGATGGATGGTTCTGTAGATGTTGTTGGTGTTAAGTTGAGCAGGGTTGCAGGGTTGGATTCCATGCTTGGCTGTTGTGAGGGTTGGGTGGACACAGAGGTGTTTGTTGTCATGGTAGCGTGTAGAAGAGCTTTTGTTTGAGGGGTTTTGGTGGAGTCAGACGGTCCTGTTGATGTTGTAGAAGACTGCAGGGAAGTTAGGTGTGTGGGCAGGGTTGAGATGGATGGTTCTGTAGATGTTGTTGGTGTTAAGTTGAGCAGGGTTGCAGGGTTGGATTGCACGCTTGGCTGTTGTGAGGGTTGGGTGGACACAGAGGTGTTTGTTGTCACGGTAGAGTGAAGGGAGGTTTCTTGTGTGGGTTTGGCAGAGACAGAGGATACTGTTGGTGTGGTTGATGTTGGCATAGAGCTTTGGGTGAAAATGGATGGATTTGCTGATTTAGGTGACGTTGATGTAGAGATAAATGATGAGGCAGATGTTGGTTTTGATGGTTGCTTGGAGACAGATGGTTCCGTAGAAGTTGTTGGTGTTAAGTTGAGCAGGGGTGCAGGGTTGGATTGCAAGCTTGGCTGTTGTGAGGGTTGGGTGGACACAGAGGTGTATGTTGTCATGGTAGCGTGTAGAAGATGTTTTGTTTTAGGGGTTTTGGTGGAGTCAGGCGGTCCTTTTGATGTTGTAGAAGACTGCAGGGAAGTTAGGTGTGTGGGCAGGGTTGAGATGGATGGTTCTGTAGATGTTGTTGGTGTTAAGTTGAGCAGGGTTGCAGGGTTGGATTCCATGCTTGGCTGTTGTGAGGGTTGGGTGGACACAGAGGTGTTTGTTGTCACGGTAGAGTGAAGGGAGGTTTCTTGTGTGGGTTTGGCAGAGACAGAGGATACTGTTGGTGTGGTTGATGTTGGCATAGAGCTTTGGGTGAAAATGGATGGATTTGCTGATTTAGGTGACGTTGATGTAGGGATAAATGATGAGGCAGATGTTGGGTTTGATGGTTGCGTGGAGGAAGATGGTTCCGTAGAAGTTGTTGGTGTTAAGTTGAGCAGGGGTGCAGGGTTGGATTGCATGCTTGGCTGTTGTGAGGGTTGGGTGGACACAAAGGTGTTTGTTGTCATGGTAGAGTTTAAGGATGGAAGGGAGGTTTCTTGTGTGGGTTTGGCAGAGACAGAGGATACTGTTGGTGTGGTTGATGTTGGCATAGAGTTTTGGGTGAAAATGGATGGATTTGCTGAATTAGGTGACGTTGATGTAGAGATAAATGATGAGGCAGATGTTAATTTTGATGGTTGCTTGGAGACAGATGGTTCCGTAGAAGTTGTTGGTGTTAAGTTGAGCAGGGGTGCAGGGTTGGATTGCAAGCTTGGCTGTTGTGAGGGTTGGGTGGACACAGAGGTGTATGTTGTCATGGTAGCGTGTAGAAGATGTTTTGTTTTAGGGGTTTTGGTGGAGTCAGGCGGTCCTGTTGATGTTGTAGAAGACTGCGGGGAAGCTAGGTGTGTGGGCAGGGTTGAGATGGATGGTTCTGTAGATGTTGTTGGTGTTAAGTTGAGCAGGGTTGCAGGGTTGGATTGCATGCTTGGCTGTTGTGAGGGTTGGGTGGACACAGAGGTGTTTGTTGTCACGGTAGAGTGAAGGGAGGTTTCTTGTGTGGGTTTGGCAGAGACAGAGGATACTGTTGGTGTGGTTGATGTTGGCATAGAGCTTTGGGTGAAAATGGATGGATTTGCTGATTTAGGTGACGTTGATGTAGGGATAAATGATGAGGCAGATGTTGGGTTTGATGGTTGCGTGGAGGAAGATGGTTCCGTAGAAGTTGTTGGTGTTAAGTTGAGCAGGGGTGCAGGGTTGGATTGCATGCTTGGCTGTTGTGAGGGTTGGGTGGACACAAAGGTGTTTGTTGTCATGGTAGAGTTTAAGGATGGAAGGGAGGTTTCTTGTGTGGGTTTGGCAGAGACAGAGGATACTGTTGGTGTGGTTGATGTTGGCATAGAGTTTTGGGTGAAAATGGATGGATTTGCTGAATTAGGTGACGTTGATGTAGAGATAAATGATGAGGCAGATGTTGGTTTTGATGGTTGCTTGGAGACAGATGGTTCCGTAGAAGTTCTTGGTGTTAAGTTGAGCAGGGGTGCAGGGTTGGATTGCAAGCTTGGCTGTTGTGAGGGTTGGGTGGACACAGAGGTGTATGTTGTCATGGTAGCGTGTAGAAGATGTTTTGTTTTAGGGGTTTTGGTGGAGTCAGGCGGTCCCTGTTGATGTTGTAGAAGACTGCGGGGAAGCTAGGTGTGTGGGCAGGGTTGAGATGGATGGTTCTGTAGATGTTGTTGGTGTTAAGTTGAGCAGGGTTGCAGGGTTGGATTCCATGCTTGGCTGTTGTGAGGGTTGGGTGGACACAGAGGTGTTTGTTGTCATGGTAGCGTGTAGAAGAGCTTTTGTTTGAGGGGTTTTGGTGGAGTCAGACGGTCCTGTTGATGTTGTAGAAGACTGCAGGGAAGTTAGGTGTGTGGGCAGGGTTGAGATGGATGGTTCTGTAGATGTTGTTGGTGTTAAGTTGAGCAGGGTTGCAGGGTTGGATTGCATGCTTGGCTGTTGTGAGGGTTGGGTGGACACAGAGGTGTTTGTTGTCACGGTAGAGTGAAGGGAGGTTTCTTGTGTGGGTTTGGCAGAGACAGAGGATACTGTTGGTGTGGTTGATGTTGGCATAGAGCTTTGGGTGAAAATGGATGGATTTGCTGATTTAGGTGACGTTGATGTAGGGATAAATGATGAGGCAGATGTTGGGTTTGATGGTTGCGTGGAGGAAGATGGTTCCGTAGAAGTTGTTGGTGATAAGTTGAGCAGGGGTGCAGGGTTGGATTGCATGCTTGGCTGTTGTGAGGGTTGGGTGGACACAAAGGTGTTTGTTGTCATGGTAGAGTTTAAGGATGGAAGGGAGGTTTCTTGTGTGGGTTTGGCAGAGACAGAGGATACAGTTGGTGTGGTTGATGTTGGCATAGAGTTTTGGGTGAAAATGGATGGATTTGCTGAATTAGGTGACGTTGATGTAGAGATAAATGATGAGGCAGATGTTGGTTTTGATGGTTGCGTGGAGACAGATGGTTCCGTAGAAGTTGTTTGTGTTAAGTTGAGCAGGGGTGCAGGGTTGGATTGCAAGCTTGGCTGTTTTGAGGGTTGGGTGGACACAGAGATGTTTGTTGTCATGGTAGAGTGAAGGGAGGTTTCTTGTGTTTGTTTGGCAGGGACAGAGGATTCTGTTGGTGTGGTTGATGTTGGCAGAGAGTCTTGGGTGGTGGATTCAGACAGTTCTGTTGATGTTGTAGAAGACTGTCGGGAAGTTATTAGTGAGGGCAGGGTTGAGATGGATGGTTCTGTAGATGTTGTTGGTGTTAAGTTGAGCAGGGTTGCAGGGTGGATTCCATGCTTGGCTGTTGTGAGGGTTGGGTGGACACAGAGGTGTTTGTTGTCATGGTAGCGTGTAGAAGAGCTTTTGTTTGAGGGGTTTTGGTGGAGTCAGACGGTCCTGTTGATGTTGTAGAAGACTGCAGGGAAGTTAGGTGTGTGGGCAGGGTTGAGATGGATGGTTCTGTAGATGTTGTTGGTGTTAAGTTGAGCAGGGTTGCAGGGTTGGATTCCATGCTTGGCTGTTGTGAGGGTTGGGTGGACACAGAGGTGTTTGTTGTCATGGTAGCGTGTAGAAGAGCTTTTGTTTGAGGGGTTTTGGTGGAGTCAGACGGTCCTGTTGATGTTGTAGAAGACTGCAGGGAAGTTAGGTGTGTGGGCAGGGTTGAGATGGATGGTTTTGTAGATGTTGTTGGTGTTAAGTTGAGCAGGGTTGCAGGGTTGGATTGCAGGCTTGGCTGTTGTGAGGGTTGGGTGGACACAAAGGTGTTTGTTGTCACGGTAGAGTGAAGGGAGGTTTCTTGTGTGGGTTTGGCAGAGACAGAGGATACTGTTGGTGTGGTTGATGTTGCCATAGAGCTTTGGGTGAAAATGGATGGATTTGCTGATTTAGGTGACGTTGATGTAGGGATAAATAATGAGGCAGATGTTGGGTTTGATGGTTGCGTGGAGGAAGATGGTTCCGTAGAAGTTGATGGTGTTAAGTTGAGCAGGGTTGCAGGGTTGGATTGCATGCTTGGCTGTTGTGAGGGTTGGGTGGACACAAAGGTGTTTGTTGTCATGGTAGAGTTTAAGGATGGAAGGGAGGTTTCTTGTGTGGGTTTGGCAGAGACAGAGGATACTGTTGGTGTGGTTGATGTTGGCATAGAGTTTTGGGTGAAAATGGATGGATTTGCTGAATTAGGTGACGTTGATGTAGAGATAAATGATGAGGCAGATGTTGGTTTTGATGGTTGCGTGGAGACAGATGGTTCCGTAGAAGTTGTTTGTGTTAAGTTGAGCAGGGGTGCAGGGTTGGATTGCAAGCTTGGCTGTTTTGAGGGTTGGGTGGACACAGAGATGTTTGTTGTCATGGTAGAGTGAAGGGAGGTTTCTTGTGTGTGTTTGGCAGGGACAGAGGATACTGTTGGTGTGGTTGATGTTGGCATAGATGTTTGGGTGAAAATGGATGGATTTGCTGATTTAGGTGATGTTGATGTAGAGATAAATGATGAGGCAGATGTTGGGTTTGATGGTTGTGTGGACAAAGATGGTTCTGTAGATGTTGTTGGTGTTAAATTGAGCAGGGGTGCAGGGTTGGATTCCATGCTTGGCTGTTGTGAGGGTTGGGTGGACACAGAGGTGTTTGTTGTCATGGTAGCGTGTAGAAGAGCTTTTGTTTGAGGGGTTTTGGTGGAGTCAGACGGTACTGTTGATGTTGTAGAAGACTGCAGGGAAGTTAGGTGTGAGGGCAGGGTTGAGATGGATGGTTCTGTAGATGTTGTTGGTGTTAAGTTGAGCAGGGTTGCAGGGTTGGATTCCATGCTTGGCTGTTGTGAGGGTTGGGTGGACACAGAGGTGTATGTTGTCATGGTAGCGTGTAGAAGAGGTTTTGTTTTAGGGGTTTTGGTGGAGTCAGGCGGTCCTGTTGATGTTGTAGAAGACTGCGGGGAAGCTAGGTGTGTGGGCAGGGTTGAGATGGATGGTTCTGTAGATGTTGTTGGTGTTAAGTTGAGCAGGGTTGCAGGGTTGGATTGCATGCTTGGCTGTTGTGAGGGTTGGGTGGACACCAAGGTGTTTGTTGTCATGGTAGAGTTTAAGGATGGAAGGGAGGTTTCTTGTGTGGGTTTGGCAGAGACAGAGGATACTGTCGGTGTGGTTGATTTTGGCATAGAGTTTTGGGTGAAAATGGATGGATTTGTTGAATTAGGTGACGTTGATGTAGAGATCAATGATGAGGCAGATGTTGGTTTTGATGGTTGCGTGGAGACAGATGGTTCCGTAGAAGTTGTTTGTGTTAAGTTGAGCAGGGGTGCAGGGTTGGATTGCAAGCTTGGCTGTTGTGAGGGTTGGGTGGACACAGAGATGTTTGTTGTCATGGTAGAGTGAAGGGAGGTTTCTTGTGTGTGTTTGGCAGGGACAGAGGATTCTGTTGGTGTGGTTGATGTTGGCAGAGAGTCTTGGGTGGTGGATTCAGACAGTTCTGTTGATGTTGTAGAAGACTGTCGGGAAGTTATTAGTGAGGGCAGGGTTGAGATGGATGGTTCTGTAGATGTTGTTGGTGTTAAGTTGAGCACGGTTGCAGGGTTGGATTCCATGCTTGGCTGTTGTGAGGGTTGGGTGGACACAGAGGTGTTTGTTGTCATGGTAGCGTGTAGAAGAGGTTTTGTTTGAGGGGTTTTGGTGGAGTCAGACGGTCCTGTTGATGTTGTAGAAGACTGCAGGGAAGTTAGGTGTGAGGGCAGGGTTGAGATGGATGGTTCTGTAGATGTTGTTGGTGTTAAGTTGAGCAGGGTTGCAGGGTTGGATTCCATGCTTGGCTGTTGTGAGGGTTGGGTGGACACAGAGGTGTATGTTGTCATGGTAGCGTGTAGAAGAGGTTTTGTTTTAGGGGTTTTGGTGGAGTCAGGCGGTCCTGTTGATGTTGTAGAAGACTGCGGGGAAGTTAGGTGTGTGGGCAGGGTTGAGATGGATGGTTCTGTAGATGTTGTTGGTGTTAAGTTGAGCAGGGTTGCAGGGTTGGATTGCATGCTTGGCTGTTGTGAGGGTTGGGTGGACACAGAGGTGTTTGTTGTCATGGTAGCGTGTAGAAGAGGTTTTGTTTGAGGGGTTTTGGTGGAGTCAGACGGTCCTGTTGATGTTGTAGAAGACTGCAGGGAAGTTAGGTGTGAGGGCAGGGTTGAGATGGATGGTTCTGTAGATGTTGTTGGTGTTAAGTTGAGCAGGGTTGCAGGGTTGGATTCCATGCTTGGCTGTTGTGAGGGTTGGGTGGACACAGAGGTGTATGTTGTCATGGTAGCGTGTAGAAGAGGTTTTGTTTTAGGGGTTTTGGTGGAGTCAGGCGGTCCTGTTGATGTTGTAGAAGACTGCGGGGAAGTTAGGTGTGTGGGCAGGGTTGAGATGGATGGTTCTGTAGATGTTGTTGGTGTTAAATTGAGCAGGGTTGCAGGGTTGGATTGCAGGCTTGGCTGTTGTGAGGGTTGGGTGGACACAGAGGTGTATGTTGTCATGTTAGCGTGTAGAAGAGCTTTTGTTTGAGGGGTTTTGGTGGAGTGAGACGGTTCTATTGATGTTGTAGAAGACTGCGGGGAAGCTAGGTGTGTGGGCAGGGTTGAGATGGATGGTTCTGTAGATGTTGTTGGTGTTAAGTTGAGCAGGGTTGCAGGGTTGGAGTGCATGCTTGGCTGTTGTGAGGGTTGGGTGGACACCAAGGTGTTTGTTGTCATGGTAGAGTTTAAGGATGGAAGGGAGGTTTCTTGTGTGGGTTTGGCAGAGACAGAGGATACTGTCGGTGTGGTTGATTTTGGCATAGAGTTTTGGGTGAAAATTGATGGATTTGTTGAATTAGGTGACGTTGATGTAGAGATCAATGATGAGGCAGATGTTGGTTTTGATGGTTGCGTGGAGACAGATGGTTCCATAGAAGTTGTTTGTGTTAAGTTGAGCAGGGGTGCAGGGTTGGATTGCAAGCTTGGCTGTTGTGAGGGTTGGGTGGACACAGAGATGTTTGTTGTCATGGTAGAGTGAAGGGAGGTTTCTTGTGTGTGTTTGGCAGGGACAGAGGATTCTGTTGGTGTGGTTGATGTTGGCAGAGAGTCTTGGGTGGTGAATTCAGACAGTTCTGTTGATGTTGTAGAAGACTGTGGGGAAGTTATTAGTGAGGGCAGGGTTGAGATGGATGGTTCTGTAGATGTTGTTGGTGTTAAGTTGAGCAGGGTTGCAGGGTTGGATTCCATGCTTGGCTGTTGTGAGGGTTGGGTGGACACAGAGGTGTTTGTTGTCATGGTAGCGTGTAGAAGAGGTTTTGTTTGAGGGGTTTTGGTGGAGTCAGACGGTCCTGTTGATGTTGTAGAAGACTGCAGGGAAGTTAGGTGTGAGGGCAGGGTTGAGATGGATGGTTCTGTAGATGTTGTTGGTGTTAAGTTGAGCAGGGTTGCAGGGTTGGATTCCATGCTTGGCTGTTGTGAGGGTTGGGTGGACACAGAGGTGTTTGTTGTCACGGTAGAGTGAAGGGAGGTTTCTTGTATGGGTTTGGCAGAGACAGAGGATACTGTTGGTGTGGTTGATGTTGGCATAGAGGTTTGGGTGAAAATGGATGGATTTGCTGATTTAGGTGATGTTGATGTAGAGATAAATGATGAGGCAGATGTTGGGTTTGATGGTTGTGTGGACAAAGATGGTTCTGTAGATGTTGTTGGTGTTAAATTGAGCAGGGGTGCAGGGTTGGATTCCATGCTTGGCTGTTGTGAGGGTTGGGTGGACACAGAGGTGTTTGTTGTCATGGTAGCGTGTAGAAGAGCTTTTGTTTGAGGGGTTTTGGTGGAGTCAGACGGTACTGTTGATGTTGTAGAAGACTGCAGGGAAGTTAGGTGTGAGGGCAGGGTTGAGATGGATGGTTCTGTAGATGTTGTTGGTGTTAAGTTGAGCAGGGTTGCAGGGTTGGATTCCATGCTTGGCTGTTGTGAGGGTTGGGTGGACACAGAGGTGTATGTTGTCATGGTAGCGTGTAGAAGAGGTTTTGTTTTAGGGGTTTTGGTGGAGTCAGGCGGTCCTGTTGATGTTGTAGAAGACTGCGGGGAAGCTAGGTGTGTGGGCAGGGTTGAGATGGATGGTTCTGTAGATGTTGTTGGTGTTAAGTTGAGCAGGGTTGCAGGGTTGGATTGCATGCTTGGCTGTTGTGAGGGTTGGGTGGACACCAAGGTGTTTGTTGTCATGGTAGAGTTTAAGGATGGAAGGGAGGTTTCTTGTGTGGGTTTGGCAGAGACAGAGGATACTGTCGGTGTGGTTGATTTTGGCATAGAGTTTTGGGTGAAAATGGATGGATTTGTTGAATTAGGTGACGTTGATGTAGAGATCAATGATGAGGCAGATGTTGGTTTTGATGGTTGCGTGGAGACAGATGGTTCCGTAGAAGTTGTTTGTGTTAAGTTGAGCAGGGGTGCAGGGTTGGATTGCAAGCTTGGCTGTTGTGAGGGTTGGGTGGACACAGAGATGTTTGTTGTCATGGTAGAGTGAAGGGAGGTTTCTTGTGTGTGTTTGGCAGGGACAGAGGATTCTGTTGGTGTGGTTGATGTTGGCAGAGAGTCTTGGGTGGTGGATTCAGACAGTTCTGTTGATGTTGTAGAAGACTGTCGGGAAGTTATTAGTGAGGGCAGGGTTGAGATGGATGGTTCTGTAGATGTTGTTGGTGTTAAGTTGAGCACGGTTGCAGGGTTGGATTCCATGCTTGGCTGTTGTGAGGGTTGGGTGGACACAGAGGTGTTTGTTGTCACGGTAGAGTGAAGGGAGGTTTCTTGTGTGGATTTGGCAGAGACAGAGGATACTGTTGGTGTGGTTGATGTTGGCATAGAGGTTTGGGTGAAAATTGATGGATTTGCTGATTTAGGTGATGTTGATGTAGAGATAAATGATGAGGCAGATGTTGGGTTTGATGGTTGTGTGGACAAAGATGGTTCTGTAGAAGTTGTTGGTGTTAAATTGAGCCGGTGTGCAGGGTTGGATTGCAAGCTTGGCTGTTGTGAGGGTTGGGTGGAGACAGAGGTGTATGTTGTCATGGTAGCGTGTAGAAGAGGTTTTGTTTTAGGGGTTTTGGTGGAGTCAGGCGGTCCTGTTGATGTTGTAGAAGACTGCAGGGAAGTTAGGTGTGAGGGCAGGGTTGAGATGGATGGTTCTGTAGATGTTGTTGGTGTTAAGTTGAGCAGGGTTGCAGGGTTGGATTGCATGCTTGGCTGTTGTGAGGGTTGGGTGGACACCAAGGTGTTTGTTGTCATGGTAGAGTTTAAGGATGGAAGGGAGGTTTCATGTGTGGGTTTGGCAGAGACAGAGGATACTGTTGGTGTGGTTGATGTTGGCATAGAGTTTTGGGTGAAAATGGATGGATTTGCTGAATTAGGTGACGTTGATGTAGAGATAAATGATGAGGCAGATGTTGGTTTTGATGGTTGCGTGGAGACAGATGGTTCCGTAGAAGTTGTTGGTGTTAAGTTGAGCAGGGGTGCAGGGTTGGATTGCAAGCTTGGCTGTTGTGAGGGTTGGGTTGACACAGAGATGTTTGTTGTCATGGTAGAGTGAAGGGAGGTTTCTTGTGTGTGTTTGGCAGGGACAGAGGATTCTGTTGGTGTGGTTGATGTTGGCAGAGAGTCTTGGGTGGTGGATTCAGACAGTTCTGTTGATGTTGTAGAAGACTGTGGGGAAGTTATTAGTGAGGGCAGGGTTGAGATGGATGGTTCTGTAGATGTTGTTGGTGTTAAGTTGAGCAGGGTTGCAGGGTTGGATTCCATGCTTGGCTGTTGTGAGGGTTGGGTGGACACAGAGGTGTTTGTTGTCATGGTAGCGTGTAGAAGAGGTTTTGTTTGAGGGGTTTTGGTGGAGTCAGACGGTCCTGTTGATGTTGTAGAAGACTGCAGGGAAGTTAGGTGTGAGGGCAGGGTTGAGATGGATGGTTCTGTAGATGTTGTTGGTGTTAAGTTGAGCAGGGTTGCAGGGTTGGATTCCATGCTTGGCTGTTGTGAGGGTTGGGTGGACACAGAGGTGTATGTTGTCATGGTAGCGTGTAGAAGAGGTTTTTTTTAGGGGTTTTGGTGGAGTCAGGCGGTCCTGTTGATGTTGTAGAAGACTGCAGGGAAGTTAGGTGTGTGGGCAGGGTTGAGATGGATGGTTCTGTAGATGTTGTTGGTGTTAAATTGAGCAGGGTTGCAGTGTTGGATTGCAGGCTTGGCTGTTGTGAGGGTTGGGTGGACACAGAGGTGTATGTTGTCATGTTAGCGTGTAGAAGAGCTTTTGTTTGAGGGGTTTTGGTGGAGTGAGACGGTTCTATTGATGTTGTAGAAGACTGCGGGGAAGCTAGGTGTGTGGGCAGGGTTGAGATGGATGGTTCTGTAGATGTTGTTGGTGTTAAGTTGAGCAGGGTTGCAGGGTTGGATTGCATGCTTGGCTGTTGTGAGGGTTGGGTGGACACCAAGGTGTTTGTTGTCATGGTAGAGTTTAAGGATGGAAGGGAGGTTTCTTGTGTGGGTTTGGCAGAGACAGAGGATACTGTCGGTGTGGTTGATTTTGGCATAGAGTTTTGGGTGAAAATGGATGGATTTGTTGAATTAGGTGACGTTGATGTAGAGATCAATGATGAGGCAGATGTTGGTTTTGATGGTTGCGTGGAGACAGATGGTTCCGTAGAAGTTGTTTGTGTTAAGTTGAGCAGGGGTGCAGGGTTGGATTGCAAGCTTGGCTGTTGTGAGGGTTGGGTGGACACAGAGATGTTTGTTGTCATGGTAGAGTGAAGGGAGGTTTCTTGTGTGTGTTTGGCAGGGACAGAGGATTCTGTTGGTGTGGTTGATGTTGGCAGAGAGTCTTGGGTGGTGGATTCAGACAGTTCTGTTGATGTTGTAGAAGACTGCAGGGGAAGTTAGGTGTGAGGGCAGGGTTGAGATGGATGGTTCTGTAGATGTTGTTGGTGTTAAGTTGAGCAGGGTTGCAGGGTTGGATTGCATGCTTGGCTGTTGTGAGGGTTGGGTGGACACAGAGGTGTTTGTTGTCATGGTAGCGTGTAGAAGAGCTTTTGTTTGAGGGGTTTTGGTGGAGTCAGACGGTCCTGTTGATGTTGTAGAAGACTGCAGGGAAGTTAGGTGTGTGGGCAGGGTTGAGATGGATGGTTCTGTAGATGTTGTTGGTGTTAAGTTGAGCAGGGTTGCAGGGTTGGATTGCACGCTTGGCTGTTGTGAGGGTTGGGTGGACACAGAGGTGTTTGTTGTCACGGTAGAGTGAAGGGAGGTTTCTTGTTTGTGTTTGGCAGAGACAGAGGATTCTGTTGGTGTGGTTGATGTTGGCAGAGAGTCTTGGGTGGTGTATTCAGACAGTTCTGTTGATGTTGTAGAAGACTGTGGGGAAGTTATTAGTGAGGGCAGGGTTGAGATGGATGGTTCTGTAGATGTTGTTGGTGTTAAATTGAGCAGGGTTGCAGGGTTGGATTGCAGGCTTGGCTGTTGTGAGGGTTGGGTGGACACAGAGGTGTATGTTGTCATGTTAGCGTGTAGAAGAGCTTTTGTTTGAGGGGTTTTGGTGGAGTGAGACGGTTCTATTGATGTTGTAGAAGACTGCGGGGAAGCTAGGTGTGTGGGCAGGGTTGAGATGGATGGTTCTGTAGATGTTGTTGGTGTTAAGTTGAGCAGGGTTGCAGGGTTGGATTGCATGCTTGGCTGTTGTGAGGGTTGGGTGGACACCAAGGTGTTTGTTGTCATGGTAGAGTTTAAGGATGGAAGGGAGGTTTCTTGTGTGGGTTTGGCAGAGACAGAGGATACTGTCGGTGTGGTTGATTTTGGCATAGAGTTTTGGGTGAAAATGGATGGATTTGTTGAATTAGGTGACGTTGATGTAGAGATCAATGATGAGGCAGATGTTGGTTTTGATGGTTGCGTGGAGACAGATGGTTCCGTAGAAGTTGTTTGTGTTAAGTTGAGCAGGGGTGCAGGGTTGGATTGCAAGCTTGGCTGTTGTGAGGGTTGGGTGGACACAGAGATGTTTGTTGTCATGGTAGAGTGAAGGGAGGTTTCTTGTGTGTGTTTGGCAGGGACAGAGGATTCTGTTGGTGTGGTTGATGTTGGCAGAGAGTCTTGGGTGGTGGATTCAGACAGTTCTGTTGATGTTGTAGAAGACTGTCGGGAAGTTATTAGTGAGGGCAGGGTTGAGATGGATGGTTCTGTAGATGTTGTTGGTGTTAAGTTGAGCACGGTTGCAGGGTTGGATTCCATGCTTGGCTGTTGTGAGGGTTGGGTGGACACAGAGGTGTTTGTTGTCATGGTAGCGTGTAGAAGAGCTTTTGTTTGAGGGGTTTTGGTGGAGTCAGACGGTCCTGTTGATGTTGTAGAAGACTGCAGGGAAGTTAGGTGTGAGGGCAGGGTTGAGATGGATGGTTCTGTAGATGTTGTTGGTGTTAAGTTGAGCAGGGTTGCAGGGTTGGATTGCACGCTTGGCTGTTGTGAGGGTTGGGTGGACACAGAGGTGTTTGTTGTCACGGTAGAGTGAAGGGAGGTTTCTTGTTTGTGTTTGGCAGAGACAGAGGATTCTGTTGGTGTGGTTGATGTTGGCAGAGAGTCTTGGGTGGTGTATTCAGACAGTTCTGTTGATGTTGTAGAAGACTGTGGGGAAGTTATTAGTGAGGGCAGGGTTGAGATGGATGGTTCTGTAGATGTTGTTGGTGTTAAGTTGAGCAGGGTTGCAGGGTTGGATTGCATGCTTGGCTGTTGTGAGGGTTGGGTGGACACAGAGGTGTCTGTTGTCATGGTAGCGTGTAGAAGAGCTTTTGTTTGAGGGGTTTTGGTGGAGTCAGACGGTCCTGTTGATGTTGTAGAAGACTGCGGGGAAGTTAGGTGTGAGGGCAGGGTTGAGATGGATGCTTTTGTAGATGGAGGTGTTGTTGGTGTAGAGCTAGATGATACAGGGGATGTTAGTTGTGAATGTCGAGTGGAAGTGGGAGTTTGTGTTGATGTGGTGGATGCTGAGTTAAAGGATGATAGGGACGTTGGTTTTAAGTGTTGGGTTGATGTGGCTGGTTCTGTTGATGTAGTTCTGGTCATATAGTTCCGTTGTTCTGATGTTGGTTCTGATGTTAATGCTAAGGATGATGTTCTTGAGGTTTGTGTGTAAACGGATTGTTTTGTGAATGCAGTTGATGTTAAGTTAACGTTTAGCAAAGGGTTTGGTTGTAAGGATTGGTGGGTGGACATTGTTGAGGTTGTAGAAGATATAGCAGAAGATAGGGGTGAGTGCTGAGCTGTGGTGGATGGTTTTGTGGATATAGGTGATGTTGGGTTCATGGACAGCTGGGATGTTTGATGGGAGGTTTGGGTGGAGAGGGTTGATTCGGTTGATGTAGTTGGTGTGGTTGCAGAGTTAGATGCAAGATTAGAGGTTTGGATGGAGATCGATGGCTCTGTTGATGAACGTGATGTAGATGAAGTGTCAAAAAAGATCAGTCTTGTTGGTTGAGAAGGTTGGGTGTAAACAGATGTTTCTATTGATGTTTTAGAAGATAGTGATAAAGTTGGCGATGAGGGCTGGGCTAAAATGGATGGTTTTGTGGATGAAGATGATGTTGGCGTAGAGCTAGTTGGTGTAGGCAATGTTAGTTGAGAGCGTTGAGCGGACATGTTTTCTGTTGATGTAGTTGTTGTTGAGTTATAGAATAGTGGTTGGGAGGGTTGGGAGGAGATGGTTGCTTCCGTGGATATCACAAAGGAAGGCTGGGATATTGTTTGCATGGCAGCTATGGGAGAAGAACAAGGTGGGGGATAGCTGTTACAACAACTAATACACTGGGTGACAGTTAACCATACATTAGATAGTTGTTACTGTTATGGTTATATAGTGACACTTGAAGCATTAGAGCAAAATTCAGATGTGACTAAACCTAGTCATTTAACGACTCTCAATGTACAGTTAAGCACTTATTACATTTTATTCATGTTATTCTCTCAGAAACAGTATTCTACCATGAATGACTGACTCTCAATAATTTTCTTCGGCATCAGAATCAGAAACCGGTACTTTTTCATATACAATGAATTTGCTTTGGTGATGTTGGTGTCGACAGTAAACACTGTAGTGAAAAATAAAAAAACATAACAAAGTTGTATGTTTTCTTATTTATTTTTTAAATATCTCCATTTATTTAGTAAATTATCTCAATAGTTCCTATACTGTGTAGCCCTAGCCAAGGCATCAAGCTATTTTAAGGGGGCAGCACAGGAGAACATTTGAGAAGAGTCAATTTCTGAATATAGAAAAAACATTATTGTGTGTGTGAGGTGGGGGTTGATCAAAACATTGAGTTGAGCGGTTTACAGACTAATTGTGATGGATAAAAGTCTCCAACCACATTCATTTGTTGGAGAGGCAGCTACCAAAGAGACTTCTCAATTATGCTTCCTGGTCAATAAATGGGCAATGTGCACAATCCATTAAATGACAGTGTTTCATAATTAAAAAGAAATCTGACTTGGCTTTTTTTGAGACTCATGCATTCCTAAAACAGTTTTATATAGATTTAGATTTTCGGAATATCAGACTTATCCCTCAATATAAAATAACAATCACCTCAATATTACAGTGTTGATTGGTAAACTCCAATAATCTTAGGTGTGTGAGCCATTCCACTGAGTTGCGCAACAGACAAATAAAATAAACTGTTATTAAGACTAGAAAGGTGACTCACCTGCCATGACACTGACAATAATTACAAATACCATAACTGTATGTCCGGGGAGTGCATACCTGATAAGAAAAGGATACAATTAATTCAAAAGTCGTCCTATGTGCATTCTTCTCCTTAGTCACATCATGCATTTCCCCCACACCCATATCATTATTTTGGCCAATATATGAATATATATATACCAATAGATGAACCACCTATTGAGAAAAACAATCACATAGATGAAGTATCGTCATATCAATTCAGTGCAGGGTGTGCAGTAGGGACTATGGTTATTCCTTGTCTGAATACACAAACAAAAATAAGCAGGTATGCTCAGAAATCTGTGTATTTGTAAACATTGTGGTTTCATGTCGTGTACCAACACATTCCTACATTTCCACAAATAACATCTAGACAGTCTACGAATGCTATGGGAAAGAGAAGTGCATTCCACAATTCTTTCTTCAGACTCACCTTTTCAAAACAAGTGGACCGGGCAGATACACAAAATGTAATCTGCCAGATAAGTACACACAGAAATAAAATATGGAATCTCGGTCCTTTCGTTCACATTACTTGTTCATAAAAAAGCCAGTAACCACTACAAAAAAGATAGTGTCTTATCCGTGCTTTGCTCACGTTACGCTGTTTCAATGTTATTTCGTGTTTCATATGCAAATGTTCTGTGAGTCAAGATAATGGAGACAAACCAGTCCAACAACATTCCACAGGCTTCTTTAATAGTCAAATGTAAAATATATACTTAACAGCACACTCTTTAAATATCAGCACACTCTTTAAATATCATTAGTTTCATGGAATGAATCTATTGAACAAACTTGTAAAAAGTAAATTATGATAGGGTGCTGAGTAAAGACCTAAGATAACCACAGGGCTATATTTGACATTTATTATTTAGCAGATGCTTATATTCAAAGCAGTGTACAATGGGAGTGTGTGACTCAAAGCCACAATACAACATAGGCACATCACTGCTTTGCATGATGGAACAGTTTATGGCACACTTCATAATTAACTACTTTTCACCTTAAACCATCCATGTGTGTGATTGAACAACAAACTGTAATTTGAAGCAGTTTCTACTTGATACATTTGACCATAATTCATTTGAAATACATATGTATTAAAATACATACTGAAATAAATTGTAATACACATCATATTCACATTACATTTAACTGTATGCATATTATTGTCATGGCGATTGGTGGGGTAGGACCCAAATGCAGGAGAGTAGTGAGGCATCGTGTCGAACAAAGGGTTTATTTTCAAAAACTAGGAACAGACAGGGTACTCACAATGACATTGGGTAATGATATGACAAAGACTGGACACAAAACAGGAACCTAAATACACAGAACCAAACAAGACACAGGTGGACACGAGAACTGAAACCACTGAACGAGACACAGGTGAAGACAATGACAGACACAGGGAAACACTAGGGCAGGGCAAAACCACAAACACGGCTGTTGCTGTGACAAATATAAAATGAATATGTTATCGGACAAGGCCAACATTCAACAGCTCATATTCACATTCAGAATTCCACCTCTTGAAACCTGTTAAGTGACATGTTTAGACCACGTGCCAAAATAATTGGTACACCACAGTGCCTCTCGATGAGTCACTCCGTGGGAGATACATGGGTTGATAGTTCCATAGCTCTTCATTCCCCTATGCCATCACTGACATCTCTCAGTGGCCTACATTCAATCCATTGCCATCACTTGATGAAAAACAGAAAGCTAACATAGAATCTGGCAACCACCCAAGACTACATTTCTAATTGGTACTTCCTGCACCATTCCGGCAATATTCAATATCCATTCAATTGTAGTTTAAATTGGTTCAAAAAAGAATTTTGGACAAAAATTGAATAGGCCCAATGTGCATAACTCTGAATATTTGTATACTACATTCAACTGGTAGCCATACACCAGCATACTGTTGTATGTTCCAGTAGTGATACAAGTTTACTGTTCACACTCGTGAACTTCAATAACCACTTGAGCCATTACAGGAGTAATCCTTGTCAAATAGCACAGTTCATGACAGAAACAATGCCTCTACAAACATTCAAAATATCTTGGTAGACACAAATGAACAACAGCTACCAGACCATTATATTTTACAGTATTTCCTAAGTATTTCCTGGTTCATAGGTATGTGCACTGTCCGTATTTGATTCACAATTTATTAGAGGCATCTGATACAGCTAATTTGAACACATTTATGAACTAATTTATATTGGATGTTTGTTATCAGATGTATAGTTTAACTGTAGCTGTAACTAGCCTTCCACAAGTAATGATCTCACAAGGTTCATTTGGGGTGTTTTGGATAAAAGCAGTAAACTGATAGTAGTGTAGTCTGCTGTTAGGGTTTTGTTTTTGTTGACAGTAGGCTACCGTTTTAAATAGATAGGTTTACACGCAAAGTCCCAATAGCCCATGTCTAACAACATTATGTGGACAAATAGACTATAATTACATTAAATAATTTCTCACAATTGTAAGTGAATCTTGACAACTACATCACGAAATCTATAAACAGGGCATTGTTCGAGACAATTAATTGAGTGTAAACTGATGTTATTTATTTATTGGTTTTAACAACTACATATCCCATGAGCGCCATTGGATTTTCGATTTCTTGTCGAGTTCCAGGCGGGGGTGCTTGTGTGTGTGTTTTTGGGTAAGATTTGTCCTTAAAGGAGACGCTACTTTTACGGGCCTCGTCTAGGCCCAGGGAAATTCAAGGTTTGCTATAGCTTTAAGAAAGATAGTAAATGGCTTTAGTATCTTTAAAACATAAACATTACATTAAAAATGTTATATAGCTATAGATATTTCCAATTTATGACGGGCTTGCGCGGGGAAACGGAGGCGGCTGTGAATTTATAGCGGCATAGGGCCTTCAACGATGGCTACTATAATTTCTCTTATCCACTGAATAACGTTAAATGCTACATCCATATTAATATAGTCCTGTGTATGCAAAAAAGGGAGAATGGACCCGGAGATAATGGGGGTTTCGGATAGAAGTCCCGGGTCCACTGGAGACTGTAACCAATCTAGTCAGAGGGCCGCGGCACCATCCCCGATCTCGAGTGCTACACCCACCCGCGAAAGAGTGTTGAGGGGACGAGGATTAGGTCGCGTGAAAGTCGGTGCAGACACTGTGGTGTCGAATGAAGCCCTATCCAGCACAGCAGGCTCCGGACGAGTTTTACGGGACCGAGCCGCTCGAGGAGCAGCAGCTAGGAAAAGAACCGAAAGCAGCGGTGGGGTACAAGATCAGAATCGTCGGAAAAAAACAGAACCCCCCCGCCGTGGGAAAGCTCCCGGAGCCGCTTCGAAAGACACTGATGAGAACAACCAAACGCCGGCGTAAGTTGAAAAGCATCAGGCTCGAAGCTAGCTGGGGAATGTTTGCACTTAGACTCTCAGTCAGTCGTCCTATGTTTAAAGTGACAGTTTGCTACACGGAGTGGTTTTGTGTAGGTCGCTTGTCTATGTTCACCAAGGTAGGGAATATTGTTGAACGGACTGTCAGGCAAACTCATTTAGTCTTGTCCACTTAGAGGTCCGTAGTAGAACGACAGCCAGGGTAATACTCTGGAAGAGTGTTCATTTGTTGATGTCCTCATGCTTACCCCAAATGTACTGTAGTCTTGCCCGATACACGTGCATGTATGTCAGTATGCAGTTGATATGGAACCCCTGCGCAATGATCCTGCATAATTTATTGTAATAAATCAAGAATTGAGAATGTATTCACAGTTCAACATTCAAGTCACTTACAACGGTACTTTCTCACCTTCAGCACTGACAAGGCACCTTCAACTAAAGGTATGACATTTAAATAAATAAATAAAACTATAGTGGGATGCTTTTGACCTGTTCCCGTATATTGCTGCAAAATACAACATGTATGATGTCAAGTGGTCTTTCCTTTAGTGTTCTCAATGAGGATGTATTTAGGTGATTTGTGTGTGTGTGTGTGAGTGAGGGAGAATGTGTTCATTTGATGGACAGTAAAGCTTTTAGAATCCGAATATCCTTTCAATTCTGTCCCTGTGTTTGTTGGAAGACACTGCTAATCTCATTCTTATGTGTGTGTCCGTGTGCGTGTCCCCCTCAGCGTCTCCACGCTCCACCAGAACGAGGCTCCTGAAGAGTGGCCCCCGCTCCTCCGCGCCACCCGTGTGCAAGACCGAACCCGACGCGACAGCCGCATGTGGTAAAAGACACACCTCACACACTGCTCCAACATGCACTCGCCACTTTGAGTCAATGCCTCACATTAAGGGTTCACTTTGGACCACTGCTTAGACTTTGCAGATGCCGAGGAAGACGCATCGAAAACCGTCGACGGGAGGTGAGGGCTTTTTGGATTCGAACGGGACGTGCAAATTGTTTTGTGGTGACGTGTTGAACTGCGAATGTTTACTGATCTGTGGCGATGTGCGTTACAGCAATGAGGATGGGGACGTGCTGCTGGATGACGAAGACCCTCCTTTCAGGGACGACCCTAGTGACCTCAACTACAAACCGGCAGCCAAGAGGTAGGCTTGTGTTGAATCCGTTTTTGGTGTCGCCCCCTGACTGACCAAGCCACACGTCGCTACTGTAGAACCTTAGCTCACACGAGTGAGAGGAAAGCAAACATTTGAATGCGTGTTAAAAACAAAAAACAAAACAAAATGGTGTCACCTCACAGAGAGCCTCAGAAAACGAGGCGACGTGCAGCGAAGCAGAAAGAGGACAAGAAGGAGAAGGAGCCTGATAAAGAACCAGAGGATGAGAAGGAGGTGAAGACGGAGGTCGCCGCAGACACGGCTGTGAAGGTGGAGAATGAATTTGGGGAGGAGACGGAGCCACCCAGGAAGTAAGTCAGAGATCAACCAATGGATGGAAGGACTGTCGGCTGATGGGCCGGAACTTGACTAGTGGATAAATGGGATGTCTAAAAGTCAGCTGGTATGTGATAGTATGAATGATTATTTCTGAGCTGTCTGTCTCTCTGTCCCTATTTTTCTTTTTACATAGGAGAGGACGTAGACGAAAAGACGACAAAACTCCCCGGTTACCAAAAAGAAGGTAAACGCTTCTCGTCGGATCGCAATAACATCACAATTCACGTTCAGGCACTTAAGTAGGCTAGTCAAATACAAAAATGTTACACCCTTACAGTATTTCCCTCTATGAATTCCCTATACTTCTCGCACTACACAGAAAGAAGCCACCAGTGCAGTATGTCCGCTGTGAGATAGAGGGCTGTGGAACTGTCTTAGCCCACCCACGCTACCTGCAGGTCTGCCTCTCCCATCAGCCACCTGTATCTATGACCACATTGGCACCTCGTCTCTTTAATTACAGTCTTTTATCACGCCACTGCCATTGTGTTTTCTCCTCTCTCCCTCTCTCTCCCTTCCCCCCATCCCTCCCCCTCCTGTTCCCCTTCGCTATCTCAGCACCATATAAAGTACCAGCACCTGTTGAAGAAGAAGTACGTGTGCCCTCACCCGTCGTGCGGGCGCCTGTTTCGCCTGCAGAAGCAGCTTCTGCGTCATGCCAAGCACCACACCGGTAACGTCACACACGCACAGACTGTAGTTTTACGATGAGGTTGGACCACAAAAACAGGTTGGCCGTGGCTTTTATCGAATGCCGGGAACACGTTCATGAAAGGTGGTTGCGGTCCAAACCTGCGCTCTCTCTTCACAGCCACACCTCAGTCAGAGTTTGCATGCGGTGTCTGCCTCCATTCTGTCTTCTGATCCGAGCTCCTTTTTTATATTTGTATCCTCTTGTCTTATTAGATCAACGGGACTATATATGCGAGTACTGTGCTCGTGCCTTCAAGAGCTCACACAACCTGGCCGTGCATCGCATGATCCACACGGGGGAGAAGCCAATACAGTGAGTAGCGACCCATGGATGGATCATTGTGAAAAACGAGAAATCCTGTGTATAGTTTTCACCTGTCTGTTCTGTCAGGCCAGGTGAGATGAGTGCAGAGCTAAGCAGAAGGCTGTTTCTTCTTCATGCAGTGCTCGGCAGTGATTAAGAATATAGGCAGAAGGAGAGTACCGTGATCATAACTTGCTGTCTGTCTCCCCCTTGTGGCAGGTGTGAAATCTGTGGCTTCACCTGCCGCCAAAAAGCCTCCCTAAACTGGCACATGAAGAAGCATGATGCAGATGCCTTCTACAAGTTCTCCTGCTCCATCTGCGGCAAGAAGTTTGAAAAGAAGGACTGTGTGGTGGCCCACAAAGCCAAGAGCCACCCCGAGGTCCTCATAGCTGAGGCTTTGGCTGCCAATGCAGGGACCCTAATCACCACTCCTACCCCAGTCTTGGAGACGGTGTCTGGGGTCTCTCTTCCCGCCCTGCCCCTTGTAAGCCAGGAGAGCCAAGGAGATCTGACCCCCCTGCACCAGATGGTACTGTCCCTCTCCCCACAGACCCAAATGGACTCCTCCCAGCCCCAACTCCTCCAGCTGGCCTCCCATCACGTGGTGCAGGTGGGGCAGCAGCAGCAGGAGAACCCCATGCTGCTCCAGTTCAGCACCGCTCACCCCCACCTCTCCACCCCTCAGCCACAGCTCATCCAGCTGACGGCACACCCAGCCACCACCACCACCTCCATGACGGCCTCCGGCTCTCAGACTACCCTGCTGACCCTGAGCTCCGTGGCCGCTCTGTCTCCGGCCCCCCTCGCCCCCCACCAGACGGTGGAGTGGGTCAGGGAGGGGGCGGAGGAGACCGAGGGTGGAGGGGAAGGGGTGCTTTGGGAGCGGGTGACCATAGGGAGGGAGCCGGAGGAGATGGTGTGGGCGGGGGACGGGGAGAAGGAGAGAGTAGACGGAGGGATAGTGTGGGAGAGGGAGGGAGAAGGGCAGATACTGTTGGAGAGCACAGAGGTGCAGGTATCCCAGGGAGACAGCCATGTGTTGATGTAGACGGGGAGGAGGAGATACGGGCAGAGGTGAAGGAAAAGGAAAGAGAGGAAAGGAAAGAACTGAGGAGAGGAAAGGGTGGGGAACAGGGAGGACCCGATGAAGGGGAAAGAGTGAAATGTACTAGGCTTGTATGAAGACTTAAAATATATAGAAGTAAAATGTAGCAAGTCACCTCAGCAGAGTGAAATGCAGCACTCACTTAGAACCTATACAGTACTACTATATCAGGGAAATTATGATTTCAAAGTGATTTGTTTTGTACACAATATTAACATGTTATTTTAAGGCCTATTTACAACCTTTGTCATTAGTTGGTGTGTGCTGGGAGTGTACTTTGTATGTGCGTGCAAATGTGTGTGTGTGGGTGCACCCGCTTCCTATGCATTTAGAGATATTTGTATAACATCTTTACCTGGTAACATTTGGTTATTTCCATGCAATATATCACACCATGCAATAGAAGTCCTGCAATTAGTTCTTGTTTTTATCTCAGTTCTTCCATCTCACTTGCAAGGTCATTTAAAAGTGTTGACTTTTATTTATTGTGTAACGCTTTCCCATAAAAAGAATCATTTTTTTAATTTTATTGGCATGAACCCATACACATTAAGCAACTTGATAATAAACATTTAGTGGATTTTTTTTTCTTTCTAAGAATATTTCTTTGTGCGTGCGTGCACGTGCTTGACATACCTATAGTGCCACTTTGTGATGTCTTCATTGTGGCCTGGTTCAAAATCTGCATTTCTTGCTTAAATCCCAATTTCAACAAGCAGGATTCTACTTCGCAGACCTTTTAATAGATTATGATAGATTATGATTGATTTATTAAAGGGGGAGGGGGCAATATATCACATTTTAGTGTATTATATTTGATTGCAAATTGTTTCATATTAGTTTTAGACTAACAACTGCTATGTGAAAATGGTAATGTTAATTGTTTCTGTGCTGAATACGTTTATTCACGTTGGAGGACATATATCTCTGTACACTGCCATTACCACTGATCACTGGGGTCCCCCATCTTTCAAAGAAAATCAGAGAATTGGAAATTAAGGGGCAATTAATGAATTACAATAAAATATCTGTGAGTCTTATTTGTAGTGTGGTTGTTTGATCAAAAGCGGTTCCACATATATTAAAAGGATAGACAGAGTTATAGGCCTTCTCAGTATTAATCCATGGGTGGGTCTGTTGTTGACGTTGGGAACATCTACGTCACTGAAAAACGCCCCTGTTGCATACGGAACACCAATTCAATTCCATAGCCTGTACAGGGTCGCATGCGCTTAAACAACGAAACAAACATTTAATCAATGACAGTGAAATGGAAGTACTAGGTCTAATTAAAATTGCGGACTGAAATTTATATTTTTGTCTGACGTTTTGAGCTCTGCCTTTGAATCAAAATATTTCGACTCGTCCCGTCGCAACTCACCGCAAACCGCCTGAGCTCGACCACAAATGGCCGGTCAGGAGCAGATAACAGTAGACCCGTTAGACATGCCAGCACCCGGCAAGTCGCGAACCGGGAGAGCAGTGGCTTTGGCTCGGCTGCTGCACCGGGACTGCTCACAACTTTTGGACCTCTATGTAAGTATTTTGTATAAATAAATACGCATAACAGGTGTGCGGTTAAACATATATGCTACAAGAACATAGCACGATCGCTCGAGTAACTTGTCTAATAACTGTTAGTTTAGGCCTTTTGATCCATGGTTTACTTGGCGCTGCACTGTTTGTGCACATAACTCTCAGAGATATGTGGTTTGGAGACAGACTTTGTGTAGGCCTACACGCCCAATACGTTTAAATGAATGGAATCCATAGAAGACCAAATCCACTTTGCAATGCGACTGCTCACGGATTCCCTGACCATGGAGAGATGCTGCAGTGCATAATTAAATCAACCTTTAGAACCTCATCTATCTATACCCTCCCCCCCTTGCACGAGGACCCACTCTAATGGATTGAGTGCATTTTTGTAGTATTAGGCAGAAAGTCTTTAATAATACATTTCCTTCATAGACAATCATTGGGTTGGTTTTGGTTACAGAATTCAGTATATCAATACTGTAGCGAAATTCAATTAGATAATATCAGTCACTAGAATGTATTTTCCCTTTTCACTGTATGAGTATACAATAAGTGGTTTATCAATCGTTTTTGCCTCTTCCATACCCTCTCTGCCCCCCCCCCACCCCCATCCTTTCAGAAGGTAAAGGAGAGCTTCTTGTCGGACCACACCCCAGGGGGGGGCCGTATTGTGTCCCTCTCCTCGTTCTCCACGGACCTCAGCTCAGACGAGCAGGTGCTGCTGATCCACTCGGCCCTGCGGCAGTGCCTGGGCCTGCTCGAGTGTGTCATCCTGCGAGAGGAGGAGGAGATGGGTCAGATGGAGGGAGAGTACGAGACCGTGAGGAAGGATGTGCGGGCCAGGCTGGAACACCTCCTCTACAGCACCCGGACGATCCTGGAAGGGACTGTCGATGTCACACCGGATCATCAGTGCAACGAGGTAGTGTGTCATGAATTATTCACAGTATCATACCCTGCCTTAAACAATGCAGCAGTGTGAGAAATATTAAATTCAGGTAGCTACAATGTCTTATTCCTCGCAAAATATCGATTTCCAGAGCTCCTGAGAAAGTAACTAGCATGAATAACCACAGGCAATACTTGTTTACTCTTCTCTCCTAGGAGGTGGATGGTATAGCGGGGCCTTTTGCAGCAAAAATGTGGACCTATCGAGTATTTCTGGAGCTTATTCACTGGGCTGATTCTGCTTGTCAGGCCCTGCACGTCTTGCACACAGAGGCTGAGGGGGAGCAAGAGATCTAGAACCCTATAAATCTAACAACGAAATCTAACAGCAAACTGTCTTCAGCTCTAACACAGCCAGCTTCATGTTGCAGGTATAATCCACATGTAAACATACCCTAGATAATATGTGATATAGGCCTTGAATTCTGTGACAAGGTACTGCTTGGCAACAACTGAAACTAAGCCTCTTTTCCCAAATCCACCAGTGTTCTCACCAGGCACTGGTATTTCCCTACAGTATGTTACAATATCCCTTGAAGTTAATTGGTGCAGCAAAAATTCCATCAGCAAAGGGTTGTGTAGAAGTTGTTGCAGATTCGTAATGTCATATTTGTAGTAATTTTGTGTTATTGTCTCTTCTCCTCAGTGTAAACCATGTATTGATTGGTTGAAAGGTTGTCATCGAACACTGCTGTTATTAGCACTCCATTTCACATTGCTAGAAGTTTGCCAAATAATATTTCATGTTACTCGACTGATGAACTGTGATTACATGATTACTGTGCTGCATATCGATAAATTCAAACCAAAACCTGGGGATATTTTGGTTTTGATGTACAGTAACCGACTTGGTCTTTTAAGTTTATCATTTTATTTTTCGAGGCTAAATCCAAAAACTGTGATAAATCCACCTACCGCTTGGTTTTATAATTAGCGTTATGTGCACACTGTGATCTTCTAGATACTTGAAATGCTGCTGAATAGTTTTAACATGACTGTTACATTGTATCTAATATTGCACTGTAGCAAACTGAATGTGTCTGTTACATAGTTGAAACACTAACTTGATATACTGATATTGAATGGATGCAATAGTTTTTTTTAAACTTTGATTGTTCTCTGATTTTATTTGCTGTACTGTGAATATCAATCAATATCACCTATAAATTATTTGGATTTTCACTGCTGATTAAACTGAGGTGTCTCCACACAAGTGCTTCACTATCATTTTTGGATGACAAAAGGGTAGCTTTATCCATCCATGGACTCCAATTTAGCATATTCCAGATGTTTGTGCCAAATGCTTTTCTTCCTTCTGTTGGGCCATATCAATCGTGTTCTTTATAAATAGCAATATACCCCATTTTATCATAAACTAAAATCCAGCATAAATGCACATGCGCGTTGAGTTCTATACCGGAGATAGAGGTAGGGAAGCTGTCCTAATGGCGGAGAACGTACGGTCGCCTTTTGACTACCGGGAGCCACCGACCCTCGACAGCGACGGCGATGGGAGCAAACCGCCGCCGCCCCGGGGGTAAGAAATACATCACCCAACGACCTACAGTTGGCTATTTATTATTTACCGGTGTATACAAAAACAACTAACACTGTACGCACTGATGAGCGTGCCGCACGTTTGTTTAGTAACCAGGCTTCAATCCGCGTGTGCGAATTTAACGTTAGAAAATGGAAAAGTGATTTTTTTTCCCTTAAGGACCTCTCAGTTAGGTTTTTGCCAGCTAAGATCAGCTGTCCCTCTCCAGTGACCGTTAATAAGTAGTAGGCTTTGGATCTTTGTTTTGGAAGGAAGCCAGTTGTAAGTGCGCTGCCTGTTATTTAATTAGCTAGCTAGCTAGCCATCTTCGCATTGCTAGCTGGCTAGCTGCTACAGTAGGTAGTTGCAGTAAGTCATTGATCAGGTTAGCCAGGGCTATCTAGAGAAGTTGGCTAGCTGGTTATCAATGTTTAGTGATTCCATCGGGTTTTGTCAGTGAAAATCTATTTGGCCTGTATCCAGATGTGCTGTTTGATATTTTCACTGCTATTTTACAATGCTATTAATGCTGAAGAAAATGCACATTGTGGCCATTGTGACAATAGCTACAGTATCTGAAAACTATAGTGGATGAGGGATGTACGGACTAGACCAATAGCCTACAGCAGGGTTCCCGATGAGATGCTAATACATGAGTGGGTACAGTAAGGGTGCGATCAACAAAATGTAACCTAAAGTCTTGAATATTTGGGAAAAGAACATGTACAGTCGTATGCAAAAGTTTAGGCACCCCTCTGAGGCTGCATGATAATTTCCTGTCTTCACCAAAAAAGATCAATATAATATTGTAATATTACTTTTCTAGTTAACACTGAGTGCTGGGGTGTTTTCCAGACAAAGATATTTGGTGTAGCAGTATTTAGTTGTGTGAAATTAAATCAAATGTGAAAAAAAGGCTGTGCAAAAGTTTGGGCACCCTTATCATTTATTTGATTTGAATACCTCTGCCTACTAAATGCTGATTAACTGCAACACATAGTTAGTCTGATTAACTCGTTAAGCCTTCAATTACATAAAAAGGTGCATTCAATCATTAGAAAGGGTATTTAAGTTAGCCAATTGCAAGTTTTGCTTCTCTTTGATTCTCCTCTGAACAGTGGCAAAATGGGGGCATCAAAACAGCTATCAAATGATCTAAAAACAAAGATTGTTCAGCAGTATGGTTTAGGGGAAGGCTACAAAAAGTTATCCCGGAGGTTTCAGCTATCAGTTTCCACTGTGAGGAATGTCATTAGGAAATGGAAGGCAACAGGCACAGTTCTTGTTAAGGCCAGAAGTGGCAGGCCAGGAAAAATAACAAAGAGGCAAAGGCGAAGAATGGTCAGAATGGTCAAGGACAACCCTCAGACCACCTCCAAAGAGCTGCAAGGTCATCTTGCTGCAGATGGTGTCACTGTGCATTGCTCGACCATTCAGCGCACATTGCACAGAGAACAGCTGTATGGGAGAGTGATGCGGAAGAAGCCTTTTCTGCACACGCGCCACAAAAAGGCTTGCTTGAGGTTTGCCAAACTACATTTGAACAAGCCAGGCTCATTTTGGAACAAAGTGCTGCGGACTGATGAGACAAAGATGGAGTTATTCGGTCACAACAAGAGGCGTTACGCATGGAGGCAAAAGAACACAGCATTCCTAGAAAAACACTTGCTGCCCACAGTAAAATTTGGTGGGGGGGTCCGTCATGCTGTGGGGCTGTGTGGCTAGTGCAGGAACTGGGAATCTAGTTAAAGTTGAAGGTCGTATGGATTCAACTCAGTACCAGCAAATTCTGGACAATAATGTTCAAGAATCTGTAACAAAGCTGAAGTTACGGCGCAGTTGGGTGTTCCAGCAGGACAACGACCCGAAACATTGCTCCAAATCCACTAAGGCATTTATGCAGAGGAACAACTACAATGTTTTGGAATGGCCATCCCAGTCCCCAGACTTGAATATAATTGAAAATCTATGGGGTGACTTGAAGCGGGCTGTCCACGCTAGGCACCCATCAAACCTTACTGAACTGGAGATGTATTGTAAGGAAGAATGGTCCAAATTACCTCAATCCAGAATCCAGACACTCATCAGAGGATATAAAAAGCGTCTAGAAGCTGTTATTTTTGCAAAAGGAGGCTCTACTAAATATGAATGTGATTTTTCTGTTGGGGTGCCCAAATTTATGCAAGTGTCTAATTCTCTTATGATGCGTATGGCATATTTTCTGTTTATCAAATAAACCTTATTTCACGGCTAAAATATCACTGTCCATGACGTATGTGTATATATATGACAAAGACGTTCCTCATCCAAACGCCCAACATTTTATAGATGAAAGTAATGGTGATTATCAGGGGTGCCCAAACTTTTGCATACGACTGTATATAAATGGCCTGTGTTAATAAAACAAACATGTATATAGCCAGCACTGTGGCCTATTTAACTACGTCCACAATATCATTGCCTTTCAAGAAATTCAGTCCCCGACTGTAGGTATTAATTGCATGATTGTGTCTGACATATTATTTCCATCTGTGTAGTAGAGATAAACACATTCGCTAAAGCCAATGCAGTTAAAACATAATTTAGCGTCAAGTATTAAATACAGTGTGGACGAAAACGAGCCATGGGCATCTTTCTCCTAAAAAGTGAATACGAATGACCTTTTCCTGTTTATATCTGCGGTGCTCTAAATGTTTTCTTTCACTAAACAACCCCCCCCTGGCGTGGCTGTGCAGGCGGGTGTGTGGGAGAAAGCGGAAGGGTACGCCAGTGAAGGTGTGTGACCGGGCTTATGTGACAGAGGATGAGGAGGAGGAGAGTCTGTCGGAACACAGCTACAGCCCCGGTACTGGAAACGCACACCATGATTAGAGTCTCTATCATTCTCCATCGTGTCCCCACGCAGTATAACAACCGCTAACGCTCCTGACTGCCATTCAAACTGACTGTTTCAAACCCTCCCATCATTCGTTCTACTGTAGCATTTGAATCATGTGTACACAGTGTGGAATGTGTGAACGTACCCTGATGTGTGTGTGTGTGATGTCTCGTAGGTGAAGGACAGTACCCAGAAGGAGCCGAGGATAGGCTGCCTCCGCCAGGCAGCCCCTACTACCTCGCAGACCCCTCCCAGATCTGGTGAGAGAGAGGAACGACCCCCCTCCCCCCAAGACCCGTGGGTCTTACGCTCCAAAATAAAGGACTTGTTTAGTAACGGACGTGTTATAAAGCACCCGGAACTATGATCGCAATTATGCTATAAGCATCACTGTCAGAGTGCGAGTGGTCGAAGGGGGCTCTTGGTAAAGGAACGATCATAACATATTTGTGACACAGATTTAGATATGCACTTTTTAGCTATGCACTTTTGTAAAACTTTCTCTTGGACGTCGCTTTGGATAAAAGCCAAATGCATAAATGTAAACAATGTAAATTTAGGTCCGTTTTGAGGTAGTTGGTCTTTGTTAAAGGCTTGGATGTTGAATATCATGGATGATGGTGATGTGTGTGTGTGTGTGGTCCAGCGTGTCGGAGCTGGGGGAGGAGGGGGCCAGCGGCGTCCGTGGCCCCGTGCTCTTCCATCCTCCGCCCAACTGCAGGATCCGAGAGGTGCACTGTGGGAGCCAGGTGCGCCTGGTCGTCATAGCGATCCGCGACATCGCCAAGGGGGAGGAGATCACGGTGGACTACAGCCTGACGGACTGGGGAGAGAACGCCATGGTGACGATCGACCCGCTTGAGATTGCTTTTGTCGGGGTTTGTGTACGGGCCGTTTGTGACGCGTGTTCTGTTCTTCCGCCCCGTGTCTTCACAGGAGGAAGAGGCGGGCCCACATCCACTCTCCCTCTCCGTCTCCGACTACCTCACCCCCTCCTGGTCCCTCTCTCCCTCCTCCTCCCCGCTCACCCACTCCGAGCCCAGCGACTCGGACCGCGAGGAGGACGAGGAGGAGGAGGAGGACGACGATGACGATGACGACGAAGAGGAGGAGCTGGAGGACATGAGGGGGCGCATGCACCTCCGCCGCCGCAAGAAACGCAAGCTGGCCACCGCCGTCCCCGCCAAGAAGAAGAGCCCGGCGACCCCCAGAGGCCCCGGGCGCCCCTGCTCGTCCTTCACCCGCCCGGCCCCTGCCGCCGCCCCCCCCGTCGCCGCCTCCCGGCCCCCCGCCCCTGCCGCCGTCGCCGTGGCCCCTGCCGCCCTGGCTCCGCCCACCACCAACATCAACAACAACATCAACATCAACATCGGCGGCTCCAGCGCCGCCACGGTGAGCCGGCGGCAGCACTGCCCCTACTGCGGCCGCCACTACCGCTCCCTGGCCCGCCACCTGGAGAAGCACCACGCCAATCAGCCGGAGGTCAGGGCGGCCATGGAGCTGGCGCACCTCCACACGCACACCTCCGCCTCGGCTCATCCGCACCCCTCCTCCTCGGCCCCCGCCCCCCCCGCCAACCACGGCCACTCCTTCGCCGCTCCCCAGCCTTCCTCCTCCGCCCCGTCCCCCGCCCCTCCCCCCCTCTTCTCCCGGGAGAGAGAGAGGGACTCGCCGGCCACTCGCGCCGGCGCCGTCTCCTTCTCGCTGTCGCTCTCCCCGCCTTCCGCCGCGCCGGCCGCCGCCTCCTCCAAGAAAGGCACCGGCCCGCCGGCGGCCAAGCGAGCCGCCTCCTCCTCCTCCACATCCGCCTCCTCAGCCACCACGGCCGCGGCGGCGCAGAGGGTGAAGAGCCCTTCCCCCCCGCCCCCGCCCAGGAGGGGCCGCAGGATGAAGAAGGAGAAGGAGGAGCAGCCGCCGCCGCCGCTTCCGCCGCCGCCACAGCAGAAAGAGGAGGAGAAGGAAGAGATGGCTCCTCCTCCGACCCCTGACCCTGAAGTGGAACCGGACGAGGTGGAGCTGGAGCTGAGCGCAGGAGAGGGGGAGGAGGGCGAGGAGAGTCCCGAGGACAAGAATGGAGAGATCGCGAGGTACGGGGAAATACGGTTTGGCCTAAACAGATCTACAGAATATTGTGACAAAGCTTGTGTTGGTTATATTTTTTTAATGTGAAATAGCCATCTGGATCAAGGCATTTAAACTTTATACCAGAACTGTCTTGTACCTTTTTTTTCGGTAGACTAAATGTTAGAGGTGATTTGGAGGCCTAACCTGTCTTTTCTCCCCCAGCTCCCACAGACACCACATGCCCCCGCTCCTCTCCTCTCTCTCCTGCCTGGTTCTCTACCTCCGCCGGCAGCAGCACTCCTCCTTCCTGTCCCTGACCCGCTCCTCCAGCTCGGCCGAGGCCTGGCGCCTGCTCTGCCACTCCAGTCTGGCGCTCCTCATCCTCTACAACCGCCACCGCGAGTGCGAGGTCGCCAAGCTCACCATCCAGGACTACCGCAAGCGCGCCACCCCCCCGGCCCCCGCCTCTGGCCAGGCCAACGCCTCCGGCGCCCCCCCCACAGGCCTGGAGGTGCACCTCTCCCCCTTCGAGCGCCAGGTGCTCTGCCACCTCCCGCGCGCCGGAGTCCTGGGCAAGCGCGGCCGCATCCAGCCCCTCATCCTCCCCCCGCACTGCGAGCCCTGCCTGGACCTCCTCCTCCACACCAGTCCCAACGTGGGTGTGGACCCCCACAGCCCCTACATCTTTTCCCGGCCCTACCACTCCCCCGCCACGCCCCTCCGGGGCACCGACATGCTGCGCAACATGGCGCGGGCCAGCGGCGCCAAGAACCCCACGGCGCTGACCCAGACGCGGGCACGCCGCCAGGTGGCCATCCTCACCCAGCTGCTCCTCCTGGAGGAGGGGGAGGGCCAGGGCCCGCCGGGGGGCGCCGCCGCCAAGCGCCTGGAAGACTTCCTGCAGGCCGAGTACCACGTGACGCAGACCTGCGCCACGATAGGCCGCGACCCGGCGCTGATGGGGCGCGTGGGCAGGGTGGTGCTGTACGGGGAGAGGGAGGGCGTGCTGTTCAGAGGGATGAGCCTGCAGCACATATGTCTGGAGCTGGACGGTGAGGGTGCACTTGGCGTCACAACCTTACTAGGAGGGACTAGGAGTGAAATGCTTAGTTAATATGGTCTCGCGCTAGTCTGGACGGTCGAGTTTGTGACTGTGGAAGGGATTAAAATGGAGGATTATGCTTGTGATAATGTGTGTTTATGTAATGTTCTTTAGGATGTGAAGCCCTATGTGCTCCCTCTTTCCTCTTCTTCTCTCCTCATCTCTCTTTCAACACTGTCTTCCAGTGATGTCCGGCAACTCTGCCGAGTCCTTCTCGGACGAGTCCGAGGGGGAGGCCGAGAAAGAGGTGAAGGAGAAGACGGAGGCGGTGAAGAAGAAGGGGCCGGGCCGCCCCCCCCGGAAGAGGAGAGGCCCTCCTCCCTCGTCTGTCAACCCTTCACTACCAGGAGCCCACAAGAGGAGGAGCGTTCAGCCCAAGTCAGGTACGGTCGGCACATCTGCACGTTGGACTCTTTGGTTAAGTATCCACGGGAAGACGTTAATATAATAATCTTGCCTGTGGTTTGACCTATGGTGTAGGGGCACAAAACCATATACTAGCCTGAATTTTTTTTGACAATGATGCAGTCAAAGTGGCATTCATCCTGTCGATCAGGGCGCTACGTCTATATGCCTTCATTTGCTTGATAAATGGTTAGGTTTGTGTCATCCATCCCTCCGTCCATATGTCCCGCCGTGCCCGTGTGTTCTCAGGGAAGCGCGGCGTGCTGAAGCGCCCCTGGTCGGAGGCGGAGCGCGTGGCCGTGGAGACGCACCTGAACAGGAACATCGTGGAGCTGCGCGTGCCGGCCAAGGCCGACTGCGAGCGCTGCCTGCAGCTCTGCCCCCTGCTGGTCAGCAACCAGCGGGACTGGAGAGCCATCAAGTTCTACTGCCACAACCGCATCCAGCTGCTGAAGAAGCAGGGCAGGAGGGAGAGTGCCGGACAGGCGGGCGCGGCCTGCTAGAGAGCCAGGCAGAGAGACATGGGGAGGGGGGGGGCGGGGGGGGGGACTGGAATGGGACAGGAATCGATGACATGAAAGACCCCACATCTACAGTATCCAGATCAGACCCAGTGCTGGACCTTGGGGGGAGATGACGCGTGTGGACTTTCAAAAAAAAAGACTTATTCTGTTAATTTATCAGACACAAATGCAGTATTGTGCAGTTATGTAGTGGAGGGAAATTCAGTTGAAGTGTTTGTAGGCTTTGGAAAACCCCCGGTGCTTCGTGTTAGGCCACTTTGCCCCGTGTTTTAGAATCGAACTCAACTCTCTTAAGCGATCGGGAAGAGACGAAGGTGAGTTGTGGACTGAAGATGAGTGTCGACCTCGACCTTAAAGATGAAGACCAAATGTCAGTGTTTTACGTGGCTGTGTGTACAAAGATAGGAGACTCCAAACATCCCAGTAGTATTAGCCCGGGTGTCATGTAGTGACGCACCTTTTGAACTGTACAGTTTCTGTGTTGGATATTGACAACTGACTGGCGTGTTCCCCTAACCATCACCGTCATGGCTGACTGTATTCAGGTGTATTGATTGAAGTGTTCAGACCATGACGCCCTGTGAACTGATTCACACACATACCTCTGTACCATGGTTGTAGTCAAACTAGTATGAAATAAGGCACGCATACTTGAACTTGTTTCTTTTTTATTGTTATTCTTTTACAAACAACATATGGTCTTATTGGTTACATTGTACATACTTACTAATCAGCTTTGACATTTTAAACAAAATAGTGGTTATACAGTTGATATTGTGCTATTGGTGTACATATTGTAAATAGTACTTATTAAAGTGTACAACATTTTGAAGGGTTTTCTTAAACAGGAAAGTTAAATGGTTGTAATGCCCAAAAACAACTGTAGCTTAATCAAAACACAAAAGATTGTACCAAAATACATGTCCCCTGGAAAATATTTAGTAAAACAAGAACTATTGAATTTGACTGACAGGTAATAAGCAAAACAATCAAGCTCGAATCAACATTAACAATGTTGCAGTATATACTGAAAGATGTGTTTTTTCAAGTCGAAACCAGTGCTGAGTAGCCGATTCCATAACAATATTACTTTTTGCTAAACAACTTTATCCTTATTAAGTAGGGATATCATAATTGAATAATGTGAGTCGGCTAATTTGTTTATGTGGAGTGTGGAACCAACACTGGTTCGAACTGACAGTTACTCTGTATACTGCTAGGTTTCTTTTTTCATCATTTTAAATGAATAAAAAGCAACTACCCACACCTCAAAAAACGTCCTAGCATGGCTACTGGTTGAGATGGCATGCATTGTCTGTGTTGCATGCAGAAGTCATTTGATTTTCAGTTGTTTATAATGAAACATACATCTACTGCAACGGACAGAAACTCGCCCCACTCTCCTTTCACACTCCTCTTCCTCTCCTGACCAAACCTTTTGCACACAAGCATCTACAATTGATGTATACAAATATCCAAACACAAATGTACTGTAGCTTAACAAAAACACACAAGACTGTACTAACACACATGACACATTTCACCAAGCATTCTGTAAAAATCTGACTAGGAATCACAAAAATGGGTTACATTATAAACGTACCTGCCTTTACCACTAATTCGAAACAATTACATTACAATAAAAGTGTTTTACAATTAAAAACAAGTGAAAAAGAAACAAAGAGCTTCATGAAATGGGTTTCCATAGATTAAGATCACCAAGTGTTGGCTGTAGTAATGTGGAGCTAGCTGCCATGTAGAACTGGACTGTAGCTACTGGACTATAGAGCTGGGGAAACGTGTGCTCTGTATAACCTGCTCTGTGTCCTTGTGCAAGGCACTTCACCCTACTTGCCTCGGGGGAATGTCCCTGTACTTACTGTAAGTCACTCTGGATAAGAGCGTCTGCTAAATGTAATGTAAATGTAACCTACTTTTGGCTTTTAGCATACTTGGTACTTTAAGGGTATTGAGATGTTTCTTCAGAAGCGTTTGAATCATTTCATGTCACATGGATGAGTTTGGATGAGAATTGAGCTTATACGGGTACAGAAGAACTGTTTAATAGAACCTCGGCTCTTGATGGTGTCTATTTAGTGTCATCCTGGTAATTGATTACACATGTTTCTCAGACATATTCTGGCTTTTAGAAGGATCATCTGAACATGACATACCAATGGACACAGCCTGTGTGTATAGCTTAACACTGCCTGTCGTCTCAGACACTTCAATGACAAGATCACCTGTACAGTTTTTAGAAATCTGAATCAGAATCTGAATCAGCATGGGAGGAAACCTCAGTTTCATGCTCTACGTCTTGCTCAGTTTTACATTTGGTTTCAGTTGGAACATCTAACAGTTTTGAGTGTATTCCATCAGGACTATTCTCAGTCTCCTGTCCAGACTTGGGGCCTGTAGGTATGTCTATTATCGTTAATGGGGCAATGTCACCTTTACCTGGATTGAAAAGTGGAAAAACTGTCTCAGTTTTAGATTTGGTTTCAGGTGGAACATCTAACAGTTTTGAGTGTATCCTATCAGGACTATCTCAGTCTCCTGTCCAGGCTTGGGGCCTGTAGGTATGTCTATTATCGTTAATGGGGCAATGTCACCTCTACCTAGGTTGAAAAGTGTAAAAACTTGCTCAGTTTTACATTTGGTTTCAGTTGGAACATCTAACAGTTTTGAGTGTATTCCATCAGGACTATTCTCAGTCTCCTGTCCAGACTTGGGGCCTGTAGGTATGTCTATTATCGTTAATGGGGCAATGTCACCTCTACCTAGGTTGAAAAGTGTAAAAACTTGCTCAGTTTTACATTTGGTTTCAGTTGGAACATCTAACAGTTTTGAGTGTATTCCATCAGGACTATTCTCAGTCTCCTGTCCAGACTTGGGGCCTGTAGGTATGTCTATTATCGTTAATGGGGCAATGTCACCTCTACCTAGGTTGAAAAGTGTAAAAACTTGCTCAGTTTTACATTTGGTTTCAGCTTGAACATCTAACAGTTTTGAGTGTATTCCATCAGGACTATTCTCAGTCTCCTGTCCAGACTTGGGATCTTCAGGTATGTCCATTATCGTTAATGGGGCTTTCTCATGTCTACACTCTTCATTGACAAGACCTGTACAGTTTTGATCCATTTCAGATGGCGTTGGTTTTAAAAGGGGGGAAGCCTCAGTTTGAAGGTCTAGGTCTTTGGTTTCAGGTGGAACATCTATTATCCTTAATGGGGCTCTCTCATCTGTACCTGGGTTGAAAAGTGGAAACACCTGCTCTGTAAACTTAGTAGCTAAAGTGGCAACACGTTTCCGATCTTTGACATCGTAAAAGGAGACCTCTCCTTTGTCATAGTCCAAATACACCCCTAGGATTTCAGGTCTCTGTGTGACAAAACATATAGTGCTGGTCTCTGCATGAACCTTAAGCCCTTTCCCTTTCTCTGAGGACAGGAACCAAAAGCCAGCTGATGGGGTGAATGGTACATCATGAGCTTGCTGCTTGACGGTCTCACTTGCCAGCCCAACCCACCAGGATTCTTTGAGGTCCACATTATTGGCTCCCAACCCTACTTCCCAGTATGCACACCCAGAAGAGAAGCCTGGTTCTCCCAGTATAAAGGTACGTTGACTGAACCACTCCTCCTCACTACACAGTACATCATTACACTCCCTCACTTTTTTACCATCCTGAGAAACAACCAGAAGAGGAGGTGCTGTGCTCTTATCTAATTTGATGTCCACTGTTGAATACAAACACAAATATTATCTTAGCAAAATCAAGTCATAATCAGCTTCTGATGAATGGAAATGTCAATATTTTAAAATGATTACCTCCATGTGTCTTCATGTCATCCAGAGCTGCACAGCTTGTAGTGTGTTCAGTGTCTACAGTGACTGTAGGGATACAAGCTTTGTTAGATTTGTTGGAACTTGTGAGTGAAAGGTGGAAAATGTAACGATTCTGCAAATGTGGACTTTGATCTTCATGAAAGAGATAGAGAGATTGCTTACCTGTAGTTAAAATGGTTGGTCCATCTAAAAAGGATAAAATGTTGTAACTAACTGGTGCATAGATTACGTTAGCAAGATCTAAACATGATCAGTGTCAAATGAAATGAATAAAACATTTTGATATGAATACCTGCGTGTTTGTCCACCTCATCCATATCTGTCTCTCTTGCAATACCTTTAATCATATATACAATTAGATGACAAAATTGAATCAGATTTTGTTTGCACATAAGGTGGACAACTATGTAACTAACTGGGGAAGATATTGTTTTGCGAATGTTAAAAATGTGATTAGGTTAAATGCAGATTATTCTTAATATCCCGGTTATCAGCACAAGAGCATGTTTTTCTGATGCTTGTTGGTGTATAAAACATAGTAAAAATGTACGTACAATAAGACAAATATTTCACCTTTGTTTTTGATGTACTGCAGTAGGCCTACTCCTATGGCAGTGAGTATCAACAAAACAAGGAGGATGATGAATGCAGTCTTCCAACCTCCAGATGGGACATCTTTAGGTAAGGTGAACACATATTTTAAACTCAAACTCAACAAGTACTCACACAAACACACTAAATGTTAGTATCAATACTTTGTGAACAACTCAACTTTTCAGATCTACTCTCCCCTGCCATTTCTCCTCTGGAGACAGACTCAGAGACCAGGAGACCCATGGTGAGCTGGAGACGAGCCAGCTGTGGACCTCCACCAGACCCTGGTCATCCTTGCTGTAGCTCAGGCTCTGAGGGGCCAGAGACTGCTGCCCATCCGACCACTGCAGCCTGGGCTGGGGATGCCAACCGCGAGACTCACAGCTCACGTTGACAGAGCCAGATGTTGTCCGCACCGCAGAAAGGAGAGGGGGAGTCCCCATTACTGACATACACAGAAAGAGAGAGAGAGAGAGATTTAGAGAGAGAACATATGTAAAATCGGGGGTCAGTCAAAGTCAAAGGGAAGACACCTGAGTGTAAATACATTTGAACTCACCGGTTACATTGAGACGAACTTTCACTTTGGAATAGCCTGCACTTTGGCCAATATAGCATGTATACTCTCCTTCATCATTTAGAGTTACATTAGTCAGCTTTAGGGTCAAATCCCCCTCCCTTAGCCCATCTGATCTTAGGTTCTGGTGCCCAAAGGATGTCCGACCAACATACTCTGCTTGGACTGGGGTTTTCTGAATCTTATTGTCTCTGTAAAGTAGGACTGGGTTGTCAAAGGTCTGGTACCATCGTACTTCCATGTCCTCTGCGTTTGTAGCTGGGGTGACCCAGCAAGGTAGACTGGCCTCGTGCCCCAGCCTGGCCGAGATTCCATCTTTGGGGACCGAAAGCGTGATTGCTGATAGAGAACAAAAGGGACTTCATAAGTAATCAATTTCCTAACAGTTCTATGTCAGGGGTTATACAGATTATTATTAGACAACGTTTCCTCATTAACGTCTCCACGTGGTAGGCCCTTCCACCAACAAGCCTCTCTTGACACACCTGTTGCGACTGTGAATAGATCGTTTTAATCATAGCTCTAGGCGAACTGTAGAGCGGCTTTCCGCGCATAACTCTACACTAAAAGAAGTATACTTAGATGCTGGACTAGTCTATAACTGAGTCTGTGTTCTTTTCAATAACCTAGGCAGGAGCCCTGCTAGAACAGGTAGCCAATAGCCTACCGTGTGGATTACTCACCGGCAGCGGTAATCAACTGAGTAGCATAGAGGGCAATCAATCCATGCGGCTTCATATCTAAAAATGAAAAGTGCAAAGTATAAAATGCAACATTTATCATCTTAATATAGGCAATTAAAGCAATTCAAAGTTTCCCAGGGCTTTCTTTCACTTTCAATTTAAATCTATTCCAATGTGCAGGGCTATTCTAGGGTGTAAAAATAATCTTACTTGAAAAACAGTGCGGCAATTCCCACTACCCACCGAAATGTACTTAATAAACAATCTGTTAAATTCTTTATATTAACTAAATCAGATTTTTTTTTACGCGTTTAGGAAAATTGTAGATTATTCCAAAGGACAGGAAAATCTCGTCCTTGTTGAATGTTCAGCTGCATGGAGAACGACCGAGAGAGTGAAAGTGAAACCCAAAGGTATGGAAGTTTTTTTTAATGCAATGCATTTTTCAAATGGTAATTCAATGTGCAAAGTGGCAATGCAATCCGCAATTTAAATGGAAAAGCAGTTGTCATATAATATAAAATATAATTGCAATATAGGCTACTGAGCAAATGACAATGCAATCCTAACCCTAACCCAGTTAGATTTTTTTAAATACAATTTTGAATTAAAGCTTATTAGCCTATATTGCATATAATATTGACAAGGTTTATATATAGGCCTATATAATATTAACAAGCCTCTCTTGACGCACCTGTTGTGATTGTAGATAGATCGTTTTAATCAGTGTTTCTCAACTGATTGCGACCAAATCGAACGGTTATTTTTATGAACGTACCGAACTTCCGATCGCTTTTACTTTGAAAGGTGCTCGAGCCTCGACATGATTTTGGAGTCTCGAGTTCTACAGAGTTAGATGCCGCCTAACGTCTATCGATCGTGATTTAATAACAGACAAGAAATGTGGGTCGTGAGATTGATCAGACCAGTTCAGAAACACAGGTTTAAATCATAGGGGCACAGTGGCAAACCTATTTTCTTAAATAAGTATTTTTATCTGTTGGACTACTCTATGACATAACTGGGTCTGAGTTCTAGACGAGGCAGGAGTGATACTAATAGTAGCCAATAACTCACCGGCAGCAGATATCCACAGAGTAGCATGAAAAGCAGCAAATGCAAACGACTTCATATCAGAAATGTCAGCTGAAAAAATGATTAAATACATTTGTAAAACACATATATGGAAAGCAAAGGCAACGTTAACTGGCATATGGTTCATTTTCACTTTTGTTTGAGTTTGTTCAGTAGGCTTATATAAACATTTGAATAATGTATTATATTTGAGAAACACGTAGTCGACTCAGTTTGTTACATTTAATCATTCTAAAACGTTCTTCATAAGTAGGCCAAACATAAAGCTGTCAATTTAGCCTAGGGGTGCCAAAATCTTACCTGAGCTCTAGAAACAAAAACGCCGAGAGAGAGAGAAAGAGAGAGAGAGAGAAGGGGGGGATAGAGTGTTCAGAGTGAAACCAAAAAGGGTGTCCTCTTAAAGGGAGAAATTGGAAATAGAAAATTGGAAATATGTTCCCAGATTCGAAATCCCCGGATGAATTAACTAATGACTGAAACGGACACAAACGACACCGAATGTAGATAACGATCTACAAACTCATTTTTGCCTTAACGAGCCTTCCTCCGAGCTGGTGAGATGTTGATCTCTAAGCTCAAGTCCGCAAGGACCGTCTGCAAAGTACAAAACCGATAAGCAATCGACCTGCTACCAAAAAACAGTGCCATCCTGCTGGTTATAGTAAAAGACTTAACTCGATGTAGCTTGATGTAAAATGCGGAAGATAGATTTGCATCTTCAAAACATGATTTTCAAAAGAGCAAATTTCTATCAATCCGTTTTTCAAAAGCGCAGAAAATAAACGATGTAGGCCCTATCTTATGAACAGTAGAAAGTTGGCAAAGACGTTGATGCATATGGAGCGGAGCAGTGGCTCTCTCCTGGGCCTGTAATTGGACCACAGGCCAAACAGTGGAGATGCCAGCATCTGGCCCAAACTGTAGGCTGCCACCACCCAGCCCAGGAAACTGAATGTCCCAGTGCTTTCTCTGCGTTTCCCTGTCCCCTATTGTTCCTTGTCAGTCTCCCTGTTTGTATGTTGTGAGCTTGTCTGTTTTTCTCTTTCCCCCTGGTCCTCAGCATCACCAACAACAAACCTTCTCCATGTTGCCATCAGCCCATTCGCCTTCAATTTCCTTATCTACTCTGCAGCTTAACAACCCCTGTTCTTCATCCATTCCTCGTCTGATCAATTGCTTCAGAATAGTGATAATCAAATGCTGTATTGACTCTTCCCAATTCAGGCCTAAGTTTACTAATGGTTTGCTCTTGTGCTCTTGTTCATTCCTTGCCTGTCTGTCTGTCGGCCCGCTACCTCGACCCCCCCCTACGCTATTAGGGTTCACTCTTCAACTACATGTTATTAATTTCATTGAATTTTCATTCAACTGTCATAACCTCCACTACCTCTCCTGTGTTTGTGTTCTGCATCTAGGTTCGTTCTGTACAACCTAACAATACTTGCATGTTATTAAAATACTTCATACATCAAATACGTGTGTGTTCATTTAGGCAATGGGTTTATCTGTATCTCTAAAGAATTGTTTAAAACCCTACATGCTCACTAGGTGCATTCGCCTTCTCTTCTTATCTCTCTTTCAACACGTCTGTCTTCCAGTGATGTTCGGCAACTCTGCAGACTCCTTCTCGGAAGACTCTGAGGCCGAGAAAAAGGTGAAGGAGAAGATGGAGGTGGTGAAGAAGAAAGGGCCGGGCCGCCTGTGGTGGAATTTCTATCATTAAAAGTCTGAGGTCAGAAGAATTTGTCTTCACCTGTTTATTCTTGCAGCAAGGAGGAGCCGTTCTAAAACAGTATCAAAAATGTTGTCTGAAGTAGAAGGGCTCACTGAAAATGTCATGATCTGAGCATTCTTTTAAACCGTAGTTCCAGACAGTTACATAATTAGTTAAATAGTTCATGTCTATCAAAAGAGGAACTCTCCAATAAACAAGAAAGTAAAAAAGAAAGAAAAAGGAAACAGGTTGCAGAACTTAATACAGATGCTCAATATAAAAAACATAGCTTGAGACAAGAAAGAAAAACTTGTGTTGAAGAATCCCTGAAGTATGGGGAAAACAACAAAGGTCAATCAGTCAAATCTGTTAGACGTTTGTCAGTAAACGGAATCTTAAGCAGTCTTAGGCCAAAATGTTATGCTACCTTTATAGAAGTTAAAACCTCAGCAATAATTTTTGTAGGCCAAAGAATATTATAGACATCTTAAATAATAGTAATTCTTTCCCCCTTTTCCCCCCCCGGAAGGGGAGGGGCCCACCTCCCTCGTCTGTCAACCCTTCACTACCAGGAGCCCACAAGAGGAGGAGCGTCCAGCCCAAGTCAGGTACGGTCGGCACATCTGCACTTTGGACTCTTTGGTTAAGTATCTACGGGAAGACGTTAATATAATAATCTTGCCTGTTGTTTGACCTACGGACTTACGGAAACTGTAGTTTCTGTGTTGGATATTGATAAATGACTGGCGTGTTCCCCTAACCATCACTGGCATGGCTGACTGAATTCAGGTGTATTGATTGAAGTATTCAGACCATGACGCCCTGTGAACTGATTCACACACATACCTCTGTAGTATGAAATAAGGCACGCATACCGGTACTTGAACTTGTTTCTTTTTTATTATTATTCGTTTACAATCAACATATGGTCTTATTGGTTACAATACATACTAATCAGCTTTGACATTTGAACAATATAGTGGTTATAAAGTTGATATTGTGCTATTGGTGTACATATTGTAAATAGTACGTATTAAAGTGTACAACAATTTGAAGGGCTTTCTTATACAGGAAAGTTAAATGGTTGCAACACCCAAAAACTATTACGTTAATCAAAACACAAAAGATAGTACCAAAATACATGTTCCCCAGCAAATATTTAGTAAAACAAAAACTATTGAATTTTACTGACAGGTAGGAAGCAAATCAATCAAGCTTGAATCTACATTAACGTGGTTGCAGTATATACTGAAAGATGTGTTTTTTCAAGTCGAAACCAGTGTTGAGTATCCGATTCAATAACAATATTACTCTTTGCTAATCAACTTTTTCCTTATTAAGTAGGGATATCATAGTTGAATAATGAGTAGGCTAATATGTTTATGTGGAGTGTGGAACCAACACTGGTTAGAACTGACAGTTACTGTTACAGTTACAGTATACTACTAGGTTTCTTTTTTTATCATTTGAAATGAATAAACAGTAACCAAGCCGCACCTCAAAAAACGTCCTAGCATTACATTAACAGTGTTTTACAATTAAAAACAAGTGAAAAGGGAACTAAACTTAATCAACATATGTGGTTTGTACAGTTCAAAGCTATACAAATTGTCAGAACCAATGTTGGGTAACTGTGTCCATAACAATATAACCCTTCAAGCCTCGTCGGCACAATAATTGTCAAGAGCTTCATGAAATGGGTTTCCATAGATTAAGATCACCAAGTGTTGGCTGTAGTAATGTGGAGCTAGCTGCCATTGGACTGTAGAACAGGGGAAACGTCTGCTCTGTATAACCTGCTGTGTCCTTGTGCAAGGCACTTCACCCTACTTGCCTCGGGGGAATGTCCCTGTCCTTACTGTAAGTCACTCTGGATAGCGTCTACTAAATGTTAATGTAATCTACTTTTAGCTTTTAGCATACTTGGTACTGAGGTATTGACATGTTTCTTCAGAAGCGTTTGAATCATTTCATGTCACATGGATGAGTTTGGATGAGAATTGAGCTTATACAGGTACAGAAGAACTGTTTAATAGGACCTCGGCTCTTGATGGTGTCTATTTAGTGTCATCCTGGTAATTGATTAGACATGTTTCTCAGACATATTCTGGCTTTTAGAAGGATCATCTGAACATGACATACCAATGGACACAGCCTGTGTGTATATCTTAACACTGCCTGTCATTGTCTCAGACACTTCAATGACAAGATCACCTGTACAGTTTTTACAAATCTGAATCAGAATCTGAATCAGCATGGGAGGAAACCTCAGTTTCATGCTCTACGTCTTGCTCAGTTTTACATTTGGTTTCAGTTGGAACATCTAACAGTTTTGAGTGTATCCTATCAGGACTATTCTCAGTCTCCTGTCCAGGCTTGGGGCCTGTAGGTATGTCTATTATCGTTAATGGGGCAATGTCACCTCTACCTAGGTTGAAAAGTGGAAAAACTTGCTCAGTTTTACATTTGGTTTCAGTTGGAACATCTAACAGTTTTGAGTGTATTCCATCAGGACTATCTCAGTCTCCTGTCCAGACTTGGGGCCTGTAGGTATGTCTATTATCGTTAATGGGGCAATGTCACCTTACCTGGATTGAAAAGTGGAAAAACTGTCTCAGTTTTAGATTTGGTTTCAGGTGGAACATCTAACTGTTTTGAGTGTATCCTATCAGGACTCAGTCTCCTGTCCAGACTTGGGGCCTGTAGGTATGTCTATTATTGCTAATGGGGCTTTCTCATGTCTACACTCTTCATTGACAAGACCTGTACAGTTTTGATCCATTTCAGATGGCGTTGGTTTTAAAAGGGGGGAAGCCTCAGTTTGAAGGTCTAGGTCTTTGGTTTCAGGTGGAACATCTATTATCCTTAATGGGGCTCTCTCATCTGTACCTGGGTTGAAAAGTGGAAACACCTGCTCTGTAAACTTAGTAGCTAAAGTGGCAATAAGTTTCCGATCTTTGACATCGTAAAAGGAGACCTCTCCTTTGTCATAGTCCAAATACACCCCTAGGATTTCAGGTCTCTGTGTGACAAAACATATAGTGCTGGTCTCTGCATGAACCTTAAGCCCTTTCCCTTTCTCTGAAGACAGGAACCAAAAGCCAGCTGATGGAGTGAATGGTACATCATGAGCTTGCTGCTTGACAGTCTCACTTGCCAGTCCAACCCACCAGGATTCTTTGAGGTCCACATTATTGGCTCCCAACCCTACTTCCCAGTATGCACACCCAGAAGAGAAGCCTGGTTCTCCCAGTATAAAGGTACGTTGACTGACCTTCCTCACTACACAGTACATCATTACTGTCCCTCACTATTTTACCATCCTGAGAAACAACCAGAAGAGGAGGTGCTGTGCTCTTATCTAATTTGATGTCCACTGTTGAATACAAACACAAATATTATCTTAGCAAAACCAAGTCATAATCAGCTTCTGATGAATGGAAATGTCAATATTTTAAAATGATTACCTCCATGTGTCTTCATGTCATCCAGAGCTGCACAGCTTGTAGTGTGTTCAGTGTCTACAGTGACTGTAGGGATACAAGCTTCGTTAGATTTGTTGGAACTTGTGAGTGAAAAGTGGAAAATGTTACGATTCTGCAAATGTGGACTTTGATCTTCATGAAAGAGATGGAGAGATTGCTTACCTGTAGTTAAAATGGTTTGTCCATCTAAAAAGGATAACATGTTGTAACTAACTGGTGCATAGATTACGTTAGCAAGATCTAAACATGATCAGTGTTAAATGAAATGAATTAAAAATATTTCGATATTATTACCTGCATGTTTGTCCACCTCATCCATACCTGTCCCTCTTGCAATACCTTTAATCATATCCACAATGAGATGACAAAATTTAATCAGATTTTGTTTGCACATAAGGTGGACAACTATGTAACTAACTGGGGAAGACAGTTTTATGAATGTGAGAAATGTGATCATGTGGAATACATTTTACCCACGTCATAGTATATGCCAAGTATAATAATATTCCGATCATCTGTGCTGTAAAATAAATTCTGATACTTGTTGGTATATAAAACATTGTACAAATACACATCGGTAAAAAGTAAAGCATTTCACCTTTCTTTTTGATGTACAGCAGTAGGCCTACTCCTATGGCAGTGAGTATCAACGAAACTAGGAGGACGATGAATGCAGTCTTCCAACCTCCAGACGGGACATCTTCAGCTAAGGTGAACACGTTTTTTAAACTCAAAAAGTAGTCATGCAAACACACTAAATGTTAGCATCAATACCATGAGTTTATCCTTTATACCTGGTATGCTTTTCAGATCTAATCTCCCCTCCCATTTCTCCTCTGGAGACAGACTCAGAGAGCAGGAGACCCATGGTGAGCTGGAGACGAACCAGCTGTGGACCCCCACCAGACCCCGGTCATCCTTGCTGTAGCTCAGGCTCTGAGGGCGAGACTGCTGCCCATCCGACCACTGCAGCCTGGGCTGGGGATGCCAACCGCGAGACTCACAGCTCACGTTGACAGAGCCAGATGTTGTCCGCACCGCAGAGAGGAGAGGGGGAGTCCCCATTACTGACAAGCACAGAAAGAGAGAGAGAGATATAGTGTGTAAAGACAGGAGGGGTAGTCAAAGCCAAAAGGAAGACAGTAGACTGTAAATACATTTGAACTCACCGGTTACATTGAGACGAACTTTCCCATTGTCATAGCCTGCACTTTGGCTAGCATAGCATGTATACTCTCCTTCATCATTTAGAGTTACATTAGTCAGCTTTAGGGTCAAATCCCCCTCCCTTAGCCCCTCTGATCTTGGGGTCCGGTGTCCCAAAGGATGTCCGACCCACATACCCTGCTTGGACTGAGGTTTTCTGAATCTTCTTGTCTCTGTAAAGTAGGACTGGGTTGTCAAAGGTCTGGTACCATCGTACTTCCATGTCCTCTGCATTTGTAGCTGGGGTGACCCAGCAAGGTAGACTGGCCTCGTGCCCCAGCCTGGCCGAGATTCCATCTTTGGGGACCGAAAGCGTGATTGCTGATAGAGAACAAAAGGGACTTCATAAGTAATCAATTTCCTAACAGTTCTATGTCAGGGGTTATACAGATTATTATTAGACAACGTTTCCTCATTAACGTCTCCACGTGGTAGGCCCTTCCACCAACAAGCCTCTCTTGACACACCTGTTGCGACTGTGAATAGATCGTTTTAATCATAGCCTAGCTAGGCGAACTGTAGAGCGGCTTTCCGCGCATAACTCTACACTAAAAGAAGTATACTTAGATGCTGGACTAGTCTATAACTGAGTCTGTGTTCTTTTCAATAACCTAGGCAGGAGCCCTGCTAGAACAGGTAGCCAATAGCCTACCGTGTGGATTACTCACCGGCAGCGGTAATCAACTGAGTAGCATAGAGCGCAATCAATCCATGCGGCTTCATATCTAAAAATGAAAAGTGCAAAGTATAAAATGCAACATTTATCATCTTAATATAGGCAATTAAAGCAATTCAAAGTTTCCCAGGGCTTTCTTTCACTTTCAATTTAAATCTATTCCAATGTGCAGGGCTATTCTAGGGTGTAAAAATAATCTTACTTGAAAAACAGTGCGGCAATTCCCACTACCCACCGAAATGTACTTAATAAACAATCTGTTAAATTCTTTATATTAACTAAATCAGATTTTTTTTACGCGTTTAGGAAAATTGTAGATTATTCCAAAGGACAGGAAAATCTCGTCCTTGTTGAATGTTCGGCTGCATGGAGAACGACCGAGAGAGTGAAAGTGAAACCTAAAGGTATGGAAGTTTTTTTTAATGCAATGCATTTTTCAAATGGTAATTCAATGTGCAAAGTGGCAATGCAATCCGCAATTCAAATGGAAAAGCAGTTGTCATATAATATAAAATATAATTGCAATATACTGAGCAAATGACAATGCAATCCTAACCCTAACCCAGTTTGATTTTTTTTAATACAATTTTGAATTAAAGCTTATTAGCCTATATTGCATATAATATTGACAAGGTTTTTTTCGACTGTTTATTCAAATGTAAATCATCAAATCATCTAGAAAATAGATTATGGTGTTTAATAAGGCTACACATCTCTCCATCCCAGATTTGAGACCCTATGTCGCTAGTGTAGTAGGTAGGGGGCGCTGTAAAGAAAGGCTATTTATTTACTTTTATTTCGTGTGTATTGCAGAAGAAGAATTCTACGGAAGCTTAGTTACAAAATTAAGAATCACATGAGCCGTCTGAATTGTAAATAGTCAGAGATCTGTCATGGCTTGCGTCTGAAATCAGTTTTTGGTATGATACGGCAACGAACGATTTATTGCGTTCGGACATTAAGTTGGGGGTGTTTTGTTTCGTACGGATAGCTAGACTTGTCACACGCAAGCTTGTTGTCAGCTGATAAGATGCAGTTCAATTTAGTTTTAGTTGGATAATGTTCTAATCAGTTATCAGTCATGCCAGTGTAGAAAACTATATGTAAACTTGATTACTATAGTATCTTAGGGTTGTTACCAACAATGTCTCAACTTGTGGATTCAGAAGAGAACACTCCATTGCTGAAAGATGATTCCAGGAGGTAGGTTAATGAACGTTATCCTTGACCACATACGCCTGAAAAAATAGTATCTGTTCAGCCACCATCACCAATGACCAAAATATTGTAATATAGTTTTTCTGCTATTAGGCTACTTCTAAGAAACGTCTCCGCGTTTTTGTTTTTATTCTTCAGTGACATCTGTCAAGGGGATGACTACAAAAGTAGGTGGCGGTCTATTCGAGTCATGTACTTTACGATGTTCCTCAGCAGTGTTGGTAAGCAATTTATTATTTCATACGAAGCATGTTCATGCAGTACACAACGAAGAACAGGATGTGAAATTAAGAACTATGACACAATGCCAGATTCACACACACAGCTGTTATCCATATTTTTTCTATTCATTATGTACCACATTTGCTTACAGGTTTCACAATTGTCATAACATCATTATGGCCCTATCTGCAGAAGGTAAGGGTTCACTGTAAGTGAAGGAGAACCTAGCCTTAATTAACATGTTGTCTAATAAGGCCAAATCTTTCTTTATATTGTACTGTGGATAAAGGTATGTCGCTTTGGATGAAAGCATCTGATAAATGAACACACAAGTACTTGATGTATGAAATATTTAAAGAACAAACATGTATTAAGTATTTGACCCGAAAAAAAGTTAAACATTTTGCATAAAGGAACACCCCATGTCACATACTTGTATCTTCTCACCTACCAACTGGTGACACCACAGACAAGTTTTGGACCCCCAGTTAGCGGTATGTTTTATTCACAGTAAAATGGCATCTTCTCCCATGTCCAGATCGACAGCACCGCCAACGCCAGTTTCCTGGGCTGGGTGGTGGCAGCCTACAGTTTGGGCCAGATGCTGGCATCTCCACTGTTTGGCCTGTGGTCCAATTACAGGCCCAGGAGAGAGCCGCTGGTCTGCTCCATATGCATCAACGTCGTTGCCAACATCTACTACTCGTACGTCTACCTGCCCTCCACCGAGAACAAGATCCACATGCTTATGGCTCGGGCCTTTGTAGGCTTCGGTGCAGGTATGTCTATCATTGGTCATGGTAAAAATGGTGACAATTTTGTTTGTTCTCTCATGTCAGAAGCTCGATGGATATGCAACACTTTCCCTTTTCACCATGTAGTCTGCTGAGAATGTGTCCCGTAAGCATGCTCAGTGGTCCCTGTGTGCTGTGTAGGTAACGTGGCTGTGGTGAGGTCCTACGTGGCTGGGGCCACGTCTCTGAAGGAGAGGACCGGGGCTATGGCTAACATGAGTGCATGCCAGGCCTTGGGCTTCATCCTGGGACCAGGTACGACTCGTGATCCGACTTGTTCGTGCTCAGCAAGACTCATTCAAATGAGTTGGAAGATATATTTTAGGGGCATTTCTGCCTTTATAATCTTTCATAGAGACAGTGTAGAGGGTACAGGAAATGCAGGGAGAGAGAGAAGGGATGACATGGCAAGGGTCCTGGGCCGGATTCGAGCCCGGGCCACTGCGGTAGGGCCGTAGCCTATACGGTGTGCACACTTATCCGATGAACTACCAGGGCGCCCCAAGACTAGACTCGTTTGACTGTCCCAAAATAATTATTTTTCAGGCAGGAAATTGTGGTGTAAAAAGGAAGTTCTATTTGACTACAGACAAAGCACACACTAAAAGTCATCGTCTCCCACTCTGAGGATGGTTGTTGTTTCAGCTTTGCAGGCAGGGTTGTCCTTCATCGGCGAGCAGGGTGTCAATGTGAAGATCATCGACCTCCAGTTCAACATGTACACGGCCCCAGCTCTGTTGGCTGCAGGCTTTGGGATCATCAATATCCTGCTCGTTGTATTGGTCTTAAGGTCAGTTTTGAATACATACGCTCGAGGTCACCCAGGTTCATCTGACTTTGCTTTTTTCATCCATGGGTCTGTAGTTTGCCCTCCATGGGTTTGGGGCTACAGGCTTTATAGTTCTTTCTGTGCTGCAGGGAACACCAGGTTGACGATAGTGGGAGACACATCCGAACCATCAATTATGTGTCAGAAGGTATGTGTTTTTGTTGTTGTTGTTGTTTTTTAAAGGTACACTTCAGAAATGGAAGCCTTCTGATTCTGTGTGTATACATGTGTGTAATGTCCCCCTCTTTTGTAGAACATGTGGACGTGAGCCAGGAGACGGTCGAGGATATCGACCAAATCGCCGTGTTGACCTCCAACATCCTCTTTTTTGTCATCATGTTTATCTTTGCGGTCTTTGAGACGTGCGTACTATTCTGGCAACTATTTCAAGGCTTTTTATGAATTCTACACAGTACTCTGCAATGCATGAACACAGACGCCTCAGTAGTTCAAGAGTTTAATGCTCACCTGTGAAGGGTCTGCTTACAGTCTCGGTGTTTTCCGTTTGATAGCATCTCGACCCCGCTGTCTATGGACATGTTCTCCTGGACCAGGAAAGGAAGCAATTCTGTACAATGGCCTGATCATCTCCTTAATCGGCGTTGAGTCCATCTTTGTGTTTATAGGCGTGAAGATGATCTCACAAAGGTTTTTTCAACTTACTCAATGAGGACCTATACCTGCATGTGTTTCCTTACAATCAATGTCAACTTCTCCATGATGCCAACCTAATCAGGCTTGATTGGAACATGGTGTGTTGTCGTTTTTCCAGGGCTGGAGACAGACCTGTGCTACTAGGAGGCTTGATCATCATATTATGCGGCTTCTTCATGCTCCTTCCATGGGGGAACCAGTACCCCCAAAATCCAATGGGCAGGTAATGACTCCTTAATGGTAACCTCTCACAACCCCAAAAACCTTTCTTGTCCACAGCAGTTGTGCATTATCGGCTTCTTGTGTGTGTGTGTATTGTCTCCTGAAAGATCTCAAGAACAAAACACTGTCCCTAGAGACTGTTACACCCACCCCGCCCTCCAATAGCTCCTTTGAGCCCACTGGCTGTCCGGCCGAGCAGACCTGGTGCCAGTACACCCCGGCCATCCACCTGGCCCAATACATCGCCTCGGATGTTCTCATAGGGGTGGGTTACCCAGCCTGCAACGCTATGTCCTACACACTCTACTCCAAAGTCTTAGGCCCAAAGCCACAGGTAAGGAAGGCCATTTTGAGTACAATTCTTCCCACTGACTCGTAGCGAAAGCTAACACTGTTACACTGAGCCATATTTGATCTAGATTTAGATTGAGACTCGCGCGGAAGCATTTTTAGCATTCCGACTCATTCATGCAACTGAAGCGACAGTGTTTATGAATGAGACACAGGGTAATTTGAGATAAATGGGGCTTTCACATGAAATTGAAGTGGAATTGAATTTTCCACTGCATACATCTATCATTATTAAAACGTATCTGGTGTTCCATGTTGAGCATGGCCCAATCCCTGACGGTGTGTGTCTGTCTCCAGGGTATGTACATGGGCTGGCTGACCGCTTCAGGCAGTGGGGCCCGGACACTGGGCCCTGTGTTTGTCTCACAGGTGTACACCATTTTGGGGCCCCGCTGGGCCTTCAGCCTCATCTGTGGCATTGTGCTGGGGGCCATAGGGCTCCTGGGGGGCCTCTACCACAGACTCATCGCCTTCTCTGTGCGTCATGGGAGGATCATAGAGTAGATCATGAAGGAATCTCCCCTCACGCTTCTCCACAGGTTTGTTCAGTCTATTTTAGGACTTTGAGCCTAAAATGTGTCACATTTCCACAAGCGTATGTTGTCGCCACTGGGATGTGGTAAATGTGTTAGTTTGTCTCAGGGTTGACTGTTTGGTCATGAAATAAGTTTGGGTCATATGAGGTGAATGGTGATATTTGTTAGGGGCCCAGTCTCTTGCTGAAAGAAAGCTTGTTTAATCGTTTCACCCATATGGCCTTGACAAGCTTGCACATCTTGAAGGTCCTTGACTCCTTTGAGGGACCACTATTTATTTTTGCAGAAAATGTATTAATTAATATAGGTTAAATTTGTTACTGTTCATTCAGTTACTTTTACAATATTTCAATATTGCTTTTCAAGATGTTAATTGGTTAGTAGTTAAAATATTAGTTGAAATAAGCTTATTCGAGCTAAGAGTACCTGTCTTCAACTTTTAAAAGTTTAAAAAGTTTTAAACTTTTAAAAGTTTAAAACAGGCAAATACCATAACTATTAAGTTATGGTTGTCAGAATGATAGTAATGTTTATTTTTTTGGCTTGTTCTGATAATTATGTTTCTATATAGAGAGAGAGATAAAACAGTTTGATCCTTATGCAAGGAAATATTGGTGTTTCATTAGCAGAGAGACAGGCAAAAAATGAGGTAAGACAGGGAGAGGAATAAAATAACATCCAATGGACAAACAAGTCCATAGTCTAGGCACACAATTCTTATCTTGTGAAAATTATTCCACAGGACTGGTACGATACTTCTTAACTATATCAATTCAGCCCATTTGATCATAGATTTTTATTTACAGTTATAACATAATAAGCACTGAATAATTTATACTACAGCACAAAAGTACTTTCATAGACTGTAAGCCTGGATCCAGGTGTGGTATTGTCATTATAATTATTTGGTGGTGTTCCATTTCCTTATATATATATATCAAATAATTTAATAAAATTGTATTAATATATGCATAAATATCACACTTGCATTAAGTTTAACTACACCTCGATGGTGGTTGGTTAAAATGCTGTCTTCCAAACCGATGCTTATGTGATGAATGTGAAGAATTATATTTATATTGTATAATGTTACTAATGTTTATTTGCTTTGGTCATGACTAATAATACGCGTGACTGTTGTGTAATGTGTTTATGCAGTTGTTGACATTTCAAGAAATCATAGAATCAAAACATTCTCGAAGATGAGCAGTGATGTTGGTTTGTGTGTCTGTAACTGGAATATAAAATGTTAATGATGATACAAAAATAAAACAAGTTTGTTCTTGACACCTCCAGTTGAGAGGCAAGTGGGCCTGTAGTGTGGCAAGGCCATCGAAGGATAGTTTGCTCTTGTTACACCTGTATCTCCCATTCGGAGGCAAGTCTGAAGATCGCCAGTACAAATTTGTCCAGGACATGTTTGGTGAGAAATACACGTACTTGGATCATCGATCATCAATATTGTTTTTGGATGCAAAGTAAAAATGCAAAGTAAAAGTGCATATGAATGGGTCATTTTCATTTAGTTATATTTCTCAGGTCTTTTGATGTAGTTTATTATTTACATGGTAATTTAATATATATACAATTATATATGTTATAATATATCAAATATATCTTTAAACGCTTTCAAATTGTTGCATGTTATATAAAAATTTGGTCAGTAGCCTATATTTTGCAGAGATTAGTTGTCTACATTCTGTCATGTACTTGCCACTCCACGTTGATAGGTGGCAGCAAATGCATTTTGTGAAGTCGATTCCATTGAAGAAGAGTTGGCTCATGTGTTGAGTAAGTTTTTAGCTAGCCAACTAGTAGCTAATAAGTTCAGAGTCCAACATCGACACTGGAGTGGAAGCCCGTAACATTAAACAATATGATTTAGCTTACTTAATTACTTTAAATTCAGTCGTATTATATATCGTAAAGATATAGCCGTCGTTAAATATGGCTAGATTTAGACAAGTGGAACCAGGTAAGAGAATGTATTTATTTTGTTTGGTACAAAGTTTGCTAAGCAAAAAATAGGTAGATTTGGTAGCAAAGCCAAACAAACTTAGATTGAGGAAGTGCTAGCAGACGTATTGAAGTGTTAGTGGGTTGACTGTTTTTAAAGTTCAGATACCACTAAAATGCCAGTATTAACCATTTTTTCAGTATTTTGCTAATGTGGTAGGCTCAGGGCTAGGTCTAGTGTGTTTGATTGTAGATGGCTTAACCTGATGTTTACATGTTTTCAATGTTTATATTTTCCTTCTAGATGACGCTGACCTCCGCATGGTCGTAAGTACCAAATCAGTTTTTTGTTTGGTTTAGTCAAGCATTATTGCAAAGTAACTAGTAGAAGCTCACGGCAACCTTAGGCCAAATAAATATTGTTGATCGAACGCGACGAACGCGGAAATGTCGTTTGTGGTCTAGCCACTAGCTTCTATGGCATCGTCTGATGTTGTAGCAGGTGTATCAGTTAATGATTGTCAATGATAAAGGAAATGGAACATTGTTTTTCGCAAGTCGTGATGGTGTTTCGGACTTCTGAAAGAAACAAAAACAAATGTCGCGGGGATGTATAGTTACAATACATGTATTCATTTAGCAGACGCTTTTATCCAAAGCGACTTCCAAGAGAGAGCTATACAAAAGTCCATAGGTCAATGATCATAAACAACGAGATAGGCCCAAAATATTGTGGGTAGCCAAAACATGAAGCATTAATTGTGGAAAGCAAATGAGTGCCAATTGGAAGAAACATAAGAGCATGTATTAAACAAGTAAACAATTAAATGTTAGACTCGTACTAACATGTGCTAGAATAGTTAGACTCGTAGTGAACACCTGAGTATCACGACTACAGGTAGGGAGGACAAATGTTCGCTCTCAATGTAATCACGACGAAGAGTTCCAAGCTTCAAGCGTGTAGTGCAGAGATGGCGACGAGTAGGAAGTGCGTCGCAGTCTTGCGGCTCCCCATTATTGCACTACTGCCATATGTTTACAATGTCATTTGGACAGCTGTATCAGAAGCTACAAACTGATACTTAATGCAAGTTTGTTTTGTACATATGTATATTGTTGTGTGTGTGTGTGTGTTACTATAACTGTCCATATGCCCCTCCACACCCTTCCCCACAGCGTTTTTTTTCTTCATTGTTCATGTGCCTGCTCATTTTGTGTTAAGAAAATACACGTAATTGAATGACCTGTTTTTTCTCATGACAGGAAACAGTCTTGGAAATTGCACACGTACAATCTAAAGGCCGAGATGTAAGAATTGGACTTCTTGGTAAGAAGCAGTAGTTGAACATGAATGATTCACACAAATGTGTCATGATGACTGTCTGCAGTGATGTAATAATTTAGCCATTCTAGTAGACAGTTCTATAGAAAGCAATGTATAGGGAGGATTTGAACATACTACCTTCTGATCTGCAGGCAAACTGCTCTACTCATCCTCGTTATTAACACCGCCGATAAGTTCTGAATGTTGTCATTGGGCAACATTTTGATGGTCATTTATTCATTGTCTCGTGCTGAAGTCTTTTCAACCCACTGTATAATCATGTTACTAGTATCAGCGTAGCCTTTTACTTTTATGTCTGGGGGACCTAGTTCCCCTTTATTTGCTGTTCATATCGTTTTGTCCTGTCACAAAGAATCTGCTTATAACCTGCTTATAACCTCATAACATATCACTGAGTGAAATCTATTCTGATTTGCAGGTTTAGATGAGCACAACAATATCTGTTACCTGCAGGGGGGTTATGATTATGATGATGGCAGACCAAACGATGATGTCCCTACGAGTTTGTACTGTGGAGTTTCCAAAGAGTTCTTGGCCAAAAAAATGGCGGCCAGGCATCCAGTCAGGCGGCAAAAGAAACCCGACACCACAGTGCTCTCCACCACAACATATTCAGAGGAAACCGTGAGTGTTTTAATACAAATACAAATAATGAAAGAAAAGACAATTGTGTATGCTGCTGAACCGACAAAACGTTGGTTGTGCTTTCTGTAGCATAAAAAACTTTTAGAAGAGGAGGAGAAGAGCAAGGAGAGAGCTGAGAAAAAGCGGCTTCGAAAATTGGTGAGTTTCACTGTCAAAGTCACAAGGTTTGCCGTTGCATTTCTAGCAATTTATTTAAGCAAGTGGGAAAAGTACAATAAAAAAATGTCTGCCCAACAGAAACAAAGGGAGAGGAGACGTCTAGAGAAATCGGATAAACTAAAACTTAAAACAGAACATTTGTTAGAGGTTAGTCATCTGTCTCTTCCTACCAATGTCTGTTTCCCAGTAACCTTGGAGCATTGTTTGAAATAAATATATATTTTGACAGGATAATAATGATGTAACGCAGTGTAAGGCGGTGGAGGGTAAAGGTGTACTGAAGAAATCTAAAGAGGCCACTGCTACAGAAGCACAAGAAACACCAGCTGCATCCAGTAATCCAGATGCATCCAGTAAACCAGCTGCAGCCAGTAAACCAGCTGCATCCAGTAATTCCAACAACAGTGGCAGCAGCAGCGAAGAGGATTCCAGTGAGGATGAGGATAAAGAGAGCTTGTCTGGGCAATGCGAGGTAAAAAAAAATAAGTTCGGCAACAGTTGTATTGATAGATTTCAGTTGTGTTGTGGTTAGTGTCAGAGTAATGGAAGGGTAGAGCTAAGTACTCCTTAAATAAGGACTGGTCTTCTCTACGGTTTCTGCAGCAAGAGCTGGACCTCTCCAGCTGTTTTATATCCAAAGCTGTTGACATAGCCAAGCGTAAACTTGAACTCAAGCCTAAGCCAGAGAATAAGCCCGAGAAGAAGATTCCAGCTCCTGTCATCCAACCGAAAACAAAGCCAAATGAAGAAAGTAATGAAGTAAAACAGGTACAGAAAGTTTACACGATTATTTAAAACTCAGACATGGTAGACCATTATTGTTACTGGCTAAAATGTGTGCTTTTTTTTAACTTTTCTTTATCTTTTACAGAATTCGCCTGAAGATTTACAAAAAATGAGTACAGAGCTTGCCGGTAAATCAGAAGAGATTTCATTTAATTTTTGTTAATGAATGGTTATTAATGACAAGCCACAAAACCACATGTTCAAACAAATGTCTTTTTTACAGTAATGGGAAACAAGTTTGCAAGCAATGGCCGTTTCGATGTGGCTGTGAAGTATTTTACAGATGCAATTAAGTATAACCCCAAAGAATATAGGTAAGAAGCGCTCTGACTGTAACATTTGAAGCTAGACACTGGTTATGAACTTCTACACATGCCAGATTTGGAGATCAAACTCTGCACTCTGTTCCAGGTTGTTTGGCAACCGTTCCTTCTGCTTTGAGAAGATGCAGGAGTATGAGAGGGCGGTGACCGATGCCGAGTTGTCCCTCAACTTGTGTCCTGGCTGGGTCAAGGGCCTTTACAGGAAGGGCAGAGCTCTGGCCGGTCTGCAGGTATCGTTATCAGTCACCCGGGGCTTTGTCTATTGTGGCTCGGATGTTCTAGTCTTTTGAAAACGTTTCCCTAGTAAACTGGCACCTATCCTCCTGGTGCGAACCGAGGCCTGGCATTGGTCCAGCAGGCTCATAATGAACCAGGAAGTGTCCCCTGTTCTTTCGTGCCCGGATACCCACAAGAGAATGAGGATATCCGGTGTCCCTCTCTAACCATGTGCTCGTTTCCCCCTTCAGAGATATGATGAGGCTGCCCAGGCCTTTAAGGAGGTCCTACAGTTAGACAGCTCCTGTCTAGACGCTGCCCAGGAGCTCATGAGGGTTCAGATCATGCAGCTAATGGTCAGTAGTAGCACCTCCTCTCATGGGTCTACTGTGTGTTAGAACGGGGCTTCTACTTTGACTGAGGAATTGGTTTAATTTGAGTTATCATTACGGAAATGTCTGCTAAACTGTATCATTTGGGGATATGTTTCTCTCCTTTGCCTCTTACCTGAACACTCCTTTTTTAATATTGCAGGAGTTTGGCTACTCTCGAGAGCAGAGCTCCAATGCCTTAATTATTCATGGCACAGTGAAGAAAGCTCTTGAGGCGCTGTCAAAGATTTCTGGTAGGCTTGCCAAGGAAACTTGATGCACCTGTAATCTTATTTCTCAAAAAACAACACCCCTGTAATGACCCATACTTGGCATGTAGGAGGAAGGTATTAAAACTACTTGGAATAACTACTATAAGCTTTAATATGCCTATAGTGACTCACGTAGTGCAGTGTGTATTGGTCAAATCTAAAACGTATCACTTGGAAGTTTTGAAATATGTACGTGATGGTAAATAACCAAATGCTCTGTGTGCTTATCCCAGGTGCCTCGTTAACTACAAATGGAGTCTACCCGAATGATGCTGCCTCTCCCCCCTCATGGTTCCAGGCCCCAACTCCAACCAATCCCCAGATCCAGCCCCCAACCAAAGCACAGACCCAACAGCTAAACGGTGCAGTCAAACCCAGGCAGGAAGTTGCTCAATCAAAACTGTAAGTGACTGTGTGATTATTTGTGTTTGTGTAGTTGTAATGAGAACAGTGTGTGCACCTGCAGATGTGAGAAATGACAACACACCCTAACTACCATTTTATTAACGCCTTGCTTATATGTGTGGACAGCGAACTGTTTCCTGTTTGGGTTGGAAACCTGAGCCAATCGGTAACAGAATCCATGGTGAAAAACTTGTTCAGCATGTGAGTGACTCCCACCTAATCACACCCGTAGCTCACCGAGTCAGTCAAGCTATGTACCATTTCTCTATGGATCCAAATGTAGTTATATTAGCATGTTTTGATATGCGTCATGGACACTGCAGTTTTGAAGCTTGTGACTTGTCTTCTCTTGCAGTGCTGGAGATGTTCACAGTGTAAAGCAGCTGCATAGCAGACGATGTGCCTTTGTCAATTTCACCTGCAAGCGCCACTGTGACATTGCCATCCAAAAGTTACATGTGAGTGTCTTTGTCAACGTCCTATGTGAAATGAGTGACTAGAAAGGCATCCAGTTGAGAGCCTAGTTTCAGAAGTGAGCCCTGTGTAAACAAGTACTGTTAAGGAGTTTCTAGAATGTTCTCAGTGGCCATGCACTGTAATCCATCATATTTTTCCCTGACATTTTTGGCTTTATTACTTGAAAGGATAGTTCTAGACAGACAGGAAAGCAGAGAGAGAGATCTGTATGAAATGCCCTGAGCTGGATTTGAACCCATTCGAATGCTGCTGCTGTTAGGTCATAGCCTTTCTTGTATACGCCCTTTCCTAGTGAGCCAGTGGAAATGCCTCCACCCTAATCTTTATTATTAAAGTCTACAGACTCATCTCTACCTCAAATGAATCATTTGAACGAAGGGCACCATGTCATTGTGGTTGAGATGTTGTTTTGTAAAATGCAGTTCCATTCCACTAACCACTATAATCCTGTTACATCTGTGCACTTACTCAATGCTCTACTTGTCCATGGCTTTGGATAAAAGCGTACGCTAAATGAATAAAGGGAAATGCCCTTTCCATCAACAGGGCCATGACCTCCATGGCTCCAGGGTGACTGTTCGCTACCCAGACAGAATTCCCCATACACATGGGCATGTCCAAGGCTGCTAGGCAGGCTGTGGACCTGCCTGAAAACTGCCATAGCAGGTGAGGAGCCCCTGGACAAGCACACTGCTGTTACTCTCAGTGAAGTCTCAGTTGTCATGCTGTTCACCTTTTGTGTTCTATTAGAAAGTGTATACCGGACACATTTAATATAAAGTAGAGAGGGTACAATTTCAGAAATGAAGTGTGCTTGTAGCCGGCGCAGTTGAACTATTATTGCCTCCTAACCTGTTGATTCAATTCATATCAAGTGCCCATAATGTTCAACTATTTGGAGAAAGACAATAGTTATGGGGTGTACTTACATTTTCACATTACTAAAAGACAAACTCACTGACTAGTTTTGAGATTTGGTATTAATGCATATTGCATAGATAAAAGTATACTACAGAGATTTGCAGTTTAGAGGTAAGGCTAGCCATGTTGCAACCTGCAAAGCCAGCACAATTAGTTGTGTTGGTGACACAGACTGTACCTCCTCCTGTTGCCATATCAACCCATCTCAGAAAAGGTTTTGGTGTGAGTAACATAGATAGATAGATAGATACATACTTTATTAATCCCGTGGGGAAATTCAGGACATGAAACATGAAAGTCTAGAGAATAACGGAGACCTCTCATCCCTCTGGTTACACAGTTCCAAGGAGTGCTTCTTCTGGAGGACCATGGGCTGCAGCAGGAGACCGGTGTGCCCCTACAAACACATCCTGGAAAACAAGGGCATCGACAGGCGCAAGACCAGCACCACCGAAGAAGAATCAGGAGGACGGCACTAGAACCACAGCCTGCTGCCGTAAAATCTTTTCTCCAGATTTCTACTCTTGTCAATTCTGCTTGGTGGTGGGAATCAATTTTTTTTATGTTGTTAAAATGAAAGACGTTTTAAGCGACTATTGGAGCATTTCTTTACATATCTGCTTAGGCAAGGTGCAGGTGCTGCTGCATTAATGTGCCACCTTTAGCTACATCATCAGCAATCGTTGTAAAGTTACATTTGTTCAAACAAATGCAACCATGATTTTAAATAATCACTGTAACCATTCCAGGTATTAAAATACTAAATTATGTCAGTGTTCTTTACTCTTTAGAATAGGAATAAAAAAAATAAAAAAAGTCTCCCCTTTTCTCTGTTTGTGGTCTTGCTGTATTTGTGAAGCCAGTGAACTGATAACCCACGAATCTGCACACATTTAGAGCAAAGTGCTGTGTGCTTGTTAAAGGCATCATTAACCCAACAGGTGGCAGCACATGCCTGGTGTCGGTTTAACAGTCCTGGGGTGGCGATCCCCAATTATAGTGAGAATTGCTGCAGGGTATAAACATTGAAATAGCTTTCTTTATACAGCATGCTCCTAGTACTCTTATAAGAGCAATACTCACCGCTGTGAGGGGAAACAGCCTTGTAATGGATCATTTGACACCGGGTCTGTGAAAGAGATGAACAGAGAATACTTAAGTCTGAATAATAAAGGCATACTTACACAACTTGAATGACACATCAGACGTTAATACGACTGTCGTAGCTCATCTTATTCTCATTCATGGATCAAGGTAACAGATTAGTGTTTTAGGTATTATACTGCTTACTATTGTTAAGCCAGTTTTTCAACCTCCTTCAAATAGCATTTCTGTTTTCATGTCCATTAAAGCCATTAACAGCTACAGCATGAAACAGATCCTTAATGTGTGCCCCACAACAAGCAGGTTCAATTCCCCCTAGGACCACTGCACCTAAATCCACAATAATGAATGGATTTAAATCAAAATGTCTTCTATAGAGGAGTGAATGAGAGCTAAAAGAGGGATGGTTTATGATTTGTTTAGCAATAAATGAATACATAGCATCCATTGTTACACATCCTATGCTGAGTTAAATTTAGCTGCAGCCATGACAGAAAAATCTCAACACTCTTTTTTAAGATGTGCTGTCTTGGGAACACTGCCAAATTATTGAAAAGGAAAACATGGTTGTCTAAATTCACTAGCAAAAGGTGGATACAAAACAAGTTTTAAAAAGCAACATTTGATCCAGTTTCTGCACAAAAACCTGTCAACCTTTCAAGCTTCTTGCTTGAAAAGCAACACAATCTCACATCAAACAGCATATCTTCCATACTGAAGAGAAACTCCTAAAATCCTTTCTCCTTTCGTGGCTCAGTGTAACTCCGCTTTGGCGGGAGTCCAGTAATCCAATCTCCTGACCCACTTCAATTTGTTACAAACACAGTAACACAAAATCCAATTAACAAAAGAGGAGAACGAATGCCACAGATATGACTGTTTGATTTAGTGGTATTTGCATAATTGTATTGATTCCCATATGTTTATCTATGTGGTGTAATACAACAAGAGTTCATTACCGTCTCCTAGACCTGTTGACCCATCACTTAAACCATTTGATTTCTAAGAAGATCCTTACCCTTTTATGCCTTTATCATTTTTACATGGCCTGTTTTGTTCCCGACTGCTGCAAATTGAATTCTCTGCACCTCCGACCTTCGAGATCATCATCATAATAGTACACAGTCCATCAGTGTGTGGAATATAAAAAACCTCAAAGCATATATTGCGAAGCTAAAGCTAGCATATTAAAACTGTAGTAGAAAGAAATCAGAACCATACAAGAATGGAACAAAGACGGTCAGACCGCTGACATGGTTCATACCCTGTTCTCTCGGCTCCGTGGGAGGGGCTTGTGCCGGACACAGGGTCAACCAGGAAGTGGAGCAGAAGTGACTCTGTGGATTCCCAAGTTGACGCACGGCTGCTTCTCTTCGATCTGCTGCTGGGGTTCATGGGCCATGGGATGGGATGAGGGGAGCAAGAATGGACTTCAGGCAGGAGACCTAGTAATGGAGACAGTAATGGAGACAGTGAAAGGCCTGAGCAACCGTCAGGGTACTTTGCTGAGATGAGTAGCTGACATAAACTTTTCTCTTTAGAAGAAGTTGGTGTATTTGGCTATATGTATATATGACATATGGCCAAGGCCTGGTCTGAGCTGAGCTGGATTACCCTAAGTAACACACTTACTGTATATAAATACATACACTGCAAAAAATGAACCAGGTGTCTTACCTTTATTTTAAGGATCTTGTAAACTGTATGCAGGTTTCTAAAAAAAGGTATCTTAGTAATTATCAGTACCATTTCAAATGTCTTTATCAAAACAGTTTTGTTTCAAAGTACAGTATAGACATTTGGAATACAGTATAGAAAACATCAATTGAACATGGGAAATCCTAAACAGTAAGTAATAACATGAACAATGGGAATCAAGCATTCTCTTAAGACCCAACACTCCAAAAAGTTGTGAATAACTAAAGAAAAATAAATTGCAGAATTGTGCTCCCTCGACTGTTCTACGCGAGATGCAGACACCCCGACAAAGTCTATAGTCTACTCAGTGTTCCTTGTTCCAAAGAAAAGGCACCCGTGTCCCCCCGCCCCTTCTCCTTATCAGGAACTGACTGATGCATAAGGCATTCATCTCTGGAACCTGCAGTGCTGGAAAGTTCCGGACTGTTGGCGAGGGAGCAGCGGAGAGCACCCCCAAGGCCTTCCGTGGTGGAAGAGGCTGCATTTTGTGACAGGCGACAGTTACTGTTGCGCTCAGGCCTGCGCTGTGGACAGACGTCAGGCCTGGAGTCAGACTTCACCGGAAGGTGCCCGTCTCTGGTGGTCTAGTCAGATGACGGGGCAGACCCCCAGCAGGGAGACAGGTCCTCTGGTGGTCTAGTCAGATGACGGGGCAGACCCCCAGCAGGGAGACAGGTCCTCTGGTGGTCTAGTCAGATGACGGGGCAGACCCCCAGCAGGGAGACAGGTCCTCTGGTGGTCTAGTCAGATGACGGGGCAGACCCCCAGCAGGGAGACAGGTCCTCTGGTGGTCTAGTCAGATGACGGGGCAGACCCCCAGCAGGGAGACAGGTCCTCTGGTGGTCTAGTCAGATGACGGGGCAGACCCCCAGCAGGGAGACAGGCCCTCGAACCAGGGCCACAAGGTCTCCGTCAGTGCCAGTTACCAGGTCAGCTCCAGAGGCAGATGTTGCTGACAGCCTGGCAGGTGGAGCTGCTCTCGGCGGGGGAGAGGTAGAGCTTGCCGCTGGGGCAGACGCACACCTCGTACACCTTCTGTGTCCGGGGGGAGGAGGAGGGGCCTGAGGAGGAGGGGCCCGAGGAGGCGGCGTAGGTGCCGAGGGGCAGGGTCTCCAGTCGGATAGCGTCGGCGTCTAAAAAGATCTGATCGGGGGAAATGGAATCAGTGGTGTTTGTGGCTCTTCGAAGGTGTAAGTGCTCTGGCTTTGCTCGAAGCCATGACACTCCCCTCCCAACAAATAAATTGGAAAGCTAATTCAATCTGTGTGAGTGGGGCACCGGGGGCTGCATTGGGAATACACGAACACAATTACAAAAAAGGAGACCGTGACAAGTCAGGCCAAGGCTAGAAGGCTAGAGGGTGAAACACTCGAGCAATAATGGACCTCATTATGATAATGCATTTTATGTTAACGGAGAGGCCCCGCGGACGGGGAGGTTCCTCCGCATGCTCCTCACCTCTCCCTCGGTGGACTGGAGGTGCAGGTCTTTCCGACACGAGGCCTTCAGGCCCCCCGTCCGGGCGCTGACCTCCACTCCCCTGGGGGCCTCCATGGTCAGGGTGCGCGTCGGGGACTCCAGCCTGACAACGTCAGCAACACACGCAGCTAGCAGTGACCCATCGGGCACGAGGCACGCGTCTACCGTCGCCCTGACTGTTCCTCACTTGTGGAAGTGGATTACAATGATGCGGACGACGAGAGTTGATTCCGAGTCCTGCATGTAAAACCTTGGAACTTTGGTTTGATTTAACACTACGTTTCAAAACTTCCCAAAGACTTTGGGACCTTTTTTCCCCCTTTGTCTTCATGTAATCTACTAAAAGTCATATCTACCTCATCGTTATTAATTTGTGTCTCAGCTAATGAGAATTCATTGCCATGCAGGCTTTAATGGAATATCAAATCAGCTTAGCGTGAGGCATTGCGCAATATGCTAATATTTGTATTATTAGCTTAGTTCCCGTGTTGACTTCCAACACCTCGATAAGAGCCGACTCTGGAACAGCGCTAAGGTTCACGGTTGCGTACCACCTCTTCATTATTCCAGCCTGGTACTGCTCGTAAGCACGCGTGCTGTTGTGGCATCTGATTCTGACCTTCAGCAGTACAGAGGCTAATGCAATTATACATTTTCCTACCGTGGAATATTTGTTTACACGCAGAGATAAGAGCGGGAGCCAATCACTGAGAAATGTGTTTTCAGAACTCTTCACCGTTTCAAATGGATTCTATTCCAGCCCAAATATGTTTTCAATGAATTTTAAATGGAGCGACTATGAACGCGTGGTTTGGAAATCGTTTAAATCTCCAGAACCTTTGATTGTGACACATATTTGGATTATGAAAAAGGCAAATGAATATCATCTGCATTCCAAAAGCCTGTTAAAAATCGGCTTCTACGCTTTCACAGAACTTACTGAGTTATGTACAGTCAAGTATTCCGTTTACCCCGTGCCACTTTGACGGCGGGCTACGAATTAGGACAAGATGCTAACACACAGAAATATCCAGCCCAACACACTTTTCTATGACAGACCAAGATCCCAGAGGAATGGAAAGGGGAACACATTTTCTCATCTGAAATAACAATAAGGTTCTCTTGGCAATTTTTGGTCTGCAATGTATCCTTCTTCCTTATTGGGGAAAAATTCCTAGTACAGGTCCTTAAAAAAGTCCCTACGCAAAGCAGGGTTAATGAAACCTACAAGGTGACATAAGGTGTCGAAGGAACAAGTCAAAGTCTATGGTACACTGGGTGTCGTTATGAAGTAAATCCCAGCAGATGTCCTTTGGAAAGGCTAAACAGCAGGTGTGTTGTGTTTCACTGTGACAAGGATAGGTAGAGCTTGTCCCCACCAACTGTTTTTGTTTACGCTCATGCTCTCCCTCTCTCTCTCTCCCTCCCTCCCCCTCTCTCCCCCTCTCTCTCCCTCCCTCTCTCCCCCCTCTCTCTCTCCCTCTCTCTCCCTCCCCCTCTCTCTCTCTCCCTCACACACTCTCTCTTTCTCTCCCTCACAGTCTCACATCTGAGAGTTTTGGCACGAGCATCACCCACTGCTATCCAAATGTTACCTGCCAGCCCCTCTGTGCAAACCTGAGGGATGCAAAAATGCTTCCAAAAGTAGGAACACATTTGCAGCAGGTGATTTCCCCCCCCCTCTTTCTTTTCAATATAGAATAGAAAATGACATTGTTGAATAGAAGTGCTACCTTGGATTTGTCGATCAGCTAATTATGGTTCCTGATCAATGCAACATTTCGAACATCAACTTCCGTTGAATCGATGTGAAACGTCATTATGTCAGCAATTCAGAAGGCCCCTCTATTACATTCACTCTTCCTGATATTGACTACACTGCAGATGGTCACCCCTAAAGCTTGTGGGAGCTCTGTGTGTGTGTAAGTGTGTGTGTGTAGATGTGTGTGTGTGTGTACGCAAATGTGTTCACTCTGGGGCAACTTCATTAGCATTCAACTCACCACAGAGTGATTAGCTGCCAGAACAGTGTTTGTCTGCCAACTGTGATTCGAGCCCTCCACACTAGACCACGGAGGTGGGACCGCAACCACACTCGTTATGGCTGCTTGATGGATGCCCCACAACCACTGCCTGGGGGTCATGTGTGCAGCTGGAGAGCAGGAGTAGGCATACCCTACAGGGTCCTCTCCAGCACTCATTTACCCACAAAGCCAAAACCGAAGGCGCTTCCTCATTGCCATGTGGAACAACTGATACGGTAAACGAGTTTACGCTTGCGCATGTCATTATTACCGAGTGTGAAGTGAGGAAGAAGGCAGAGTAAATTGATCTTGAGAGGGCTTTTTATGAAAGGGGGGGGAGATACTTGGGTGGTTTCGCGAGGGGGCACGTCGCAGAGAACGACGGCGATAATAGCGTTTGTACGGTTCAATTTCCAAAAGCTGGGTCCAAATGTTACTGAGCATCGCTTACTTGAGGTCTTGTGAGGCGACCGCCTGGACGACTGGCGTTTCTACCGAGTGCCCAAACACAGCTCCCTCTTCACCTAGACACAAAAAACAACATGACATTACTCCCATGTCCTACATCCTTTCTGACGTTAAGCATTTTGGCTCAGAATTTGTTCCATATTAATCATCAGCTAAATAGAGAACAAAACCGAGAAAAAATAAGCGTCTATATTTACCGGTAACGGTGAGTTTGTCCGTTCCTATGCTGACCTGCTCCTCAGTGGCTGAGAACAGAAGTCTCTCTGAATTGGTGCTCCGTACCTCCAGCCTCTGGCACTGGACCTCCACGGCCTCAGAATCTTGAAGGGGGTCAGGCAGTTCAATTGGGAGTGGAGTAACAGGGGGAAATGGTATCAAGGATGGGGAGCTGCAGGATTGGAACTGAAATCGATTCTATTCCATTTCAATCAATGAGAAATGGGCAACTTTCAAGCACAATCCAATCAAATATCGAATGTTGACAGTTATTAACAGCAGGTGAATACAGCAGGTGTTAGGACACACCCACAACTATATACTGGTTTCTTCAGATGTGTAATCATCTCCTAATCAGTCAATGGTCAGTGCATTTGCATCTGTGAGTTAGGAGAAACTGGCACACTGGATGTCAATTATTCCCGCCAAGTTTCACCTCATTTAATCGATGAGTTCCCAAATTCTGTTTCTACCTAATCAGACACCCATTTCCCGGAGAAGGTCGAGCGCAACGGGTGATGTCATATCAAAGGCCTCGTTGAATTACCATCAATCTTAAACTTATACTGGATAGAATCAATAGCTGTTCGAGATAATAAGTAGGTCATTTGCTTTCCAATGGTCATTAATCATGTAAATTGCTTAGGTAATTTGGTCTGACTGATGGTTAAACTTGACGATAATAAGAAGAATCCATTGCCCTTTCCATAAGTGACTCAAAGGTTAATGTCTGCAAAACTTCCCAGTGTTTCCTCAAGCGGAAGGAGACAATTGGCGATGAGAAAAAAGATAAATTGTTGCTCTAAACTTGATTAGACTCATTAAAGAGAGAAGATCGATCAGGCAATTTACAGTTTCAGCGTCTTAAAACAACAAATGGTCGGAATGGGTAGTAAATAGTAAAGAATCGAGATACAAATAAAATATTATAGTTTAATTAAGCCAATCAAATTATAGGGTGCTCATTCATCATTTAATTAGTATGAGGCCAAAAACCAACAATAAAAACAAAACAGTCTAGGTATCTCACCCACTGTTAGCTGCCCGGTGAGTTGGCCTTGGCTGTTCCGGGCGTTAAGTGTTACATTGCTCTCGGCCCGCAAGACCAATGGGCTGTCCTGGGGAAAACATGAGAGGAACGAGGATGCCAGAGGAGAAGAACAGACCGGAAGAAGAGACAGGGAAAAACAGGAGTTAACGCTAATTTTTCTCTTAATGAATCAAGACTTTCAGCTGTAACGGCTTGCCGTTATTACTCTGTAATTAACTCGGAACTATGATTAAGAAAAAATAAGATTTGCTACAGTAATTGCCTGTTCAATAACCCATTCTGTGTATTGCATTTTAATCGCCTTTCTTCAATCTCAGACCAATCTTCTCCAGTAGAATGAAAATGAACTCTGAAAGTGGAAGACTGCAATCGAGTGGGTAAACTTCTGAGATGGTCATTGATGATTCATCGAGAGCCTGCAGGATATGACACGCTCATTGTGAGCGCAGGTTCTGAAGGACCCACAGAGGGGGAGAAAGGGGGCTCATCAAGGTGGGATTTCCCAAATCCTAACTGAAGTAGCACTTAAGAGAAAAGGGTGTACAGGCATTAACAGGTATCCTCTGGGGGTTGAACCTCAATGCGGCTCTCTTGAACGCTCCTTTGGAAGGGGATGAAAGCGATATTAGTCATCGCAGGGAAGGTCGGCCCCGAGAGGAGAGAGCAAACGCGCATAAATGGAGCCTGTTGATGTTGTAGCTACAGTGAGGCTGTCCGACTGACAAATTACCATGGCGGAGCCAAAATAGCGGGTGCCGCCCTGCATACTATGAGCAGCATCAGGGCCAGAGGCAAGAGGCACAGAGGACTACTTCTGAAAACGCAGACCAAGCGTGGAAAGGTTCTGTGACGTTTCAGGGTCTCGGGACACGGCTGGTGCCTGATGAGATGGAAGCCTCACTAGCCCCCCTGAGCCTCACTTCATGCTAGCCCCCCTAGCCTCACTTCATGCCAGCCCCCCTAGCCTCACTTCATGCTAGCCCCCTTAGCCTCACTTCATGCTAGCCCCCTTAGCCTCACTTCATGCTAGCCCCCTTAGCCTCACTTCATGCTAGCCCCCTTAGCCTCACTTCATGCTAGCCCCCTGAGCCTCACTTCATGCCAGCCCCCTGAGCCTCACTTCATGCTAGCCCCCTTAGCCTCACTTCATGCTAGCCCCCTTAGTTTCAAGTCAATAAACAATGAAATCGACCTGAGGGGATTCAGGTTTCCTTCACACTCTGCTCACCCCAGCCTCTTTGTGTTTATTACATATTTAAGTGTTTCAGCGATATTCCTTCACCATGATCTACCCCTGTTTTTTGTGTGTGTTTGTTTACTATGGCACTAATTGCTGCAATACAGTTGGAACTGTACAGTTCTGGTCCTTGATTATCTGCCACATTTTGCTATATGCAGATTTTTGTCCCTTTGGATACAAATATCTACTTAATGAATGCATGTAGCTGTAAAAATGTAACGGCAATTAATGGTGTAAAATTCATTCTAATTTCATTCCTAATTGTCTGTGTTCATGCCTGTTAGTATCCGCCTCAGAGAGAGATAGGCTTCACTCCAATGAATCACACCTGCTCAGAACTATTTATAGCATGACTGGATCCCGTGGAGACAACAGCCAGCAGTTTTGAATGGCAGAGATTTGATTAACTTCCCCCTGCAGCTTAATATCAGTGTCATTAATATTACACTACTCAATTCACACCCAAGACCGTGTTCAGGGCTTTCATCTCGAGCCCACACAGTCGCCATTTCCACAAAGACGTTTTAGATCCGCAGATTAAACTGAATATCTTTGGATCGTTCAATATACAGTACAATAGTTCTTCTAACAGCTTATTTCCAGGGCTAACTCACTTCCTATCACATCAGTGCTCCATTACGAAATGAGCAAAGTTAAACAAGACATCCACGTAGAGTTCTCCACACCAAAGGCTGTACCCTCCACCATAGCTCTCTGTAATAGCTTATTGATCAGTGGTGCAAGTCAGACTGGAAAAAGCGCTACATCCACAGTAGTATGACTAAACTCCCTGCGACTCAGAGGAGAACCATAATCCTTCTCTCCCCCCCTGCTCAGTGCTTGACACATTTCCTCAGGTGAGAAATATTGAACAACCCTTTCAGAGATTCCCTCCCGCGAAAATCTCTGGCGAGAGGAGATAAGGGTGTCCTTGCATTGCTCGTCCGTAAACAACACTGTAAAAATGTCTCTGGGTGGTACTGCGCCAGTGTGTGTGGGGGGGGGCCCCAAGTCAGAAAGCGAGCCCGAACTCTTCAGCGTCTCCGGTGCGACGTGCCTGTGTTCAATGAGATTCCGGAACGTTCAATATGCACTGACAAGTAAAATCAATGGCGACACTGAACAGGCAGCACGGAGAAGGCCATCAAAGAGCCTACTGCACATCAAAGTCAATCGTCTACCTATTTTATCCAGTTTCTCAATCAATCCAGTGTACCAAATCAAGCCCGAAGTCTTGTCCTCACCCGCATCGACAGCACTCCAAAAGCATATCTCCCAGGTCCTGAAATTACTTTTCCTCGACCATACCAAATCCCTGCAAAGGGAACCATCAACAGAACGCCTATGAAGTTAGGCGGGAGAAAAAGAAGAAAAAAAAAGAGAGCATTTGTGCTGGAGCTTCTCTTTAAGTTAATCTACAGAACATCAAAGGGTTGGGGGGTTGAAGGCAGGCAGGAGGGAGGGGGGGGAGATGGGGCGGTGGGGGGGCTTTATCGCGTGGGCTTGATTGGAAATCCAGCGGGTTTTCTCCGTAATCGTGTGTAATCTCCAGTAGGGCTGGATGTGGCCTGGGAGAGGCAGAGGAGGATGTTATTACCTATTACCCATCTCCTGCTGATAGGGGAGCCAGATACAGACGCAGGGGGACAGGAAATGAGGGGGAGAGAAGACCGTCACAGCTGGAGACAGACAACGGGACAGTCCTCGTCTGTGTTCCTACGTCTGACGGGTGTCGAACATCCGCGGAAGGGCTCTCCGCCTTCGGATCAAGCCACATATCGTGGACTTTTCTTCCCTAAACTTTCAAAAGTTTGACGAGTCCGTCAGAATACGTTGATCTGTGGGGCTGGTTTTGACTCGGGGGAATTAGCCAATCCAGTTGTGCCTCGCTGTCTTCCAGAACAGTCGCTCGTTCTTACCTTTCTCGACTGGATCTCGTTGACGTAGAGGGGCAGGAGGAACTCTGATATCCCCTCCAGACGGATGCCATCCCTGCTCACCTGGAGGTCTCCCATTCCGTTCTAAGACACAGACAGACAAAACGAGGAAAAGTGCCAAAAGTTTACCTCAGGTAAACCAGGTGCTTGACTGGGTACATAATGTTGAGCCTAATATGAACCCAAAACCAAACCAGAGAATATATACCATGGCAGGGTACGGATTCAATCATATTTCTGTTCCCCAAAAAACATCCTTGCGGTTTTAGTCATTGTCGCTCGGAGCCTGCTAATGGTCGGCCATGGCCTCGGTTAGCCCCCCCTACCTAGGGGCTGTGCATGCCAGGCACCAAGGACACTGAGTGACAGGACAGAGGTAGGCTGTCACACGGCGGTGACAGAGACACACGCTGTGAACACAGGCAGGGTGATGGCGTGTCGCTAAGCCTTTCAAGCCGCACTAACGTGGCAAACCCTCCGGATTTATGACCGAACGGCGATGAAGGTTACACAGACATCTCTCCGTGATTCTGTCTATCCTCTTGTAGGAAATGTAGGGGTTTGATGTTTGTTGCAATGTGTGCGATTAGTATATATATATATATATATATATATATATATATATATTTCTTTAAGTGTTTTTATTTTAAGTCCCACCCTAACGAGTAGGCCTACTTATAAATGTATTTTCTGTCGATAAAACATGAAGTTGCTGTGTCCAAATCAATACAACATATGTTCAGTGAAAGACGGACCAATTTATCATTTAAAAGATTAGAACCGTTCTAGTCCGAACAGACACGACCTGCATTCCAAATGTACGTTTTGTCTCTCCCCGGCAACCGAGTTGAACACATTTTGGAAACAAACAGGAGGGTAAAAGCCCAGGTTGGCATAGAGTTTTCTATTGAGCCAGCGAAGTCTTGAGAGATGGGAAGCGGAGGAGTACATTTTCTGGAGCGACACCAACACCGCTGATAAGGTCTTTACTGGCGACAGAGATTGATGGGAGGCTGGGGAGGGGGGGAGGTGATAAAGATAGTCTGGGGATGCATCCCTCTCCCTGGATGCAGTCGTCAGGAGTTTGTTGACAAAATGGTTGATGGGGTGCATTGTCCCTGAGAATGTCACGCGAGCCAAATCTCCTTGTTGGGTTTACGTTCGCGATCAACACCCCCGCGACTTTAAGCCCCACGTCTTTTTTGGATTGTTTTCTTTTATTTATGAAGTGGTAAAGTGTGCCACAGTGGTTTAGATCATCTCATGTTAAAACTCTCAACAGTTTTGTGTAAGACTCATAGTTTCATACAGTATTTCAGAATCTACAGCTGACCTACATTCCACACTCCTTCAAAAATAATGATCCATTTCTCATTCGCATAGAACTCATGAAAATGTGTCACTTATTGTATCCCTCCAACCTCCTTCAGTCTTAAATGGTGTCAGGCGAATGTTCCTTACGTTAGACATTTTATGCCTTTAACAGACGCTTTTATCAAAAGTCCCTTACGAATACTGCATACAGAAAGTCAGAAGTTGTTCAACAGTATTTCAGTGGTCAAAGTACATCCCCAAACCCACCTAACCATCATTACAAGGTAGATTCATAGAATAATACAATAGGATGCTTCAATAAGGGACCAGTGTTGCTCAATAATTTCCCTAGCCAGACCTCAATGCATGCAACCAAATCGATAGAGGCTCATTGGTTACATCATGCTAGTCTGTTGTTCGTGGAGAATAGGCTATCCTAAAAATGATATACAACTTCAATCAAACTTTGTTGTAGGTCATGGGTGTCATGGCTGGATAAGATGAGTGAAAGGAGAAAAACAGATTATCTCGCTGCCCACAGACCTTTAAAATGTGTATATATTTTTTTGACTACGTTTCGCTGGAGCCGTCTATCCAGACCCTCATGTGGAAAACCTGCCAGAAATAGAGTCTTTGGGACCTGGACTATTCCTGAGGGAACATTAACATTTAGCAGACGCTCTTATCCAGAGCGACTTACAGTCAAAGTACAGGGACATTCCCCCGAGGCAAATTGCATCCTGGTCCGGTACGAAAGATATACCCTGTACTCACCACTGTGAAATTCATGACCTTGATTATCCACACGGTGAGAGCCAGGTTGACTATCATGATGACCAGCAGCAGCAGCAGAAAGAAGTAGAGGCATCTCTTCCTCCAGCCGTACAGGCCCACGGGGTAGACGGCGTCGCAGCCCGGCCGCTGGAGGTGGATGGACTGGGAGGCCAGGATGTACTGTTCCTGGGTCATCTGGAACAGAACCGCATAGGGACAAACGCAGCCAAATGTATGAGGAGAAGGTTTATAACTGGCATGGCATTATATATCAAAACCCTGAACATAGCACACGGGTTACAAGAATTATCATATTTTACCATACCGCCAGCCATATGTTTTGGGAAAGCTATATTTCGATCAATATGCAGTCATTGACTTCAAAGAGGGCCGGTATCATTCTGCACTCATCCTTTCATCTTCTGTCCAGTCAGGTGAAAATCTTCCCGTTATTGCACTTCTTATTATAGGTTCATTGTTTATCTTATAAATTATGAATGTGTTGCCGTGTTCGAAAAAGACATTTCGTCAACAGCACTGGGAAGGCATTAGACGAAAGGCAACAAAGACCTCAGACGTTCACAACCCACACGAAAACACCAAACTTGCTTTAAAAAAAAAGAAAAAAGTTTTCTGCCACTCTTGTCACTTATATCTATATCTTATAAAAACAAGACATAAAGACCCTGAGACCATCCCCATACTGAAGGCACGGCGTTATCCTAGACTGAAAAGACCATGCATAGTAATTGACAGGAAGGTAGCAGGGGTTGAGAACGCCACACTTCTGAGTCGGCTACAGTAGCCGTATTCCGCTCTCAAATTGAACTGCCGCTACAGTAATCCATCAAGCTCTAGGTCTCGCCGACAAGGTTATCTGGGTGACTTGATTTTATTAACAGCGAGCAGCACATCTGAGCCTCTATCTCGAAAGGTGTCTTACCCTGCCAATGCATTGAAATGATGATCATCTACCGCAATTCACCGTTGACATGTTAGTGATCTGTCATGGTAATGATGGATGGTCTACAAGGGTACTAGACTCTGGAATGGCATTATAGACGCAGAGGCTAAACACTTGAATGCAATACAACATGCTTCAATACTCTTTCCTCATCAGTGAATGAAAATCAAACGCGGTTAATCGTCTTTCAACAAAGATATACAGTAACCTGCGGCACAGAACAAGCCCGTCTGTGTACCGTCTCTTGACATTTCTGAATGTCATACTCCTGAACAAACAACCCTTTACATGTCTAAAGGTCGTTTGTATGGGATTTAATAACCAGGTGTCCCAGCTTTGTTGTATTCTAATCAAATGTTGACATTTTCTAACCGGATTCTCGTGTCCACAAAGAATGTGAATGACAACTTCCTGTGTACAACTGACACTGAAAGTCATTAGTATTCTACTGTGTGAGATTGTCAATCTCTAAAACAGGAAATCTAAACTGAATTCAAACATTTGACACTATTTTTGGTTCAGTCCTATAGTTCTTCAACAGGGCATAATAAAGAAAAGGTGCAGACTATCATTTCATTAGCTGTCCAAAAACAATCATTTGCCTATATAAACTCATTTTAAGGCATCAAATAACATGCATTAGTCAGACACATATCCTTTGCTCACATTAACTGCCTTAAGTCTCTGACCCAGTCATTAGCACTGGGCTTCTTCGGCGGCGACTCTCTTCCTGGCCTCCGCACAGCCACTATTCCAGCTTGTTTCCGGGGCTTCCTCCCTTCCGTTCCCTCCACAGTATGTCCGAGTCACACTCAATTAGATTCAGAGTTATTGGGTGACTGACTTTAGGCCAATTAGAATTGACCAATTTCTGACTGTGAGGAACTCGTTGGCTTCTCTGGCAATATGTTTGGGCTCATTGTCTTGCTGCTGTGAAATGGGTTCCGAGGCGTTCTGTTCTACCTGAGGAGATACAATATTTCTGCACGCTTCACAATTCATCCTGCTGCTGCCAGCAGTCAAATCATCAATGAAGATAAGTGAGTCTGTACTTGCATCCATGCATGCCTGGCCCATAACATTACCTCCATGTCTGACTAATCTTAGTACATCCTGGAGATTCTTTCATCTTCCATTATCCATTTTTTTCTTCATTACAATTGATCATCGACTAGTGGCATCCTCTGTCCATCAGCTTGTTTTCCATTTTTATATTTTTGCCAATGAACCTGGACATGTCCAATGCTTTTAAAATATCCCTGATTGAATTCAGTTCATCTTTAAGCCATCTCAAGGAGCACTTACTGATGTGAGACACACAGAGACTGATGTAACACCACAACAACAGCATCCATAGGAAAATGCCGCAACACAGCTAGAATCACGACCAGACCACTCCACAGCTCTGTAATGAATGCAACGGCACAAGCCCAAACACCTGCCTAATGAACATAGCTGTGGAGCCAATTTAACAAATACTTGTAGTACAATTAAAGGGGCAGGGGGCATACACATTGTTTTGTAATTTCTAAACGGTTAACCTGAAAATACCCTTAAATGAAAGCTAACTGTCTTTATTAAACCTCTTGTGACCAAAATGTGTCAAGGTCTAAGTGCTTTCAGTGCTCACTGGAGTTCTATGTAAGCTGCTTGACAAGGAAACACATTAATTCTGCGAGGCATGTTGCCAAAGTCAGGATTTCATCAGAATGTCCTCCAATCTTCACTGAAGGACTTTCACGAGCATGTTCTTGACATGTACAACTCAAGGAACTAACCAATTAAAAATACCTGTTTTCTACAATGTAGTCAATCCTGATGGCAATCCAATTGAAAACCCCTGCTTTTTGGCAAAGCCCAGGAAAGTTCCATTTGATTTCTGTGCCCGTATGGTTATTTTTTGGGGGGGAGGAGCATTACCCATCGTATTTGGAACGTCTGAGCACTGATCAAAAATCAGAAGGGGGCAGGTGACTATCAGGTTTGGTCGTTGGGGGGCGTGCGTCGGCAGCCGCTGTTCTCCAGTGATCTGAGATGGCTTCCTGACAGGGTGCAACTCACAACCACGGGCTCCAAGGCCAAGAGCACAACACATCTCTGAGGAGGAACTGTGCCCCCCCCCACCCCCCACCCCTCCCTCTTCCCCTCCCAGTTCTGGTACGGCTGATAAATGAGCCTCGAGTCAGGTGGAATTCCTCCTACAATGAGTGAATAGAATGATTTATAATGTGCAGTGTGCAGAGGGACTCTGCTCGGGATCTCCTGTCACACTACATGTCCCACTGTGGCTGATGATGGGCTCAGCGAACAGGGCAGCTGTTTGCAGCTCTCCCGCTTTACTCAAGTCATTTTTTGAGGAACCAGGTGGGGCTCATGCATGGAGAGCGAGTGTAGGCTGCAGCCTTCTCTGCAGAGACCGCCTGTGCCAGATGTGGAGAGCGAGTGTAGGCTGCAGCCTTCTCTGCAGAGACCGCCTGTGCCAGATGTGGAGAGCGAGTGTAGGCTGCAGCCTTCTCTGCAGAGACCGCCTGTGCCAGATGTGGAGAGCGAGTGTAGGCTGCAGCCTTCTCTGCAGAGACCGCCTGTGCCAGATGTGGAGAGCGAGTGTAGGCTCAGTGTTTCCCCTACCATTATATTGGGGGGGGCGCCCCGCCCCCCAACGGCCCCTCCCCAGACTTAACTTAGCATTTCCAACTCTTGCATAATTTGGGTGTCTCAAAAAGCTTGGTAGCGTTACAATCATCATCCCAACTTTCTGACAAACAATTATCTGTGGGTTGGTGCTGTGTGGGTGCAAACACAAACTTTGATATCTTGCCAGTACTGAGATTTCTTTACACATCAAATTCAATCTAAGCCCAACTGTCACAAGCATTATCAAATCGAGATTTATGGAACTAATTGTTAACACAGTTGTCTTAATGGACTTAAGACAATGGACTCATTCTGACTGATTTGCAGGGCTTTAATTGGGTAATTTGTAACCATGACATTACTCCAGTGTCCCTAAACTGACACTGAATAACTAAAATAGCAAGACATACAATGTGCAACGATAGCCTGTAATTAAGTTAAATGAATCCATTATACACGCAGTCACATTGTGCGAGAGGTTCAATGTGTGTTCTTAGAGCGCTAATTTAACCAGTCAGACCGAGAACTGGAGCCCAAAATAGACACGAGTAGTTCTCTAAGAATTCCCTGAGATCTGCCCTGAAAGGTGCTGAATAAAACTCCTTGTGTAGCATTTTTAAGATCACTTCTGAGACCTGCAGAACTCTAGCATAAACCTGGCTTTGAAACCCCAGTCTTCTGTCTTGCAGTAGGAATACTGGGATACCAAGAGGCTGTGATGCGAGATCAATGCATGTTTCTCTGCACATGACTAACACATGTTAGACTTACAAGGTCAACAAGCGTAGTGCACTTAGAGGTTGTGTCTGACAGGCAATCACGGGCCAATTGCACAATTCCATCTATGCTCACTACAGTTCCGTCCACTTGACAATTCTTGGTTCCTGCTCAGAATGACAGTTTGGCCACATCTCACAGTAATGACAGATGTCTCACAAATGGGATATGTGACTTTGCAGTGAATACAAATGACCCACATCGCTGACCCAGAAATGTCACAGCGTCCAATTAGACCACTGATACAGTTCACGGAGAGGAGCGATATGAGAGATGGGCGCAAAGGAGCTCTCACGGTCATTTCAATCTCATCCTAGAGATTCAACTATCAGATTGTTTTTGCCACTGTGAGCACCAGTGCTACAAGGTCCCTAGATGAACTGTCGATGATAGTCCACGAAACACAAAACATAGAGGCTATAGAATATGCTGTGTGAAACTTAGGACGGGCAACGTAGAAAAGGGTGGATCTACTTGGATCAAAGCACAGCTCCCAAATAAAGAGTCTGGCTCCGAATACTAAACTGAAATGTTCACTAAGCTAAGTCACTGCTCCAAGCAGGATAAAACACTTCCGCGAAAACGGAATTACTAATGAGGCACTCAAGGGTATGCAAACACTCTGTATACAGACAGTAACCCCTTCTCATTCTTCTCTAGAAAGTTCTCTCTTTAGCCTACAGTCGTGCCAGAGCAGGCCAACTCAAGTCTATTTTCAACCCTCTGTTGCCAGGGGAAACTATAGCACTTCAGCCCTTCTAATTTCTATGGCAACCTACTGTTCCCACACCACTGGTGGATCCTGTGATTTCTTTGCAGAGTTTTTAATGCATACATTACCCTCGCTGACTCACGTCTCCTAAAGCTCGGCCCGTGCGCACGGCAAATGAAACAGGAGCGTGGCGGTGCTTTGTCAATCTGTCATTACCGCGCGCAGGAGCCGGTGCGCGCACTTTCAAAACCAGACCCAAGTATTAAAGAAGACGGCTAAACAAGTCAACAGTTTGGCGTGCCCGCATCTCGAGTGGCCGTTGTGAAGCCAGTGCTATTTTCGGTAGCGCGGCTTGAGTCATAAGCTCACTTTCAAGCAGACATTGTTTGAACGTGTAACCCTATGCCGAGAGTGGATCATTGTGCGGGCGTTGCTCTCCAATGTTAGCAGAGAGGCCAGATCGAAGGGTTTATGTGAATCATCTTTCCAGTTCTATCGAGCAGAAGAACTGTGATCAGAGTGCTCAGAGTGGATTTGCATGCAGAACAATTACCCTTAGAGTCTGAAAGCCTCTCCAATTCCAGATGGGGCTTTTTGGGGGGGTTGAAATACGAGGTTTGCTTATGCAGGCAGAAATGATTCTGATCCAAATAGCACAACTCCTATAAGCATAATTGATTCAATTGTAAAAATCTGCTCAATTCACCCAAAGGAGGCTTCAATAACCTCAGTTCGGCTGTGAAAGATTTACCACCTGCCAGTCAAGTCTTGATTACGTTAAGAAGTGAGATCTCTTCAAGCAACAGTAGTCCAGGCCTACTTCTGCTCTGCCAACGTTTGTGTGCTGTGTGATAGCATGTGTGTGTGTGTGTGTGTGTGTGTGGACAGGACCAAAAATCTCTCATTCGTCTGTTGATAAAGTCAATGTTTGCAGAGAGAAGAAGACGGTGTAGGTCTGATACCAGGGGGTTGTCCCCCGAGCACGGAGCCCTGTATACGTTCCAGGCGGAGGCGATAGCAATTACCCAGCGGCCCTTCCCTTCGCCAGTGCAGCTCGTCTTCACCAATTAGTACCGAGTGATAGTCTACATGCTGTTTTGATCAAACGACAAGGCTCTGCAGAGGCAGCAAAACGCCGCCGAGAAGCCGTCTAATGAAGGAAAATGAGACGTTATTAATGCCTGATGATGTTAATCAGCGGCATCGTCTCGCGTTCCCTCACTCTGCTGTGCCACGGGTGTCCCACAAGGCTCGCCTCAGCCGGAGGTAAGAAAACATTTGAGAAGCACTAATGACTACACGCTCTCAGCTCCAATACGGTCTTCCCTTCTCTGAGTGTGTTTGCTTCTCAGATCCCTTTCACTGCGGCAGCCATTGGGCTGGGGGACCGAACTTTAAGACACAGAAAAGACGGCTCTTGACTTATGGGGACAGGGACCGAGTGCACATCCTAATCTTCCAGTTACCTTTATAAAGACGCAATCCTCTCATCGCTTTTAAGGACACAGGGAGCTCCTAACATTCACGTCAAGAAAGTGATGGGTGGGTTCTGGCAAATGTCACGGAATTCACTGCACTTTCTAGAAGATCACCTAAACAGGAAGAGGAGTTGACCCTCATTTTGATGCAAATCTGCAAAATTCGTGACGGGCATGTGCAACCAAAAGGTTATGAACTGCAAGGTTCTTAAATAATGCAGTGGACTACAAAGATAGTAGTTAAAGCTATACCAAGATACTGATGAACCACTCAAACAGCCGACTTGCATTTTGCCCTTACTGCAACGACTAAGTAGTGCCTAATCCGAAGACAATTTGGGGCTTTCTGGAGTGACAAAAAAAGGGTGTCCATGGGTGCTTTGTATTTCGGTTCTTTTGTTCTCTGTGCCCTTTCCTCAGCACTTCTGCTGGTCTTTTACAGGACAGAGAATAGATAACCTGAATGGGACTGGAGGAGATCAAGGCTCTGATAAGGTTGCAGCTAGATAAGGTCACCGTCTGAGCATGCTAGCCCCCCCAAAAAAGAAAAAAAAGACGTGAAAAAGTTCAGGAGAGCCCCTGAAAGAACGACGAAAGTTAGTCAACGTTTTCTTTAGCAGTCTCATTAAAAGGACCTTACGGCACACATGCAACTAAGTCAGCCGCACTCCATTAGGATGAGCTTAAATCATTATAATTAGTTACTTTGGTTAATGAGCCTCACTGGAGGCTATTCGTCAACACATTTGGTCGTCTGCTGTTGATTATGAGGTTGGATCTCCATTTGTTTACCTCTCACGCTTTTACGTTTGACTCGACAAATTGCTCATTGGCGTCGTAAACAGGCACTCTCCTAGAGAAAGTACTGTAATGCAGGAGTGCACAGGCTTTCCTCACTAATCCCTTACTAATTCTCCCTGAGCTCACAAATCCATTTTGGACAACACCCCTGGGGTGCATTGGCATTCATCACATGGACACACAGGGGAAGTGTCAAAGTGACCATTCAGAGATGTTACTGTCAACGCACAGGATGAGATTCACGATCCTTACTGTAGCCTACACACAAAATAATCCCACCATTTTAAAACAAACTACTGTATGCCTTATCCAAACATTTACTGAAAAAAACTAACAATACTTTAGGAAATAAAAACGATTTGGAGGGACTCATAATGCCAAACATGTCTGGATGCATCGCTAAAGACACTAGGCTGGTTGAGGGTTACAGTGCACAAATAGTGGGCCTGTTCAAGTGTATCCTCACCAGTTCTCTGTTTTCACTGCTCCACATAGCTACCATTGAAGGAAGATGCTGACAGTAGCTTAAGGTCTTTGCCTCCCTCTTTCAAGACCAGAATATTAATGAGCATGCAGACAGAATATACACATAGTGGAGACATGCTTTAGTCTTAAAACGAATGATCATTAGGAGATAATTAGTGATCATGTAAGCGGCAGTGGTAGCCTTTAATAAAAAAATAATAATAATAATAGCAGCTTTTATTCCTCAATTGTTCTCTGAACCATATTGTTAGTGAAAAGTAAAAAATAATAAAAAAAGATAATCTTGTCAATGAAACGGAAAGTAATAATTTCCTGTCTTCTCAAGATGAATGAAACCACCTTTAGTGTGCAATAGGTTACCTGTTGGCCCTCTATTTCTTCCATTGGTGTGCTCCCTGATGGGGGTCTACTCAGTCATACTGTACACGTATAAGAATGAACGGACAGCAGATGCATAGCCCCCCTTTACCATCCCTAGATAAATAATGAAGTACATTATTCATTGATAATACCTTAAAAATGCTTTGAAATGCAGTGAAGAGTAAAAAGGGTTACTAAAAGCTCATTTCTCCAACACTTAACTACGTAACTTACATGATTGGTCACAAATGCTCATACAAAACTGAATGGTCATACGAGCTCATACAATGTAAGGTGACATGCACCGTTCAGACCCTTCACCCTGTATAAAATAGCCTACATTTCTCAAGTCCAAAGCTGTCCAACGAAAACTAGATATACAACATTTCACTTGCTGTTGGCTACAAGTGAGCAAATTGATAGAAAAAACTTAAATCGCTCTCACCTTAAGCGCCTCGATGTCCAATGTCGTTGACTGATCCATGTTGGGCTTCTTTGTTTTTTACAATATTGGGACAATTTCAGAGTTCTGAAAAACTTGGACGAGACTGCATAGGCGGACCTCCCGCACCGAAATCGAGACAGTTACATACCCATCTCATTATTGCGGGAAATTATACGCTTTATCAATTTACAAGCAGGATAACAACTGTTATATTCATTTCCACTCGTGTATCAATAACATACTCCGACGAAGGCACACAGCGGCTGGTCTAGTGCAAGATTCTGGGGTCATTGAGCAAAATGTTGCACAGGTGTATCCAGCGTGTCCAATGATTACGCTCATTTTTGAGGAATAGAATCATGAAAGTCCCACAAAATACTTGAACAAAAGATCGATTTTGAAAAACACAACTTTGCATTGTTTTGCATCGTAGAATTTTGAGAAAGGAATCCTCGTGTGTCTAGAGATGTTATCGCTCGGAGATTGTAGTTGAGTGGAAGATTGTAGGAGACTGAATATGTAGGCTGTAGCCTAGTGACGGCACACACAAAAAATCCATCCCTGTTGCTCACGCTATGCATTGACATGTGATAGGCTATAGTTTCTCATAAAGTTTATGATTACATTTCAAAGGGTTCATCGAACAGACAACCTCGACTTATCAAACTCCTGAAGTCGTCGATTAATGACGCTATGGGTGTATTGTAATCGCATCTGCGTGCGCAGCGAAATGTCTTTCAAACCAGAAAAAGACGCCAGCCTAATGCAGACCTGAAATTGCCAGGTTTAGAAATTCGTAGAAATTCGTAGGTTCGTAGCTTTGTAAAACAACTTAAAACATATTTTACGGTAGGCTATTTGTTATTCAAAAATAATTGATGACCTAATAACAGGCCTAATAAACACAGCAAGAACGTAAAGCGTTTTTTGTAAGCTTGGGCTACGTTACTGCTGCTTTCTGTCAAAACATACTTATGTATTTTTGATGTAGGCTACTAGGCCTATTTGTCTACATCCATTGGTCTTTTTGATATCAGATCATTGGTTGCAAGAGGTGACTTAAACATTGAACATTCAATAAAAATGTTATGATAGCTATCAAATAAGCTAATTTATGGAGAAAACAATATTGACACTATAGGCTATAGGCCTACTTTAATTTATCTGAATCATTTGTTGCTGCTGCTTTTGCACGCTTGATGGCCGACGGTGCCGTCTATCGGAGAAATCGGACACTGCATTTGGACGAACATGGGACATGCTACTCTAAAAGGTGTACAATAGGCCAGCAGCTGCCTGGACACAAGTCATGAATGTCGTTTTTATCCTAGAAAGGCTAATACAACACCTGTTGTATCGTTTCCCTCACTATGCGTTGTCAGATTATGCCAAGAGACCATAACCACCCAGAAGAGGAAGGCAGGTACGGAACCACAGACAATTTATGGAATCCAGATCCTTGCATCACCAAAAAGCAACGACAGGGGGCAGAGAAGTTTCACGATAAATTTTCCAGACATGAGTAATCAACTATAGATGCATTAACCTTGCTATCTAGACTTAAAATCAACCGCCGAGTGTCTGTGATCATTGCCAGAAGGATGGCCGACGTCAACACAAAACAGACAGCACAGAAAAGGTAACGTTACTATTTTACTCGATAGTTCACTTCCAAGATTGTGTTGTTGTTTGTTAGGATACATTGTAGCTAACAAACAGCGCTCATTTAGCGACTGCATATTAATGTATGTTCTAACCAAATACACCCCATATAACAGCTAGCTAGCCAACAATCATCCGACTACTACACCCATCTTTTTCTCAAAAGTCGGTATCATCATATGACAACAGATCTGTTATCCATTTGTGTAGGATTGTATATCCTCTTTAGCTATATTAATAACTTGTCCGTCATTTCTTCCAGTGCCAAGATTGCAGCTGGAGCTGTTGTGTGTGTGGAAAGTGAAATAAGAGGGGATGTGACTATCGGTAAGATTTGGACTAGCCTGTGATTGGGACTTACGCTCTGCTAACTACACAACGTTTGATTCAATAGCTCTGTGGCATTTAGGCCTTCCTTAAAACCCGATTTTCTTTTCCCTGTGACAGGTGCAAGGACAGTAGTCCATCCTAAAGCCCGCATCATTGCAGAGGCTGGTCCCATAGTCATAGGAGATGGCAATCTGATCGAGGAACAAGCTCTTATCATCAACAGGTATATTGGTTATCACCAACACAGACTGCTGTGTGGTCTTAATGAATGTCAACTCACAATATGCTGTTGTGTCCTTTAGTTATCCAGAGAACATCATGCCAGACACAGAGGGAGTTGAACCCAAGACGATGACTATTGGGACCAATAACGTGTTCGAAGTTGGCTGTGGTATCCTTCAATACCATGCAGTGACAACCATGGGCTTTTGACATTTCAAGCTAATGTCATAGCCTATTCCAGATCTAAGGGTTGTTAGATGTATTTAGTACTAGTATCTGCTACAAGTAGTTGTAGTACATCAGTATATGCTGTCTACTTTAGACTAATCCCTGAGAATGTTCAATCCTTGACCACCTCCAAGTTTCACAAGCTTTGAAAATTGGAGACAACAATGTCATCGAATCCAAAGGTATAGCATTTCTACACAGAATCCTTGCCCACGCCAAAGTGAATATATTTAGATATTTTTTTTGGCTTCAAAATTATTTGTGAAATGGCGCTAAATTCTCACCCTGTTCCCAGCGGACCTTGGAAAGAACGTCATCCTGACCAGTGGCTGTATCGTTGGTGCGTGTTGCCAGGTGAACACGTGTGAGGTCATCCCAGAGAACACAGTCATCTACGGCTCCAACTGCATGAGACGCGTACAGACTGAAAGGCCACAGGTGTGTTTCCACATTCTACCAATTTCCTCTGGTTTACAGAATCATGTAATACTTTGTACACTAGCTAGGTAGGAAAGAGAGTTATGCAACACATTTTGATTTATTAAAACATTTTAACCCACAAAAACAAAAAGTATGGAACTGTGAGGACTGTAAAAAACATTTCTGAAGGTTGTTGACGCTGAGAACATTCCTCTTTTCAGCCCCAAACACTTCAGTTAGATTTCCTCATGAAGATCTTGCCCAATTACCACCACATGAAGAAGACAGTCAAAGGAAGCTCCACCCCTGTCAGAAACTGATGATCAATTACCCACCACTATTCCAGGTAGTTTTGGATTGGCATCTAGGTACATATTTAGCCTATACTGCAACATATAAAGCACTGTTATCCCCTCACCATTCCTCATGGCTTGCATGCACCGTAAACATGGAAGCCCTAGCTCACCTAAGCTGTTCTCCTAAGTACTTGCTTTTCTAAGAACACTCTAGGAGACACAAAGCCAACATCCCCTCTGGACAGATATTTCTTTTTTTGATTCTTGTTTTTTTTGTTTTTAACTTCTTGTTACATTTGTATTTTTTTGCGTCTTGCATTTAATTTTTTATTTAAATATTCTAAGATTCTTTGCAGATTTTTTGAAGCTGATGTGCAAAAAAAAGCTTTTTAATGTGCTATAATAAAAACTGTTTAATGCAGGCTTTGTCTCGTGTTTGTCACCAGAGATGTGTTTTTTGTTGATTCCTCAGGAAGGCGCTATAGAGCTATAGACTATATTTTCACACACATACTTTGACATGGTCAGTGAATTGATGCATTTTGAACTGTTGCTCCTTGTCAGACTAATTTTATATTCCAGTATTTTACCTGTGCAGTGTCTTTTCATACTCATCACTGGAAATACATATAAACATGTTCTATTGCTAGTTAGAATGTTAACATTTTTAAAAGGTGATTTTAATCCAATAACGTTTTGGTTATTACCTTTGCTGATCAGCCCATTAAATCTACAAGCATTAAAGACTGATTGTACAGCATTCTACTCTTACAAGACATATTATCCTGGAAGGCAGGGGGTTTCCAGGTTAACTTGGTTCATCTCATTATGGGTTGCCAGGTTTGGACCATTTACATGATACAGGCACAGGGGGAGGTTGTGGGCAAGGGTGTGGCCATTGTCTCAGACAAACACAGCGCTGAACAATGCATGCCCCCAGGGAGGTCCCTCTGTGGTGCCCCATCTGCACCACAGACACCCCCATTCTCTTTTTGCGAGTGTGTGTGTGTCTCAAGAGAGCTCCTAAAGTGTTTTGATCCATATTCAGGTAGACAAAAGACAAGGGGTCGGCCCCAAAATTTTACCTTAGCTCCCTTCCACTCGATTGCTACCCACAAATACACATGTAGCCTTTGTCAAATATATTGAGAAGGAAAACTCAGCTATCATTGGCACTACAGACATATACCTGACATCAGGTTTACAGGATAGATATACAAATATGCCATCTGCATCAACTTTAAGAAAACAATAAAATATTGAATTATTTTCCTGTAATTACTTTCAATCTTTACTGAGACAGGCACATCCTGGTACTAAGAACCCCCTTATGGCATATTGTGTTTCCAATCAAGGGCGTGGTTGTGGATTTAAATGGCACAATACAAGCGTACCATTTGTATTCACGTCCTTTGTTGCTGTGTTTGTTTACAGTTATGCAAGTACCTTCGCTCACCTGCAGTATGGGACAGCACGTACTTTGAATATGCAGAACGACCTCAATGCATATTCATAACTTCGAAGGAAATGAAATTGTAGCCTAATAAAGGAGATTATACATTTTCCGACTATTGTAAAAAGACACCCTAGCTGGATTATGTGTCTAATGCACAAGCATACACAAAAATCAGGTGTGTCAGAACTGCAATTGACTGACTTTGTAATAGCCACTTGCAGCCAATTTATTTGTGGCAAGTCTCAACGGAGGAAAAGTACAAAGAGACAACATCACATCCTAAACCCCCGCTTCATGATTATAATAATAGCCAACAATTTGGTGTTTCATATGTGTAACCTTTTAGCCAACCCCACCATCTAGCAAACAGTAAAGAGATAAAGGCTGATGTATTGCGTGGATGGGGCCCGTACAGTAGAGGCTACAATGGCTCACGGTAGGAGGCACAGCTGTCGTTTCAAACTGCCAATACTCATTTGAATGTGTCAGGGTGGAATCCCAGGAGGAGCCCAGATCAACAGGGGCTAATTATTTCACCGGTAGAATACATCTGGGGCTCGGACTTTCCATTCGCAATTTACTGTAGGCTACTCCCCCTGCCGCTATCCCCGGTCGCTTTTTTATTTCGGGGCTCCAAAGCGTCAGTTCTCTCTGCGTCAATAATGGACAGAGAGGGCAGATGTCCGACGCAGTTGCGCGGATCTGTGGAGTGACAGACCTCGTGGAAGCGTCTGTGGCTTTTTAATCTGAGTAGGGGAGTTTTGAGAAACAAGGGGCCCTGTGTCGATAGGGGAGTTGTTGTAGGAATTTCACAGGAAGTTCAAATGCAGTTCTATATTTGGAACTAGTTATTTATATTCTTTCCCCCTGCACACAATGTTTTAGTGGAGAATTATCCTGCTGTCACGTTTGGAAGATAAGTTGTTTTGTTTTGGACTATACACAGCTGAATTTTTATTTCTCAAGAAATAATTTGAAATGGTTTATAGACATGTGCTCCCATAATAAATGCATACAGAATTCAATATTTTCTTTATGGATATTACAATGTTATTTAAACATTGTTGTTTAAACAGAACATTCATATTTCCCCACTCAAAAACAACATCACCCATAGCCTGCAGTGTATAAATGTATTGTATTTATGAAGTATCTGGACACATGACTGTACAAATGCACAGTGGCCACACGTGACTCCGCTGTGTAAATACAAATGTTGCAATCTCTTCTAGGAAGCTATTCTTCAGGCAGTCTTTCCCACAGCCTACTGTACGTCAAGCAGAATAAGGAGGTCATATTCAGGCTAGGGTTAGGGTTAGACACCATCTATGGTCAGTTATCATGGTTGGTACATTAATACAGATTCCAGTTATAATGGTACCATCTTTGTGCTGGTACCAGTCCAACATTGATGTTAGCATGGAAAACAGATACCAGTACTGCGCTTTGAGTGTTGTGGTTCCAAAAGGCCATGAGTTTGTCCAGGGGAGATAGAAGCTTTGTGACAGCTGACCTTTGCATCCAGGTCTGTCTCCCTTTTGAAATGTGAAATGTGACCTATAGGGCACAGTGGCATCCATAGCAATTCAACAGGAATAATTAACTTCATCGCAGCAGGGACTAAGAAACACTAGTTTTACAGTTCATGTGTCGCTGTCTCTGTTTCAACAAACAAGGGCCACACTCAAATCTATGTCTACATGGGAAGTATGGCTTTGTATCGTAGCAATTCTACTTGAAATTCATTTCTATAATAGGTGGCTGTAGTGGCGGTACTTAACATCACATAACTAAGTATGCTTGGCTGCTATAGCTTCCCAAAATGGGATTGCAACTGTTATAATATTTTAAATATAACAAGAGATAACTTTCTTCTGATACAAAAATATTTGTAATTGTTTTTGCAACCCATCTCCATAAATGTCCATTAGTGTTTTACACACGCAAGAAGAATGAATGAGAGGACAGGGTCTTGCCTTGTAAGGATATGAAAGACCTCACAACATCATGTTTACATTGTGTTACAAAAACAGAGCCAATGCTGTCCTTTAGTTGTTATATTCATATTTTGCTTGAATGTTGGCAAAATGTATTGCCATTAAATGGGCCAAAAGTCGGTTCAGCTCAAATGTTTATTGGGATTTTATGTCCGATGTCTTAAGACTTACTGGGACATCACTTCTGGAAATTATAAAGGCACATTTGAACTGCTTTAGAACTAACATACCAACATATGAAAAGGGATGTTGAGTACAAAGGGAAACAATTGAGAATAAAGTGACATCTTGTCGTTAGCCCGACGTTTGCTGAGTGTCTGATGTAATTCTGGGTTGCGTAGAAGAACAGGTAGGTAATGGTTAGGGAAGAGTTCATGGTTAACCCTACTCCACAAGCACACAAAGGAGAAAAGATAACTTTACCGGGAAACGTTTTCCTCCCCAATGTTTAATAGCCCTTTGTCCTCTGTCTTTGAATTCTGTGCCCTCTCACCTGGGTTAAAGACTTTTAGGACCTCTCAAAAGCATTCCAGTGAGGTATTCTAATCCATTATACAGGCACGTGTCAACAGTATGGAACCGCCAGCTAAAAGACGCACTTAAGTCGGTCTCCGTTTTCCACCTAACCCTTCATCTAGCCCACTGATCCATGAGAGCTTACATAAGTCCATCTTAAACACAGACAATAAGGCCCATGGCTCTGTTTAGACTGGAAGGGATAGCTTCTTCCCATTTACAGGTACACCTTGATAGGGTTGAGGAGGGGTGAGGGGTGAGGGTCCAATCGCGTGATTGTTTTTGCCGCTAGGCCCACCACGTTTTCATTCTCATATCTCATTCTCGTAGCTTGTCAGATTTAACACACGCCGGGGCTCGGTGACCCCTGGCCTGCCCTTGCGGATAAACTCACGTTCTACCTCACTACTCAGAAATGCAACCTACTTCAGCACAAGAGCTCAGTCGCTGGGCTCGGCACCCTGTCAGATAGGAGAAACGTGTCGGTTGACGGGGTGAGAGAGAAGCGCGGCAGGAGAGATGTTGTTCACGCTTCAACCTCTAATTCTGCGGTTTCCTTTTCTTTTTTTTATCGCTCAGTTATTTGTCAGTGTCAATAACGTCAGTGGCCCCGATGAAGGATTTGACAACAAAGATACAGACCTATGATGAAGCTCACTGCTGTTCCACATTACAAGGGAAAATACATTACAAATGCACAAGGAGACAAAGACTGAAACTACCCCAGGAGAGCGTGACCCATACTAGGGCCTCATAAGGCCAATTAGAACGGGTCAGTCCGTCCACAAATTTCTCATTAGTAAAGTCAGAGGCAGATCAAAGGGTGCAAGACTCAGCCAACCTGAAGGGGAGGCAACCAGGAATGCCAAGTGTCACTCAGTCAAAGGAACGGAATGATCCGGCTCTCAGCCCATGGAGACCCACTATCTTAACCCTCCATCATCGTGTGTGCTGCCAAGCCAACTGTGGCCATTAGCTTTAAAGGGTTGTTTATGGGATATCCAAAATGGACTATCACAATACACCGCAATCATATCTGAGGGAAAGAGCGGACGTAAGGGAGACTTAAGGAGAATATCTGTCGAATATCCAACCTCAAACTATCTTTATCCTAGTGCAACAATAATATTTTGCACTTTTGAGGAGTTGGCAACAAAGAAATACTTAATTATTGTTTGTGTTATTCTATAAATGCTTTTTATTTGGTGAACATCGCTAGTTAAGATATCAGGCTTTTAAGATGTCAAACCAAATAAAATTCTGAGAAAGAAAAAGGGTTGTTATTTGGTGTGAGTAGATTCCTAATTCCTCGTCATGGCTGCTCTCTTGGGAAAGTGCTCTTGATCAATAAATTGACAATATGTCATGACAGATTCATGTTACATATCTTATTGTAGTGTTGGTTTAGCCATGACTTAGTGGTCAAGACAGCAGCTTAATCAAATTACTTTAAATCCTCCTTTTTTGTCTGAAATGAATGAATTTATTTTTCACCCACAAATGACCCCTTTTCTCTTTCCACTTAAACTCAAAAATTAAATGTGTTTACGATGTAGGCCTAACATTTAACTATTTCACTAATCAGCCCTTTCCCAAAACAAACAGCATATCTCCATTTCTGAGTGCAGCCCAGCGTTATCAAGCTGGCTGACGTGTTCCCCTGGATACCCTGGCCAGAACGTTTTCTCGGCTGTCAGAATGGCAGACCACACAGCTCTGAGACCTGTCAGAAACAGCTGGGACACCTCCCTCCTCCCCTCCCTCTATCCCTCCCCGCCACCACCCCAACTCCTTCACCCACCCCCCAACCCCCCCACCCTTCCCCCTGTTTACCAGCCTCCCCCCAGAGCCCCCCCTGCATGTGAGGGAGCTTTGATAAAAGTTTTGGGAACACGTCGAAAAGCCGAGGAACATTTCCATTTTTATCTGCCAGCAGAGGACCCTCCCTGAACTAATGTTTCTCATCAACATAAAAGACGGTTTTTTTCTTTGTTGGTTGGGTCTTTGTTCCCTTGCTTTAACCATCGACAGCTGAGCTTCAATTAGAAATAGTATGATTGGGTTAGCTATCAAAATCTACAATTCCATGTTCCATCGCTCACATCCCTTCTCAAGTTCCTCGGAGTTAAGTTCTGTCTGTAGTGTTGCTGTTGTGGCTCCAGCAGTATATCTACAATTTCCAGAACACCAGGGGAATTAATACCCTCAACCTGTCTGATCTCTGGTCTCTCTGGTATGATTTATAGTCTTCCCTTTTTCTATAGTCTAATATTGGTAAGCGCCACCAGAAGATCATATCTTGTCTTGCAACAATAATCGGATTCACCTTCTTGTACATCTATTGCCTCCAAAGTAGGGTACTCAATAAAAACACCAACAAATTCCCGAAACCTCTATGGCTTGATTTGTGGACATAAATTTGGATTTGTTCCAAAACAGGACAACCCGAAAGAAGGCAACCAAGGACAGGTTGTCTAAACGAAAGATACAAAAACGTCTCTATTACTTATTGGAAGTGCAAATATGACAACAGGTCTCAACTAAGGGGTTACAAAACAGACAGGAGACAGATCCATCTAACAAAGATCTATGAAGGGATTTAACCTTTGGAAAGGATAGTCATATTCACGTGTATGACACATTACATGCAGTATACCGTAACATTATGTAGAAATATGAAGTCCAGAAGTTGTTGGACATTCGGTGCGTAAATATAAAAGTAAAGAACTAGAGTGAGCATTTAGCCTACTCCTGAGAGTGCATAGGCTACCACCTACACAAGCTTCACAGCTTGTTAAATAGTTATAGGAATCGCGAGTTCTCACATTTATAATTTACAGAAATAATTTGCGTTGGTTAATGGTTAATCCGATACCAATAAACTTACAATAGATGATACAAGTCCACAAGTTGAAATGTCACAATTACGTTCAAACATTGGAAAATGTAGATGCACCATCTACAATATGATATAGCCTAATTGCCTGTCCAAATCATTACATCGTTTTCTATTGCCTATGATTTTCCAGTTATTCTTCACCTAAAAATAAAGAATTGTCTGTAGTTGAATACAAAATATTTTCCACGCGTGATGCGCATGAGACGCCTTTGCACGGGGAATAAAAACAATTTTGCTTTGTTATGGTCATGCTATGACGACACCTTATAAAACATTCATAAACCCAGGAGAGAGGGACGGTGCATCACACCCTATCCCACGCCTCGTCCCTCCCTCAAACCCCCCCTTCTACAGGAGATGGGAGAAGTTTCCTCGTCAAGATCTACCCTGCCGTAGTGCAGTCAAATGAAAGACGATTTCATTTCACTACTCGGGACGCAAAGTGGCGCAGGCAAGATTCTCTGGGAATATCAAATTCCAATGAGGAATATCTCACGGTTTTTTAGGGATACATCAGTTTACGTGTCAGTTGACTTTTTACATTTAGTTAATACATTTATGTCGCCAAACTAGGAAAAAGATTTCGGTAGGATACAGGACAGCGGACGGACGACTTGTTCCATTGGTTTCTACGGAAAGGGATAGAACTAAACTAAAGACGGTCCTAGTTAAAGTGATAAAAACGATTTCAGAATGAATAACAGCAAAAATGAAAAAGAGAACGAACAAATGAATACAAATGAATACACCAATCACGAAGAGGAGGTAAGACGTGGTTCCTGATATCTGCATCATTACCTAGTTTCACTTGCGTATATAAGTGCATTTTAAGACAGTGAATCAGGTAGGCTATTGCCACACTTTGAGAGAGATGCAATAAGAAACCTTATACATTAGAAACTACACTGATGAACTAATAGAGGCTAGAGTTTGCAGTCTTAAGTTTGTTGTTATTCGTAAAGCACAAGTGTCACTATCACATGCCACTTCACTTATCGGCAACTTGTCCTTCGGAATAATAGGTGTGACACATTTTAGAACAAAGCTGACTATACCTGACACGACGAACACATTGCTGGAGGCTATATGCAGGAGAATACAAGTGTGGAGTGGGAATATGCTTCCAAGACACATGGTTCAGATGCAATGTGAGCATCTGAAGTTTCAAGCTTATTCTGTTGCGACATACACGTCTAATGTAAGAGGACTCTCATCCTAGATATAGTTCAGTTACAGTTTTTAATATATTGTACAGTGTTATTGTTTGCCCAGAATATAATCAAATTAGCCAAGGCTGGAAATGAATTTTCTTATTACACGCTGGACAATATCCCAGTTCTTTCCACCCCTCTAAAAATATGAGCTCGGTTACGCAATCCTGTATCCAGTTTCCCAATATGTACTAGGTAAATAAGTTGTAGTGGTGTCATTTGCAAAGGAATCATTTACTTTGGCACCCAAACATCTACATTTGAGATGACAGCCGTGTTATTTCAGGACTCTCAGTTCAGCCAACTCAAGTGATGTAAGAAAGGTATATAAGATCATATCAGTTATTTCTCTTGGAGTTACTTGATAAAAGTTTAAGTATTAGTCACGAACAACAGCACAGCCAAACATTCCAACTTGATGCAATTCCATATTTGGGCCACTGTTTAGAATACTATGGAAGCAATTTAGTTTCCATTGCACAGTGCATTTCCACTATAAACGTAGAGGTAGGAATATCTCTAAATTGCAGGCGTCCATGTTTTATGTCTCTTTATCTCTCTCCCAGTTTCGATGATTTATATCTTCATTGTGCAGAAGTTGTGTACCTTTCTGAAAAACTCCAATATATCACCTGACACTTCTCCTGAACAAAAGTTACCATGACAATCCAAGTCAATCAAAACACCACAGCTTTATATGATCTACCCTTTCAGGATATGATGACATTTGTTGTAATCAAATGTACCAATTACACATTGACTAACCACAAGGTTTACATGACATTTGTGTGTTGTAAACTGGACTCAACCCAAGACTTAACTTGTCTACTCTTGCGGACAATCAAAGCTGAGAGATACCAGTGTTGATACAGTAAAGTGAGAGAGAGAGGGAGAGGAAGGGAGAAGGGGGAGGGAAAGAGAGAGACAAAGGAATAGAGGACTGCTTTACTGGAGGCCATGTCTCGTACAGGATCATTTAAAGCTTTCAGAGAGGAATTACAGTCTGCATTAGTGACGACAGAGGCATCTAATGAACATAAAGATGTTTGGAAACGTCCCAAACCAACCGGAGCCTAATATTGACCTCAGCTAGGTTTCATTGACATGAAATGACACAGTGACACTTAAACTTCTTTAAAATGATGTATGCCCTTTCATTGACATAAAGTACATGGCCTTCAGATGCAGGCACACACACACACACAACACACACACACACACACACAATTACTTCTCAGAAGCTTTAAAGATCCCGAAAGAGGTATTCCCTTAGGTGCACAAGACTTGCATTTTTTGTTAGTTGCTCACTAACAATTCCAAGTGGAAAATTCTCAGCGGTAATGACTCATTTCAGTCATGACTGAAACGTGATCTAATTGTATTAACCCTTGATGTTATTAGTGGCGGTTCAACCATGTGTTGCTCTGCACATATTGATCCAGTCTCTGTGCATGGAAGGGAACAATAGAATGCAAACCAGGCCATTTAAAGTGATAAATTGTTTTATGTTTAACTGCAAACTGGTATTGGTAATCCTTTAACGGCTAAAAGAGGCAAAGTTTAACTACCACTCTGGCATGACCCTTGTGACAAACAACAGCTCTACTCCAGTGAAATGCAGTGTAGTATGGAACTCAATAGATCAGTTATTTAAGTTAAAAAATATATAATACTGGCAAGCTATGTTTCTCCTCCCTTTTTTTCATCACACTATAGTGACTTCAAAACTCATGGCAAACCAATGGACCATGACCAAGACTTTGAGTCAATTGACCAAGGTTGATTGACTACAGACTATGCGTCACCAACTCTGGTCTCTGGGTTGCAACAGGGTATGTTGGCTCGTCCTCCATCTCAGGAGTGGAACATCCTTATCAGCTTTAGTTTCCAGGAGTCACTGAAAGGAGGCATGAACATAATCCTTACGGGCAACAATAGGCCCACCTGCAAGACTAAAATAACCAGCCACTTAAACCCACATTTTCACGAGTCTGTCACTTTAACACAAATCTTTAAGAGTCCCAATGCAATGGAAATGAAAGTTACAATATTAAAAAACAAAAACCCTTTCAACGGTATTCAAAATAATGTTTCCCTGTGTAAATGAATAACAAATGTAAGTCAAGAAAGTAAGTGTAAACAGTCAATTTCTTATTTTTTCATTTTACAGACCCAGTGTAAAATATATGTCCGTCTTTGAAATGTCAACAAGAATTGACCAAAATCCAAAGCGAATGACTGTAAAGGTTGACATGAATAAGGTTGGGTTAAATCCTGACCCACAGCACTAGCATACTCATCAAGCCTTCTGTCTTTCCCTTTCTGACCTTCATGCCCGTCAACACGACCTCCACCCGCTCTACTATTTCCATATCTGCATTTACATCCTCACATCTGAGAGCTCATTATGAAGCTCTGCGTCGACCTCGAGGTCCGACGATGCTCTCGTTTTTGAACAGCGATGTATTTGTGTCGAGTCCAGGACCTTTTTTACTTCTCTCCATCACTATAGAACCGTTCCACGTTATAGAATAAGGATTCCAAGGCCGTAGGTTCCGCAGTACCGCTTTGCCACTCAGACGGAACACATGGCTCACACCAGTTAACAGTTTCAGGGTAACAACTCACATACACACGCAACACACACTCATCTGTCGATTTCAATCTAATGGTTGCTCCAAACGAGGAGGGCTTTATGAATGCAGAACAGAGGAAGAGAATCAAGGTTCAACAGATGCTCTGTGCCTCTCTGGTCTCTAATTGAATTGTGCCGGCCTGTTCCAGGTAGCCCCGTAGTACACTCTCGTCAAATGGCAGGTCATGTGGCCAGGGTAACCTTTCCACTGGAGGCATCCTAGCAGGGAGTTATGCAGCAGGGAAATGAGGATGAAGTCGAGTAGTGTGTGTGTGTGTGTGTGTGTGTGTGTGTGTGTGTGTGTGTGTGTGTGTGTGTGTGTGTGTGCGTTTGTTTTCTCTCTATGAAAAGGGCACAGAGATACGTTAACTGTCCATGACATGGAACATATCAGAGGGGGGGCACAACAAGCATCCATGTAGCTGGGGCCATAATCTAGTTATGATAGGGCATCACACGGTCACACGGTCACACACACACACACACACACACACACACACACACACACACACACACACACACACTCTCACACACACCACAGTCAATGGGTTGGAGTTTATTTATAAAAGCGCTCGGGGAATTGTCATCTTATCTTGGCCATTCGTCAGCTGTGCGACAAGAGGTATTTGAAAAGACAACAAGGCTTAGCGTCAAGAACTGCTGGTGGGGACCCTGTAATGTGTAGGCTGGGAAAGAGAAAAACGGTAAAGAATCGGATCTCGATTCCTTCAAAAGCCATTTACGAGACCAACCACGGCTGTTGAACAGCCAAGAGAAGACGCTGTGGTTTTGAAAAAAAATCTGTTTTCAAAGACCTTTGTTGTCGACTTGCGATTCGCGTCTTGTGATACCGCGTGTGATCGATGACAGATAGTTTTTGCGGCGAAGAAGTGAGAGACTCGTTTAAAAGAAGTCGGGCATTTTGGTTTGCTTTGTCACGCCGTGTGTATGCGCTTATTCTGTCACCTCAATTTATTTTCTCTCACTTAGGCTATAATTAACCACCCATTACTGTAAGATCCCTCTTAACATACCACCTCTCTGTCTGTCTGTCTCTCTCAGTCAGAGACAGAAATGGATCCCTATATAGCTTGAACCCTGCTCACTCTCCACTCTTATCTCCTTTCCTATCTGTCTTCCACCTCTCTCTCTCTCTCTCTCTCTCTCTCGCTCTCTCTATCTCTCTCTCTCTCTCTCTCTCTCTCTCTCTCGCGATGTTCCTTTCCTCACTACCTCCTCCCCCTCTCTCCCTCCTCGCTTTCACAGCAGCAGGATCTCCTTATCGGCCCGTGACTAGGGAGAGTGTGACCCTAGCGTTGTACAGAAGGCCCGTTTATGGTCATGACGAGAGGCGAACCTCAAAGACGGGAGCGAGCCAGTCCAGAACACGAGAGGCCTGACCGCCCGCAGGACAGTCTCCTAGCCCCAGACGGTCGACCAGGCCGAGCCCAACACTGGCTCACCCCCTCCCTCCTAGCAGGGAGTGTCCGGGCTCCCTGATAAGTCCGTCATCTGAGGGGTTTAAAGAGGTTTGTTTACCGAGTAGCTCCACCCGAAGTGGCCAGACTTCTGAGAGTTGTCGCGACGGAGGCTTTCGGCGTGGGTACTGTTTGGTCAAGAACCTGATGTGCGCTCATGCTTTGCTCTCGACCACTGTTAACCCCTGACCATCCAACCCCGAAACCAAACAGAGTAGGACGTGGCCCGCTTGTGCAAGCGCAAACAAAGAGAATTCTCGGAAGAGGGGACTGGGGCTAGCTCAATTAGCCGGTGTTAATGACTACCTTGGAATGTTACGTTTGCTCTTAAATCTGTCGGCGTGGAGAAGTTAAACAGGAGCAGAGGAGTCAATGGAACATTAACATTGGAAAATTCAACGCTTCCGAAGCCAGATAAACTAAACAATAGCTGACCGTCTACTCGGCAATATGTGAATAAGTCCCACCTCTACACGCCTTAGCGCACTAACGCGGTCACAGCCCTGTCGCCTGGCTTCAAGACGGATGGCCGTTGAGTGTCGGAAAATGAAGGCGACGTGTTAGTGTGAAGACTAACATCTGGCCTGGAGAGCCTTTCGGTTTTAGGGCAGATTAGGAGAAGACAATGATGGAGGGAAAAGAGAGAAAGACAGGAAGTGGAGGGAGGGAAAGATGAGAAGAGGATGTGGAACATAGAGGAAGCAGCTTCTTCCTTGCTCTGTTTTCGGTCCCCGTTCCTTGTCCGGTTCCTTGGCTCGTATAGGCTTTTGTAACATCTGCAAAAGCCAGCCAGCCCGACAACTCAAACCCTTTTCACTTTTCAAACGTCCGAGGTATGCGAGCGGCCTCGTAGCTTAACTGACGACCCCGAAGACTCGCCTGCCTGTGACACCTGACCCTGAGTGTGGAACACGACCTTTTGACCCCCGTGATTCAGGAAGAATCAACTGCCACTTAGAAGAAGCCATCCATTTAAGGTTGTTTGACACCTAGCGAGCCTGCAGTCGCTCTCTCTTCACATTCTTCACGACGATAAAAAAAGATGGGGCGAGGATGACAGCAAGTGACGCTAACGCAGAACAGTGACAACTGAGATAGCGGGAGATAGGAGTTTGTCAGCTGGTTTTATCAACCCGACTAAGTTCTAGACAGGAGTTGGCTTTGTTTTGCCGCAAGTACGAGACCACAGTGCTTTGATTTGATATGTGTGTCATAGAGAGGGGCTGTGTCGTTATGGAGGCAATTGGTGTGGGTGTGAGGATTGATGTTTTTTTTGTTTTTGTTTTTTATGCTGCTTGTGTTTCGGTGGAGGTAAATAATATAGAGACACACACACACTTGCGTATCCACACACAAACATACACACATACGTACACAAACTCATGCGTGTGATGTGTTCATCGTTAACACTCGTACACGTATGCATGCACACACACACACACACACTCCAAGGTCATAGTTGTGTCCCATCCCATTTGGTTTAGAGGACCCGGCATCTCTCCTGTACTTGGCTCAGAAAACCAGACAATATTTATCTCACTGAACCACCAAGGTCACCTCCCTCATTTGAGCCACAATAAAAGCTATATAAGCACTCATGTTCAAGTAAAAAAGCCAATTGGAAACTCTTTAGGAGCATCTTGTAGATTCACTTGGACTCCGTGCACTTAGGTGATTACATGACATGAGTGATTTATTACAATACCTGCTGGCTCGGTGAATAGTTTCACAGCAATGAGATAAGCTTTAAATCCAAGACATATAATTGAATGATTAGACAAATTGAACTGTACCCATCCCGACTAAGAATGAGGCTGTTCCATACAGACAATCAGTTTCCAGCTGTTACCATGATGGCAGCTAAATGGTATTGCCAGACAACCATTCCTTTTTACTTCTTGAAGTCAAAACACCATGAAGGAAAATAATTAATTTTTAGTGGGAACTCCAAATAAGTGGCTGAGGTTTTGAATATCCTCCTTATATCACAGCACCACACCTAGGCTCGTACCTCCATTGATTCTAAAACCAGTGTGTTACTATATGTCTTGCAAATAGCTGGTCTGTGTAAATGAGTGTATGGATAGACCCATGGTGTGTTCCAATGTTCCAAACTTCTGGCTTCATGGTGAAAGTGTAATGTGGGCCTGGGCTAAAGGCATATATATATTTTGTTTTTTTAAATATCAGCAGCAGGTCGCAACATCGAAGTTAGCGAACCATACCGTCTGGTCATTGATGATTTCATCCACGGGCTATGGAGTCATGTCGTGCTGATTAGTGGTGCGTCGAGTTCGTACCCCAGGGGACGAGTTGTGAAGGTGGCCCTAATAAGATCTGATGTTTTTGGCCCAGGGTGTTGAGCTCTACAAAGCTTTGCAACACCGTTGCCAGGTAACCGAGCTGCACGCCGTTTGTAAAGCTCTCAGCTGGCTGGCTGGCGGTAGGTAAGGAGGGAGGAAGGGCGGGAGGGAAGAACGGAGGGAGGTCTGCCTGTTTTTGATCACACGGTGGGTTTGCGTATGAACTTGTGTGAACACACCATAAATGGTCAATGACTCAAAGCCCAGGCTAAGTCCACACTCAGCACTTTGTGAAGGCAGGTATGTGGAAAGTTCACGAAGACTCACAAGAGAACTACTAAACCATGCTACTAAAAGCCAATAAAACAGAGACATTTAAAGTGAGGTTTTACTGTCTGTGACAACCTCTTCAACTTGTTACAGAATCCTATAATCTCACTGAGATATGCCTGCTTTTATTTTAGGTGGATTATTGACCAAAATGTGTTTTTATTGCATTGCTCTGATTTGGACCCCCTGGATACGAACACTATTTTAAAAGTGAACTTCTTGAGCGTTCCTGATGAAACTATTCCAGTTTGATATCTCACTTCACTCAAAGCAAAAGGCCAACTGTTTACAGCTGTCTGTAATCACAGCCGTCTAAAAACAGCCCTAATTGACAACAGATGTGTGGACAGCGTCACCTGACATATCCCACACACACAAAAGATTGGAGATGCTTCTTTTGTCTCAATCAGGGGCGCAAGAGATATGTTTGAAATGTGGGGGAAGCAAACTGTGAGGAAAAGGTCTCAACTTTTAGGCTGTTTGATTTTGTGTCATTTGTGTAACACTCTAAAAAGGCATGATGGGATACTGACTATTTCTTCCATTGACAAACAAGAGTCAACAATGGTCGACACAGGCCTAGATGATCAATGTTCACTGGTCAACATACATAATCAAACTGTTACTTTGTTGTTTGGTACGGAGTTGCCAGTCACCCCCGTAAACAACAACAAGGGTTATTTCCACAATGTGTTGTAAGTTTACATTTACTGTAAAATAAATCATAGTTTTTTAAAATTCTATTGACCGATTGATTGAAGGCAAAGAAAATAAGTAACAGCTCTCTCATTTTTTACATTCCATATTTCTCATGAGATAACCTTTGCTGATAAGCTGTTAAAGGGGGCTACAGCTCAGGAAGTACATTTCTTCTTCAAAAGTGGGGGAGGACGTATCGGGGTCCCTATGATACTTGGGGGGGGGGCAATACCTTGATGACAGGGTCAGTGGCCTGTGGGCCAGTGGCCTCCAACAGAGTTTGGTTATTCCTATTGTTCCGTGAGGATAACTGACTCATTGTTGTGTGTCTTCGTCTTGACTTGTCCCAAATCTCAAGAACCTATCTGACTTCCTGGCTGGTCCCCCAACCAACTGTTGAATTTTCTCAAAACTTTCCACAATTATTTACACTCAGCATTAACAGTTAACCTACAACACCTCGCCAGAATATTCTGAGCAGACAGTCTGAGCTGACGCATTATCAACACCCTATTTAAGCTTTTGTCTTTCATCGTTGCCTGTTTTTCTCTCTCACACACACACAATATCCACCTCTTGGTTTTTACAGCTCAGGCTTAGTGGGTGTCAGCATTCGCTCCTGTCAGTATTTGATGACGTCCTCTGAGAACCTTTTTGTCGGTCGTGGCTGTATTGAGCATATTTGAAGGAGACACACTGGGATTGATTTAAACCCGCCTGCCAGTGACAGACACCAGTGACGGTTCTCCAGAGTTTGGCTTGGCTCAGATAAGATAAGGCCTTAAGGTGAGAGAGTCACTGGGGTGAATCTGGCCAGATGGTTCTTTGCTGTGCCAGGGAGCTCTTGAGTTGCTAGGCTTCTCTGTTTGTGTCAGACGGTTTCTGGCTCCAGCAAAGGGGGGTTTTTGTGTCAGCGAACGTTTGAATGATAGCGAGGACTTCCATTGCTGTGATGCTGTGTGGTGACATGTGAAGTTCACGTCCTTTCCCTGGTCTTTTCTTCGTATAACAACATAACAACCTGTACATTACTGTTTTACAAGGCTGTCTTTAGACTAATGCCCTGTGTTGTCACAGTAGAGTATTTAGGATTTACATTTTATTATTAGCAAAGATCTCTCTGAATCCCACTTAACCTTTAGGATTTATCATATAAAAAACTTGACCTTCACACAATCAACCAATCACACTCCTGGTAACATACCTAAATCCAGGCACTCGACCAATAAGATCACTTAATTCTTAATGTACAAATGACGCCCCCAAAGAGAGTATTGTTCCAATGGTAACTGCTCAAGTACTGGAACTCAGAATTCCATTCTCATGTACAACACAAGTGAACTTAATTCACTTTCTCACAGAGCTCTTCAGATCCCACCCAAGTTGAAACGTCTCAACATGAAGAGTGAAGAGTGAACGTAGAGCTGTGAGGGTGGGACCCCCTATACGTCTCCCCGGGCTGTAGATCACATTGGAAAAATATAATACACTTTTAAAGGAGTTGTGCGTGTGTGTGTGTGCGTGTGTGTGTGTGGAACTAAGTGATGTTTATCATTGTACGGTATTGCATTTCAAAGGCTTGCCTATGGCCCTACATCAGTCTACTCCATTCCAAAGGCTAGTTAGTCACCAAGCATTATCTGCCCGTTTCCATGGCCGAGGCCTCTTTCTCGTCTTCTCGCTCCTCCATTAACCTCAGGTAGCAGAGCTATTTATAATTAATGGAGGTTAATGCCGAGTATGTGAACGTTGCTCTCTTTTTCCCTCTCCTCAAGGTCCGGACGCTATTCGTCAGTGGACTACCTCTGGATATCAAACCGAGAGAACTCTATCTCCTGTTCAGGCCATTTAAGGTATGTTTGCGTGTATTAAACGGCGGGTTTCCCCGCTATTTTTAGTGCCTTTTCTCTCCGACTAGCCCCCCCCCTCCCCCCCACCCCCCACCCCCCACCCCACGGTCGATGACTCTCTCCATTAATGGTGATGAAATAAACAGCAATGGAAAATCTCAGGGCTTCAACCGCCCCGTGTTCCTCACAGGCCCAGGTTCAATCCCAGCTGATCCATGAGCATGGGAAGGGCCTTGTTATGGAAAATGAGCCCACGGTTTTGGCAGCGTATTTTGGTTTTGCTAACTAAACATGGTCATTGTTGTCTTCGAGCGGGATCGTGCATTAGGAGAAGTGCAATTTTCCATTAAGTCACTTTCACTTGTTAGCCCGAGTTTCTGTTAAACTGCTGCTCGGCTAATATGGTATGGTATGAATTTCAAGAGAGGCTAATTATGATCTGAGTATTAAAAGCAGCAATTCATCAGGTGAGACTCCTGTGCCTGTTCATAAGTCACATCTGACCCATTAAAAAAAGGGAATACTCGCATGCTGCTCTTAGATGTATCGATTGATTCCATGTGTAGACCTACGAAATGTCACTTTTGAGATTTACAGTAAAAATTATTGTCATTCGTGGTGGTCCCTAAAACTTGAGCATTCATTCTGTTTTCATTAAACATTTTTAACAACTTGTGTTCTCTCTCTGTTTCAGGGCTATGAAGGCTCCTTGATAAAGCTTACCTCAAAACAGGTATGTGTAAAAAAAAAGGTGTAATGTTAACATTCAAAGAAACAAATGGATGAACAAATCACTCAATCCCTCAGCACACCGTGGCAAGTTTATGCAACAGGACGGCTTTCCGTCAACACAAGTTTTTTCCCTCAGGGAGGGGAGTAGGTGGCATGGGCTTGCTGCCGGCTCTCTGATGCAGCATGCTTGCAGTCGCAGATGGACACTCCTATGGGATGGACAAGCCCCGGGAAGGGAGACGGAAAGAAATGTGAGGTGTCAAAGTGAATGTTTTGACAAGAAACGTTCTCTGACGGCAGTGTTTCAGCCCTGGGGGAGGAGTGACTGAAAATGAGCCAGTCTGGCACTCTCCACCATGAGAGTTGTGGTAATTTAGCACTGTGTCAAGGTACCTAATACCACATTACGTTGTGCCTCGTGAAAAGATGATACCCATTCATGGATCAAGGTGGCAGTACTGGTACTGGAGTACTGGTTCCTATGGTAGTATCGTATTAAATTGTTGATATTTTGGCAATACATTTACTAAGTCAACCTAATTTAGGTCTTCTTATCCCAATAACTGCCTCTAAAATTGTTAATCGTTCTGAGAAAACACAGGCATGCAGGGATGTCTGACCCATGTGGGAGGGTGTTGACAGTCAGTCTCGTATTGAAACAAAGTTACAGAATTCAGACTTCCTCAGACTTCCTCTCGGAGAAATACCGATCTAGAAATAACACACAAACTGACCTGTCTGATTGTTTCGCCTTTGACACATGTGGTACATAGTTCCTAAGTAGTCATTCTTCAGCATAACTCACTTTGTTCTGTTTCAATAACGTTCTGTTCTGCTCCTAGCTTTGTTTCTGTTCTCATAATCGGTGTCCCTTTCACTTTGGGACATCTTGACTAATGCTGATGACATCGCTAACATATATCAATCGATTCCAGTTTCTGTTACAGCTGCTGGAAGCAGCCATGTCCTTATATAGCAAGACACAGATCACAGGCCTTTTTCTATTTATATTCTTGCTACGCTTCCTGACGTCTTAACTCTGTCGTTCTTTCCTTTTTTTTTGGTTTGCCTCGTACAAAAATTCCCATAACCCTAGAAAGCTTTCCCGATCGCACACTGTGGCTTACCCCCTTGAGAACAAAATGTTTGGAGAACTCTCTTTCTCTCTGTCTTTCCCTCCGTCTCCCTCTTCTCCCCGCCCCTCCTAACCCCCCCCCCTCCTTCTATCTCTCTCTCTCACCCTCTTCAGTGTCTATGAAAACATCTCTTTTGTCTTGGGCCAAAATGCAGTTTTCTGTTGTTAGCTAAGAGGAAAGCGCTTCTAAACCTGCATATCATGTGGCGGACTTGTCACACTCACCTAAGCACTGGGCCCTGGACCAAGGTGATGTCACTGAACATGTAACACGAGTGTGAATGTGATAAAAGAAATGTTGAACCAGCACTCGTCATGCTGCACTGCAGTGATAGTTGAAAGGTCTTGCACAATTGAACTCCCTCCATTGCCTCACATTCTCTCACGCGCTCTGTCCCGACTAAAATGTTTTCCCCTCTCTGTCTGTCTCTCTCTCTCTCTCTCTCTCTCTCTCTCTCTCTCTCTCAGTCTCCCCCCTTATCCATTCTCTGTGTATTTGTCCCTCTCTTTCTTTCTCCCTCCCTCTCTTTCTTTCTCCCACTGCCCTGTTGCCCGTATTTGGGCATATGCAAGCTATGCACCATCTCCTGGATTCTGAACTGTCGATGGACTCCACAATACAGGCCTGGAGTGTTTTTGCTCTCTCTCTCTCTCTCTCTCTCTCTCTCTCTCTCTCTCTCTCTCTCTCTCTCTCTCTCTTGCTTCCATCTATCTCGGTCACCATGGTTTTAGCATGGGGAAAGGCAAAAATAAAAGCAAGTCTCTGTCACTCAAGACAGAAGTGCCGAGTCAGTAAACTGCCTAAAACCATGTTTCTCTCCTTCTTGTTCTGTCTCCCTGTCTCCCCAGCCGGTGGGGTTTGTCAGCTTTGACAGTCGATCAGAGGCGGAGGCTGCGAAGAATGCCTTGAACGTAAGTGTCATGCACTCCTCACGCTGCGTTCAAGAACAGGCTGGTTCAGACACCGTTTTTCGATGGTGTCTCGTCTGTCTCTGTTCCTACACACACCCGATATCTAACACTGTATTTATACCCAGAGCCTTTATATTCACTTAGGAACTTGTCTAATCCCCACACATTGAATGGATGTTGATGTATATAATATGAGGACACAGTGTTCTACTATTTGAGTTCCCCAATTTAGTGTATTCCACCTCTTATAACTAAAAGTGATGCGAAACAGATGTACTGTATACTACTCCCCCAAAATGTCAAGATCCGTGTGAGACTTTCCTGTCAGGTTTTCCAATGAGTCAATTTTTTTTCTACACAAAGCACAAGCTTTAGTGTCCCTACAGATCATACAAGGTCAATCACTTAGAATGAGCACTCCTTCTACACATTGATCGAGGATTTGGGGTTTAATCTCACTTATTTGAAACAAAGGCTTCCGACCTCGCTGCAACAAGCCCTTGATGAGCCAGACAGGCTCCTGCCGGAACGTTCAGGAAACTCATTTCTGTGAATGTTTTTTTGTTGTTGTCAGACTTGCAAAACAAATGTATGTGTGAATGAGTAAACAACAACAAAAATCCCTGTCAGTCAAATCTCCGTTTTTTTCTCCAGTTCCTGTTTTACTGTAGGATATGAAAGCTATGTTCCAGCTCTGATCTTTCTAGAAACTGTTTGCCTCTTTGTAATGGAAATAGATCAATATAATAATGAGGCTATGGACAAAACCTGTCAACTTCCAATGCTGAGCTATTTTCACATATCTTTCGCAAATCTGTGTTTCTGTCGAACAAAGGAATAGGGAAAGTGGATAGCGATTGCAATCATCATCGCATGAGATTCGATGTCAGTATGTGTTCCGAATTAAAACCGTGAGAACTGAATGGGGCTCCTGCTAGCTGCACAATGTCCCTGGGGTTGATATGGAAAGGAACCAGATCTGATGAATCTATCTGCATGTTATAAATGAGGGAGTACTTGCGTGAGTGGGTTTGAGTCTGTGCACGTGTGTGAAACATGGTAGAATGAGAAGGAATATGTGTGCGTGCGTGTGTGTGTGTGTGTGTTCGAGGCATGTTCATTTACCTACCAGTTGTGATATTGTCTTGTGAGATTTTGATAAAGGAAGATTCTGCATTACCATAAACTTGGCTAAATAGACCCTGACAGCAGTGGCTCGTAGAAAAAAAAACGGGGGGAAAAAATTAGAAAAAAAACAACATTTGACTGACAGTTCAAATATTCAACACTCCATTTTGGCTCCACTTGTGACTTCTACCATACACCGCTGCCACATGTCAGACATATCAAAACACCTCGGGGATGAAAATAACCATTTCAAGCATTGGAGTCAGTCTATCAACTTTCTTCTTGAAACCTCTCTCCCACCTGAGTTCAAATTAAAGCAGTTCTCTAGCCTCATTATAACCCTGTATCTTATTATACCTCACGAGCTCCTGACGGCGCAGGCTCCAAGGGCTGTGAGCCGAGGCAATCCCAGTTAATTCTTCCCCTTCATGAGAACCGCAATCTCACCCTCTTTTTTTCTGCTTCTGCTGCTGGGATGAAACCTCGAGCTAACCCAAAAGGTTTGCTCGCCGTGGAGGAAAGTGCGCTGCATTTTCAGCTGCCTTTGCGACCGAGAGGGGTTGATTGTGAGGGTGATTACAGCCATTGGCGACAATTTGAAATAGTGGCCGATTCAGAACATAAACAAACTCTGCTTTGTTTGGTTATGTTGTGAAGGAGAGCATCGTTTTTTTGCTGCCTTACGTATTTCGAGTCAATGTTAGGGTAAAGATTGAAGGAATGTTTTCGTTTGAGTGCAAATCTGAAATATATTTGAACTATAACCGATTCTATTGCATTGATGAACTTGCTAGAGCCAGCGTCGTGTTAGTTGCCTAGGTGTATGTGCGGTGGTAGCCAAAGAATTTCCAGAGTTTGTGAGGTTGACGTGCCTAGGAGTCCAAGGTCACGATATTAGGTTGCATTCAGAGATCCCTGACGAGTTGGCGATGACAAGTATTTGCATGTCGCCGGATGTGTGTCCCAGACTCACGAGCCGCGATCACCAGTTAGTGTCACCACTCTCACCACATGCCACAGACCCTGCATGACAAGATAATCCAGTCTGGAAACCTTCAAGGCTTGGATCCGTCCTGGTCCGGGCTACAGAACTATTTCTTACACCGATGTTTACATCTGGACTTCCCCTATAGTATTTCACAACACAGACCAAAAAAAAACAAAACGATCAGTCATTTCTAGACAAAAGACAAAAAGACAGAAAGACACAAACACTGTGGCCTGTGTTTTATCTTCCACAACAAACTAACATGACATCCTTTTTTTTCTTGCTGCCTCCTCCCACCTCTCCCTTTGACCTCAGGGGGTCCGCTTCGACCCTGAGATTCCCCAGACCTTGCGCCTGGAGTTCGCCAAGGCCAACACCAAGATGGCCAAGAACAAGCTGGTTGGCACTCCCAACCCCCCTCCCTCCCAGCAGAGCCCTGGGCCACAGTTCATCAGCAGAGACCCATGTGAGTGCTGCTCTCTCTTTCTCTCTCTCTCTCTGTCTCTCTCTGCTCTCTCTCTATCTCTCTCTCTCTCTCTCTCTCTCTCTCTCTCTCTCTCTGTCTCTCTCTCTCTCTCTCTCTCTCTCTCTCTCTCTCTCTCTCTCTCTCTCTCTCACTGTCTCTCTTTGTCTCTCTCTCTCTGTCTCTGTCTCTCTCTGTCTGTCTCCCTCTCTTTCCTGCCTCTCTCTCTTTCTCACACTCTCTCTTTCTGTTTGTGTGTCTATCTGGAGCAACTCTAGCACAGGTGTGAACATCCCTTTCTGCAGGGAACCAGCACTGTGACTTCTGGTGAGACATTTGGATGGGGTCGCTGCATACTGGGGAGAGTGTCACAGTGTTGTTTAAGCAATTTCGGTCTTGCTTCCTGCTACAGACTGACTTGGTCTATGAGGTTTGGCTTCCTGTACCATTCACAGATATGTAAACATTTGGAGACCCGAGGACTAATGATATAAAGTCTCCTTCGATTCCCAGTGTGCACATATAGTTGTGGTTAAATTTAGAACACGTCATGTTGGTCAAACCCTAAACTCAACACATATTCCCACACCAAAATCACCCATTACAAAACAACAAAAAACGCAGTGATCCAATGGTCGACCTTCTTTCTTTAAAGTAAATAATGTCTAAGTTAAACCCATCGCTCCTGAGAATTCCAACGTGTCAGTAAGTCCTGGTCGGAATCACGCCTCGGCTTGGAATGCGTTGCTGTTCCTCTTCACTTTGTTTAACGTTTGGCGAAAAATATTCAGCGCAGGGCAGGCATCGATAGCTGAACGTCGGCGCTCTGCGCTGGCTACATTTTTATTGAATGACCAAACACCCTCTTATCAGAGATCTGTTAACGAGTGGGTCGGGGGTGTGGGGGGGGGTGAGAGGGGTCGTCGTCGTCTGGCCCTTGTGGAAAATGGAAGGAAACGATTAATGACTGCCATGACGTAATGAGTGCGAGAAAAATGGCTGTAATTTTGTGATAAGAGGTTGTTTAAATCAGCCATTTTATCTGATCTTTGAGAGAGAAAAAGACTGTTTCCTTAGCAGTGCTGCTCCCTGTACACATATATCATGTATATATACACCGCCTAGCTCATGTTTCCCCCCCGATGGTTTACATTTCAACGTGGCTTTTGCCCCTCTGATGTGTTTACGTAGCTTTTAAACTGAGAATGTGTGTGTGTGTGTGTGTGTTCATTCCCTCAATTTGAATAAAGCATGCGTTGTCTCGGTACGTTTTTACTCTAAAACCGGATCACTTTTTCATCCGTAACTTGCGTTCTCAGCTTGCCTGTGATTTTTCACCGTCTCCAACTTTCCCACCTCGTTTCTCCTCTACTCTCGCACTTCACACTCTCACCTTCGCTCTGATTCTCACTTCCTGGAGCCTCACAGTGTCTCTCAGTATCTTCTTCCTCTCGACGTCTCCAGATGAAGGTGTTCAGAGTGTGGAGAGTGGCAAAAGATTTGCTTTCAGATTTTTTTCCACGTCGACGGTGTCCTGGCACGATCCAAACTACACGTCCCACAATGCACACCTGTACCTCTCCTTTCCTCTCTGTCTCTCTGCACCCTCCCCCCCACCCGCTCCACCCTCCTCACCAGGCCTCCTCGTCTTCTTGTCTCCACAGATGAGCTCACAGTGCCCGGTCTGTACCCCAGCAGCCCAGACGTGTGGGCCTCATACCCACTCTACCCGGCCGAGCTGTCGCAAGCCCTCCCGCCCGCTTTCACCTACCCCTCCTCGCTCCACGCTCAGGTAACGCCCCCCCCCCATCACCCCCCCCACCCCTCACCTCGTCCCCCCCAACCACCCACCACCGCCTGAACTGTAGAACTCGACACTTCCCCCACCTCCTTTCATGCCCCTGCTTCATACTTTGCCCCCCCCCCAAGTTGACTCGTGGGACGTTATGAGGTGTTTACGACAGGTGTGATGTGACATAGGTCACACACAGCTGGTCACATGACTCGGGGACTTGGACCGGTTATTTCCTGGTTCAAAGGCATCAAATAGTCTTTTTTCACGATTTTTTTTATGGTTGGTAATGCAGACGGTATCACAACAGAATAGTATGGCATTATCGAGACTGTATATTTGCCTAAATAAAAACCCCATCGGGAAATGTTTGCATCACCACCACCTAATCTCCATGCAACCATGACCCAATTATGTAGTTCCCCCTCTAATCTATCTGGCGCTTCAGTCGAGTTCACATCGGAGTTCATTATCGATTAGCTGAAATTCTTCTCATGAATCTTGATTCAGGGGCGCTCTCGTGAGATCTGTTTGGTAGCTTTTGTGTTTTCTGACATGCTAATTGCTGATTGCCTCGTCCGACTTCCCAGTTATTATAGGTGCACTCAAATTCCCACACACATTTTTTTAAGGCATTTTCTTTTACAATAACCTCCCATTTAAACATATCTTTAAATCTCGAATACTTGTAGCCAGAAGGGTAAACAAATGGCGTACACATTTCCATGGACTGTGTTTTCTAAGGAACTGTAATATAGAATGTAAGGCCCTGAGGATCTACAGATACATTTACTAGGATGGATGAATATTAACTAGGAGGTTGGGGTTGGGGCTGAAAGTGCTTATTAGGCTATTCGTTTTTTTGGTGTCCACACACACACACACACACACACGCGGCGCACGACGCACACACACACACACACACACACACACACACACACACACACACACACACACACACACACACACACACACACACACACACACACACACACGCTCTCACACACATGCATCAAAAGAATATAACTCTTTTCAATAAGGGTGAAAAGTGCAGGGATTCCAGTGATTCCCTAGTGAGTCAGACTGTGAATCAGGTGTGGAAAGGGACGCTGAGTGCAATAGCAGAACTAGAATAATCCGACTCCTGTACTGATGTGAAATAAACAATGTGAGATAAAAATGTGTAGGGCATGATGTATGTGTGTGGTGTGTAATTGTGTGTGTGTGTGTGTGTGTGTTCAGATTCGCTGGCTCCCTCCTGCGGACGGAACTCCTCAGGGATGGAAGTCCAGGCAGTTCTGCTGAAGTATGTGTGAGTAAAGACAAGCATACACACACACACACACACACACACACACACACACACACAGTCTGGTACACTAGTGTTTGTTATCCAGTGCCAGACCTCGAAAGTGCATGAGTAAATGTTAGGACATTTGACATAAACAGACCCAGAACGTTCCCAACACTTGTTAGGAGGAACGCACCGTACTAACCCCCCCTCACACGCGAGTACGGTAGCACGACAGCTCAAAATCCTCACCGGAGCAAAAGCAGAAGATCAGCACACAGTTCTCCCCGCGTCATGAAAGCACACTCAGGTATTCAACGCGGGCGAGCTCTACGTGACACGCAGGCAAACGCAGCCCCCGGACACACATGAGGCCTTCCCACGTGCCCCGGCGAGGCACGAGGGTGGGTGGAGCGTTGTCAAGGGGACGAGGAAGGGGGGGGGGCTCGGTGAATTGACAGTAGGCAACGACCTCGTACTCACACCAAGTACACCGGTATTTAACATCCGCAGCATGCCCACGCCATAAACTTCCCGCATGACAGGAAGTCACCGATCAGTCATCCATGTCTAGACACGACGCCTGTGAACGCGGCTGAGAGGCAAAACAGAGGAACCCAAACACAAATTGATCCGGGGAACTGGGACCCCTGTAACCAAACGAAGCCCCCATCTCGCCAGTCAATGGGCGAGATGAAAGTGGCTTTTAAAGGGGATCTCCGCTATTTTCTCGCCTCCCGGGTCACGTGATGCGGCGAGCGCCGCTCTCTCATTTGATGTCACGCGGGGTGCGTTCTCTCTTTCCGAGATCGGGCGCATCAAAGGCGGGGGATTCAAACGGAATACACAACTAGCTCTGGGGGCTACGATTTAATACAGGGATGCTGCACAGAGAGAGAGAGGCAACTGAAACTGTGCTGCACCGATGTGTGTGTGTGTGTGTGTGTGTGTGAGGTGCCTGTCACACCTGTCTCAGACGACATCCTGACCCACTAGATATTACACATTTACTCTGGAGTGGAATAACCTCACTTTGGAAGCAACAAAGTTAAAGGAAAGTAGCTAGACGCTAGCGAGGCTAGGAGTTACCGTATGTGCAGGAACTGAAGATTGTTCCTTTCTCGTTAGCAACTTTTTGGTTTCGCAGCTTTCCCGTTGGAGGTGATTGTAGACTAAGGAGAGAACAACAACAAGAACTGTCGCAGGTTTATAAGATGCGCTGTGCTCTCTCAGTCACAACAAGAGAGGAGGAAGGAGCCCCAAAACCACTAAGCTTGGAAAATCACCCCCCGCCACGAATGTGATGTGTCTCAGTGAGCTATCTGTGTGCGTGAGAGCTCACGTGTGCGTGTATTCATCTGCACATGTGTGTGTGTGTGTCTGAGCCCACTCGGCGCCAGTCACACACACACCGAACCCCCTCCTTCGCTCCACAGTCTCAGGACAGGAAGGGACATGTTCCCCGGACCCCCCAGAGAGGGATGGGAGGGAGGCTGACCAAAGAGAGGGGGGACTCCGTTCACGCAAGCTGTTGATTGGTGCTAGGCTGACTGGGCTGCCACCCCCACCACGACGCCCTCTTTCCCATACACAGCGTCCTTCCCAGCCCAGCTCACAGGCACAGGCTATTTCCAGGCTGACAAAGAGACTGAGAAATGACTATAAATACAATGTTTTGGAGCATTTGATCTCTTCTTCTTCTGAGGTTTTTTTTCCATTTTTTTTCCCCTCGGGGAAGTGTGGAGGAGAAAGGGAGTGGACAAGGGGAGGGGTTGAGTGATTACCCAGCCCCACCCTGAGAGGAAGTGGTTAATATGGCCGCGCCCTCCCCAGCCTCCCCCTCTCCCTCCGTCCCTCGGGTGGATATTAACCCCCCCCCCTCCCCCCGATGAAACAACATCCTGCTGATCTTGCAGATGAGCGGGGTCGAAGCAATGCTGTGGGATAGAAGCCCTGGGCGTGTGCTGTCGTTGCTGGCCATCCAACCCCCCCCCCATGATACACCCTCTCTGCCCCCAAACAGTCTCCCCTACACCCACCCACAAGGCTAACACATGTCCTCAGGCATCCTAAGACAGGAGCTTAGTGTCCGTTAGTGTCCCATTGTAAAACGTAATGCCATCCATTTCCTATGTCGCCTGTGACGCCGGGTGACAGTTGGGTAACTTTGTTAGAGGCGGAGGCTTTGTTTAGCCCATGCCCTTTTCAGCTGTGCCCGGGCAACGCTAGGCAGACTGGCACTGACCCCTCCGTGGCCCTGCCCTTTGCCGGCCAATTACGTTAAATGGACACAGACGGTCGTAAACGCAGATCTCTTCTCTCCGAGGGAAAGCACGTTTGCGGTGTATTTTGGTTGACGAACTTTCCAGTCTGCCAGGGCTCTACCTGAGGACATGCAGGGTGCCGAACTTGTAGTGAAACTTGTAGTGGAACTTGTAGTGGAACTTGTAGTGGAACTTGTAGTGGAACTTGTAGTGGAACTTGTAGTGGAACTTGTAGTGGAACTTGTGGAGACGGTCTACTGAGAGCGTTGTGACATTGTGATATTTGGAGCTTCATGAAAGAGTCCTTGTCGATGAGGGATCTGTTTCCCCCCCGCAACTTTTGTTTGATGTTTGCGGAGTACGACGCGAGAGGTTTACGGTTCACTCGTAGTCGTCTCGGGGCGTTCGACGCGGTCTTAAGGCTGTGCCGTGCGGGCTTGAAGCGTAACCGCTGGGAGACCATGCCGGCAGTCTGTGGTGGTTGAAACGCCGGGCTGGACACAGTCATTCACGGCTATGCTAAATGCACTCGAGGCAATCGGTTATGGCTGCTAATAAGTGTTATTAACCGGCACCTTGCCCCCGAGCCCTCAGATGATAAACGTTGACGCACCGACGACGCCACATTGCAGTTCAACCAGGTTATGAACCAGAGTTGCTGGTGGCGTGTTGTTGTTGGTCTTTGAAGACTATCAGGGCTTTGTTGCTCAGGATATTTCAGCACAAGCTCTTTTGTCTGTCCTCCGCGGTCTGGATGTTTGCAGGCGTTTTTTTTCTCCCAACTTTCATTTCAAAAGCTCAATCTCCAGGAGTTTTTTTCTTCTTCCCATTTGCTAACATTCTCAACAACACACGGTCAAAGCTACAGTTGACCAAATACTTGACGAGGATGTCTGGGAACTGTAAACAAAGACCGTGATGTTTTCACATCAGACGAGACATCATTGGGTAGTGGTGTGTGTGTGTGTGTGTGTGTGTGCGCGTGCATGCATGTGTGAGTAATGACGTGTTGTGTGTAGGTGCGTCTAGGTGTGTGTGTCTATGTGCACCCTGGCTGCCTGCCCTAAAGAGCTTATTGGCCAATAGCCTGACAAACCCTGCAGTTCCTGTTGAACTTTTGAGTAGCTCCCAGCAGGCAGTGGGGGACTGACCCCTGCCGAGGCCCCTTTAATAAGGAAGTGGGCCTTCATCCAACAACAGCACCCCACCCTAACCCCAAACAATGAACATCCACACACACACGCACACAAACACACACACACACCATTCTTCTTCAACTTTCTCTCGTTCCCTCACACGCAAGCCGTCGCGCACACTCGCGACAGACAAACGCGCGCGTTCGGTTCCACGGCACTTTTGCACATGAATGCGCGCGACCCACACCACGCGCACGCGCTCTCTCTCTCTCTGCTGTCGCCGTGCTCTCGTTTCAGGAGCTTGACGCACGTCAACAGCTGCATTCATCACCGCCCGTCCTGGTAGCTGAGCTGGTATGTGAGAAACAGGGTCCGGGCCTAAAGGCTTTTCGTCAGCTTAGAAAGGCTTTGGCCTCCTTTTTCATGGCCCTGGAACACAGGTAGACGGATGGTCCTGTTTGAGGAGCTGCATTTGAGCCTGTGCAGATGAATGTGGGGATTCCTTTCGGTTTACATTTACATTTAGTCATTTAGCGGAGTCAGAGACGTGTGCTGTAGCCAGTAGCTCTCTTGTTTCTGGGATCTAACGTGAGATCGTCGGGAATTATCCATTGACAAGACTGACGATAAATGGCCGCGCCGCAGAAACCGGATAAGAGCCGGACAAAGGGAACGTTCATGAGGAATCAAGACGTTTGCCGTCGTCAAACAGAGAACATGTTTGACAACCTTGCTTTCTGCACCTGTGTCAAGTTAGAGGAAGTCACCCATTAAACCAGCGGGCCAGTAATCCGCATGGACGTGTTCAATGATAAACCCAATCTTTTAACCTGGGCTCTTCAGCCTGAACAAATACAGGTCTATAAGAATGTGTGTGTGTGTGTTGACAGCAGCTTTTGCCATTGCGCTACGCTTCGATTCTCTCACCCCTGATTGAGCACATGACAGGCATTAGCCAGGCCAGCCATGTTGAAGGCATGTGACCTCGCCCCTTTCTCTCAGTCGGACGGACATGTTGGTTTTCGGGGATTGTTTATTGCCACAGAGGGACTCCCGTCACGATTGTTGCCGACCGACCGGCCGTCTATTTTTGGCTAAACATCTGCGGGTCTGAGGAGTTGACCTTTCTCATTGCTCTATAAGTCGGTGGGATGGGTCAGGGGTTTGTGTGTTTTTGCGAAGAGAACAGGAAGTTCTCCATTAATTCTACTCCGGCGTGGTCCCGTGGGACGGGTCAAACTTATGAAGGGGTTGGGAAACGAATCTAAGATTCGAAGAGCTCTGGGAGTTTCGGTTCCTGTTGAAGATGCAGGGGGGGGTTCTAACAGCCTCAACAGGGCCGCGCCAACGTGACAATATCAGGTCACGTGATGCAAATTTTGCTCTTTCAATCAGTCAGTTAAAGAATAAAGTGTATGTTTGAATGATTGCACTTCTCGTTGTTGTCCTTCATACTCGAATCATCGTCCTGAACCACCACGGCAGGAACTCATCAGAAGAATAAGCGACACGGCCCTCTCAACCGGAATGCTTCTGCTCCGCTGTGTCAACAGGTTCCTGATGTGTGATGGTGGCCATGGTCGTCCATGACGGCGCTGCCCCGCGGTTCTCTCGTCCAACCAGGACTCCTCCTCCTGACCCCATGTGCCACGCGGTGGACCGCCGGTGAGTTTTCACGGTCCAACGCTCAGCAGGTTTTCGCACCCCCTGATCGCAACAGGCGCGGGCCTGGCTCCGCGAATCACACCTAGAGCCTGGTAGCTGGCGTCCAATCTGCCCCGAGACTTTGATTTGAAAGTGTAGAGTTGTGGAAAAAGCTGTTGAGAGCGAAGGAAGGTTTTCAGAAACAATAACTCAGTGCCAAAGATATCTCTCTTGCGAAATAAACTTGAAAGCCCAGAAACGTGAAACTGTGTCCATTTTCCAGTGTGTGTTTTCGTTTTTCGAAGGGCGTATTTCTTGTTTTTTTTTCGGTCCCAGAATGAGATATTTGTGGGACGAAAGTGAGTGGAAGCCAGTCTGTGCATGCGTGCGTGTGGTCGAACTGTTATGCCTTGGAGAGTGAGCCACAGAGATAAGAAACTCTGTATGTGTGTGGTCCTATGGTTATTAGTCTCTTGTGTTTTCATTAGTCTGGTTGTGGCTTGGGTGCTGTAGTCAAGGTAACATTTCCCTCTCACTTTATCTCTCTATACAACTCTCCCTCTCTCTCCCTCTCTCTCCCCCTACTCTCTCTCTCTCTCTCTCTCTCTCTCAGATGCAGCAGCTACCTCATGGGCCTCAGGACAACCAAGAACCCCAGCCTCCATCACACATCGAACCCCGCCATTTTATACTGTTACATACTCAAGAACAACTGGTGACACTTTGGTTGCAAATTGTATACACACGCTACCCTTATGGTATACCTTTGAAATAGGTTGAAATAGCCTGACACGACGCTCCACTGACGTTGACGGTAACTTTGATGTAATTAGCACGAGCCTTGGGGGAATAGGCTAAGCATTGCTTTGCATTCTGAAGGGCGAAGTTTGCAGTTGGAGTGAAGGTCTTTGAAGGTTTGCCAGGGTTTTTAGCTTGTGTATCTGAACGGGAGCAAAGTGCCGTCATGTTATATTATAATAATGATTATAATTATTACTATTCTGTATACTATTAATATTAATGTTATTATGATTACATACACGATTAAGCATGACTTGCCAAAAAATTCAAAATAAATAAAAAATGTCAATGCTGTACATTTTTAGATATTTTAAAGAAAAACAAAAAAGTATTTTTGTAATCAAGACAATGTTTGCAATGGTTCCGTTTGATTGGTTACTTTTGTGTGTGAGAAACCGGTTTGAAAACAACAAAATCTTTTCTTACCTTTTCTCTTTAGAATAATGGGTACTGTAACTGTTGTACCAAGAACAGTTCTTTGACTTTGCAAATCTTTCTCTGTTTTGTTAGGATTTGGTTTGGCCTTGTGCATTTGAGTTGACCTACAACATATTTATCAGCATAAGCATTGTCTCATGATGCCAAACATTTGTGTTCTTTGTCTTGTTCTACCAGTTAAAAAAAAACTGACGTGCTTTGCATTTGATCGGTGCTGGGTAAATTGGTATTGAATCGGTATTGAATCGGTATTGAATCGGTATTGATATGGTACTTAGAACACCAAACAGCAGCCATTTAAGCCCAGTTCAGATGGCTGTTGAGATGCAGGCTGTTGTTCCAGCGTACCTCTGACCCACCGCACCCAACTTCATCTTAGGTTTCAACATAACCCATGATAAGATTCATCCAGAGTGGTTTCATTTGATTCGTTTTAGTCTGCAACAAAAGATGGCATGAGTCCTTCCTGGTTGAGGTGAACTGTAGACCTCATGCAGATAAAGCAAGGTTGTGAAACACATATGAACAGTCCCTGCTAAAGGAAATCAAGTCATTTTTTAAAGCACACTGTATACCCGGCAGAAGGCACAGTACTGTATTAACAGACCAAAGGCATACTTTTTTTAACACTGGATAGCTAACTAGGCTAGTTTGACTGCTTTGTACTTCTGATATCCTTCTGATATCTCTTCGTGAAGTGTGCCATTATTTCGCTGCCTGCCTCTCCCGGTGTCACTCCAAAGAGTATCACAGCTCCAGAACAGAACAGCTTTTCATGTGCTGTCTCTTGTCTATTTTTAGGGAAAAGGTGACTCAACCCCTGGTTTTTGTACATTTTTGTATTTCTACCTGTGAGTGGAGGGAGAAGGGATGTTTCACACGTCATATCTTCCTCTTTGGATGCTCGGTGTAGGCCTGCAATAATTCATGGATGTGATATATCCGATTTTTTCGAAACATTTGGTCGGTCTCAAAGCCGCGTTCGTTTGTGGAAATGCAAAATATAGCGTCCTGTGTTTCCACTTCCTTCCCAATGACTGAGTCAGGAATATCAAGTTGTGTCGACCACGTGAACCACCTGCTAAGACATGACGCTTGAATGTGTCAGACTGGCATGTTGTTGTGTGTCCCTTTTTCAACGTGAATATGATCCAGCATCATTTCATATTTCATGTAGAAATGTTCTTTTCAGCACACACATACAACTCCACATTCGCTTTGTCAGTGTTTCGAACCGATAGTGACATCGACGAGTCGACAGCAAACGATCATTTCTGGATTATTCTAGAAGGCCAGTCGTGTAATTAATACGTCATGCTAGCAACTCTCTTTAGAATTGTGCGAGAGCTATTGGTTCTGTGCTTGTTTTCATGATTGAAACATTATAAGAGTGTATATGAATATTGAATACTGTTTTATAAGTAAGTTCACTGTGAACCCCCCTGATAGCATAAAAAAATATTCAAATCCCATGAAAGGATAACCACCCTCGTGTCAACTGATGAGACGTCAAATGTGAGTTGGAAATGATCCTTCTGTGGAACGACGGTATTCTCTTATGATTGTTGTCTTTAATCTACTGTTGGTGTTAATGTGTGTTTTGTGCATGTTCTCATGGCATGTCGATTTTCCTTTATCCCCTTTCAATGCATAATGTTGATATTTATATATGACACCGCTGTGAGGAGAAAAATATATTATTTCCGTGAGTTGCAGGGGTGAGTTTGAGATGTTTTGTTAGAACCCCCCCAAAAAAAGATCAAAAAGAGAGACGTTTTTATGAAAATAAAAAAAATGTAAATGAAGACATTTCTGGGCATCTGCCATTAAAGATTGACGTTATCATCCCCATTGTCTTGTGTCATGATTTAAGGGACATACACTTTCACGTCGAAATAACTCCTCCTAATCCGTTTCATCTGGTTCTGGTCCTCATTTTCACATCTGTTCACTGTAACTTAGTCTTATGTGAGCTATCAATTCACTTGGAAGTCTGAAAAATATGACAGGATAACACGCTAGCCTAATTTGACATTTGAATGCCAATTTGGGGAATAGTGGTGGTGGAAAACGTGCTACCTCTCCAAGGCCTGTTGTCCTCTCCTGCAGCTCCGCCTGAGGAACAGCCCGTAGCAGGGTGCGGTTGCCCATGGTGATGTGGGGCACCTGGGGAGCTGTTGGCCTCTCTCTGCCCTCTTCAAGAATAGAAGCACCTGTCCCCGGAGCTGGTCACACAGGGGAGAGGGGGCCGGAGCCCATTTAGACTCTCTTTTCTCTCCTTATTCTCTCTCTCTCTCTCTCTCTCTCTCTCTCTCTTCTCGCTCCCTCTCTCTCTCTTTCTCTCTCTCTCTCTCTCTCTCTCTCTCTCTCTCTCTCTCTCTTTCTCGCTCCCTCTCTCTCTCTCTTTCTCTCTCCCTCTCTCTCTCACACCACACACACACACACACACACACACACACACACACACACTGGACCGTTCATCATTGCCAGCATTGTGCATGTGGCTTGTGGCACGGAATCATGTGATGCACAAACACACGCACGCACACACACACACACACACACACACGCCTGTAGGGCCTTCACACACTATGGTGCACAGTGGGGGCTGGGTGTAACATGGCGGGTGTAAACCACATGAGTGCGTGTGCCTGCCTCACGTACCCAGCCTAGAGCGCGCTACGTATCATAATGGCGTTGCTCCCTTTTGACAAGTGCGTTTAAGACATGTCGTTGTCACCTTGCTCCCCTCAGCCCTTGTTCCCACTCACTCCAGCTGCAGCATGCCTCCGACTTCAAAACCAGCCTTTGTTTGGGAGGCGGGAGGTCTGAAATGACTAGACGACTGGAGAATGCTGGTGTTGTTGCACAGCTAAAATTGGATTATCAATCTAGCGTCTCCTCTGTGTGGTTACGTCATGAGTTCAGGATCGGCCCTGGTGATTGGAGCACTCCTGTCGTGTGATGTGGCTCGGTCCTATTGTTTTCTTCCCGTAGTACAGTGTGATACTGTACTTAGTGTCACTTTTGACAACCAGGACATGTACAATGAAGCATATCACACAACTTTGACTGACTTTTTCACCATATCGACATGTAGCTACACTATACACGAGCGGGAGGCCATTTCCAAGCTAACCAGCGGCCTCCTGCTACTGAACGACAGGAAAACACCATGACTCAACACGGCCTGTGGACCTGGCGTTCCCTCATCGCCAGTCCCCGTCCGACAACACTTCATAACTGACGAGTCGCTCGGCTGTGTGTGTGTTGCCGCTTGCCGTTACTGCTCAGTCATTGTCTAAACAGCGGCGGAGGATTTCTTTCCTGGAAAGGGATTAGCGAGCGCCTGACACCCCCTGATGGGTCTTAGTGTCCGCCAGGATCACTCCTAAATCAGATGAGGGGGCTGAAATGAGTCAGGGGGATTTTTTTGGGGGGTGGGTGTTTTTTCCCCTCAACTCCTCCATGGTCGCTCTTGGTCTGCCGTTCTCTACCTTACCCATTCCTCCTCTCCACCACTCCTCTTCCTCCCCCACCCTCCCCTCCTCTCCACCCTCCTCCTCCTCTTCCTCCCACCCCCCTCCCCTCCTCTACCCCTCCTTTCCACCACCCTTCTCCTCCACCCTTCCTCACCTCCTCCCCTCCTCCGCCCCTCCTGCTCTCCGGTGTTTCCTCCCTGCTCTCTATCTGTTTCTCGCCCTCCCTTTCTTCTCCTTTTCCTCCCCTCCTTTTCCTTCCCCCCCTCCTCTACACCTCCCCTCCTTTCCATCTCTTTCCCCCTCTCCCACCATGGGCTTGATCTCCCAAGGGACGGCCCCTACGCCCTCGGTCTCATAGCAACCAAAACACTGAGGAATCTCACCACCTCTCTCCTCATTCTCGCTGATTTATTGGTATTATGGTCTGTTTTGTGTCCCAGGGCTTTAGAATGGAGATAAACCAGTCAGGACATAGGAAGTGTGTGTATATGTGTGTGTGTGTATATATAGGCAGGGTGAGGAACACTCCTTCACAGACACACGCACACAATGTCCAAAATCTAGCTACAACCTATAGTCATTAAGACTTTGGTACAAGTTGCAATCCAGAAAGGTATGTTGCAATGCAGTGGAGCAAGGCACAGGCGTCTCTTCTCCCTCTGCTCACTTTGAAGTGTAATCATCTGATGTTACATGGGAGACGAGGCCATTCTAATATAGTTGGAAGTTTCAGCGCTGCAGTGCTTCAAGCTCACTCGCAAATCATTTCGAGCTTGATAGCGCCACCTACTTGCTTACGTAAAAACGTCAGTACTGTCTCGTACAGTATGCGTGATTTAGTGTGTTGACATGCATAGGCCTAGTAACATAAGCGGTTATGGGTAGTAGGCTATTGAACCTACATATAACTTACATTATATAAAAACGTATTTGAAATTCCTTTCAAATAAATATGTAGATAAAAATGCTAACGTTTTTGTTGACTGCAGTTATAGTCTGCAGGCCTAAATGTAATTGTTTTTTCCAATTGTTTTTATAATCAACCGATAGACAGCAATCATAACACACACGTTTGTACTCTACGGCTCTATTCTCATCGTTATAACAAGATATAACCACCCAGAGATCATGTCTCCCCGGACCAGGTCTTTCCATCAGAGTGGGTTAGGGCCGACGCGGCTTTCAAAGAGGACCCGCCCATCCCAGCTTAGCCGGGGATACGGCGGGGTAATACCTCCCCTGCGCTACAAGCAGCTAGCGGGGCTCGGTAGGGGGTCTTTACCGGGGTCTTACCTCAGGCTGCAGCTATAGCGAAGAATGGCCTTCAAACAAGTTCTCTCTGTCTTTCGGCTTTGTGCGGACTTGCCTTTTTTATGGATACAAAAAATAGATATAAAAAAAAACATTTAGCCTATTTGAAGTTCGCATGGCAAATCACGATCTAATATTGATTCACATTGACCTTGAGAGGCTGTAATTGTTGATGTCCAAGCACTTATAAAGATAAACTGGGGAAAACAACACAGTTTAAGCACATCTCTCCATAGTTGAGGTAGACGCATCATCATCAATTTGGAAATACGGTATGGATATAGATTGTCTCATGCGAGACCTGTAAACCTACGTTGCCATCTAGTGGACAACGAGGGTTAGTGCACTAGACAGGACACTTCCCTTGGTGGTAGCCCAACTAATACAACATTTTCTCGGCATGAAAATGTGGCCAAAGCTAAAAGACAAATGAACAAAAGCAACAAACGACAGCATTACCATGTGACTTGTAGACGTAGCAGAGAGTTCAGAGACCCAACAAGCGCATGACTTAGTCAGTGCAATCATTGTCCTCACTGTCCTCATGTGATCACTTTGCGAGGGAGTAACTGAAAACCTTTTTACCACAATAGCAGTTAAAGGGATACTCTCTTTAACATTTGTAGAATGCTGTAGTATGCATCACGCATTCTCAAATTAACTTTTTTTCCAAACTTTCCAGTTTGATTTTAGTTTGTGGTATTATTAATTTTTTTCAGACCAGTGGCATCTAAACTGGTTCTAGACAATTATTGAGTTGATTTATTCGGGCCCTGCAGGCCTACAATTGTAGAAGCTGTTAAACAAACTATGACAGCAATACAAAGTAATCAGCAGAACTGATAGCATTTGTAGGCAACGTTATCAACAATGTACACTTCCCATTGTATGTTACGCTATTTAACTGGCAGAGGTTAGAAAGTACATTCAAAAAGCTATGTATGGAGAAGGTAGCTGCTGTTTCCTCACAGGATATCAATCACAGTAACTGTGTTTAGTCAATGTGTGGGAAAATATGTAGGACGCTAGACATTGGCAACAATGTAAAATACGAAATACACTGCAACTTGAAAAACACCTTTATTCTGCAAGACCGAATATACAAACTATTAGTACAAAATGAAGGCTAAAATGTGTTATGAACATGTTACGTTAAATTGACATCAAGTACTATGGTTGACGTACAGTACTGGGGACAATGGAGTTCTGTCCGGATTGTTCTAAGGCTTACTTGTACTTCCAGATATTGTTCCGTGCTTTCGAAACTCACTCTGATATGTAATTAAATGCAATTGGCCACTGCAACAAAACAGCTGTGATTCATCATGTATATTGGGAGGGAACTCTCAGAGGTATTTGAAGATTCACACGCCATTTGAACTTTGAACTTGATTTGGCTCTTAACCTGCCATAAAGTATTCTAGTGAAACGGTTCGAAAAAAATGAAACGACATCAAGATTTATGACGTGAATTTTCCCCCGGAGTGGCCGTTATGCCTTCTTGAAAATCCTCTTGGCGTCCACACCGTCATAGTTGAAGCTCTGAGAAAAAGATTTCTGTTAAATAAATATCAATAAGTATGAATGTATTTAAACGCTTGATCTTGGTTCCCCTGCTACTGAGGTCGACTGTAGTTGCTTCACAGGCTGGGACCAGTTGTACTGTTAGAGGGGCCAGTACTAAACATTATTGTTGTTATTATTTGGACTCTACTCTTAGGGGGGTCACAAAGGGGTCAAAGCTTCTAGTCACAGGGTACTGCCCATTTGAACTTCGTCAATTGTGTGTAGAAGAGTAGGAAAAACAGTTGAAGAATGCCATTTTGAAATGAGTCTGCAAAGTTGACAAATGTTTGGGTTGGGGGGGGGTGAATCATTTTGCAAGACAGCTCTGTACAAGTGACCAAACCCATGCTGACAGTGATCTACCCTGTGACCTATCACCCAGTGATCTACCCTGTGACCTATCCCCCAGTGATCTACCCTGTGACCTATCCCCCAGTGATCTACCCTGTGACCTATCCCCCAGTGATCTACCCTGTGACCTATCCCCCAGTGATCTACCCTGTGACCTATCCCCCAGTGATCTACCCTGTGACCTATCCCCCAGTGATCTACCCTGTGACCTATCCCCCAGTGATCTACCCTGTGACCTATCCCCCAGTGATCTACCCTGTGACCTATCCCCCAGTGATCTACCCTGTGACCTATCCCCCAGTGATCTACCCTGTGACCTATCCCCCAGTGATCTACCCTGTGACCTATCCCCCAGTGATCTACCCTGTGACCTATCCCCCAGTGATCTACCCTGTGACCTATCACCCAGTGATCTACCCTGTGACCTATCCCCCAGTGATCTACCCTGTGACCTATCCCCCAGTGATCTACCCTGTCCACCAGATAGTTAAATCCCCTGGATGTGGAGCTCATGCTGATGACACGCTGATGACGTCACACTGACCTGCACCAGTTCTTCCCCCACCAGCGTCCTGGTGGTGGTCAACACCTTGTTGTTGTCTTTCCTGGTGAACTGGCCTTTCAGCATCTCTCCCTCCATCGCCCAGGCACCCTGAGGGGGAGGGCGAACGGTGACCATGGGGGCAAGTTCGATACAGATTGTGTACGTTTTTGATATTGTAGCGTTAACGCTACTGATGCTTAGGAGGTCATTGGTGGGATGTCTGGGCTTTTCTGCGCCATGTGTTGCATTTGTGGACAAACACGTTCACACAGAGTTGAACTTATTTTTTATGGCTCTGTGCCAACTTGTCCTTTGTACGACAAGTCCAGCACAGGAGATAAGACGGGTGTACTTTCAAGAGAATCAGGTAGAACACTTTATTTCTGTCCACTTTTTCAGTAACTTTTATCAGTGATGATGTCATGAAGGAATTGGATCTATGTGGTGCAATGCACGCAATATATGTCATATATTTGTGTATTAATATCTGTTCTCCCAGAATGCCACTTACTGTCACTTCAGTGCCGTCGGCCAGTGCATAGTCAAACTGGACGCCCAGGGTGAAGTCGATTTCTTTGGTGCGGAAGGTGCTGGACTCTTTGACGTGGAAGTTGTCTCCAGTCTGCTCGATGATGAGCTTCAAGTTGTCGTGCTCTGCTAGTTTCCTCTTCATGATGTTGACGCCTGGTGGGAAACCACACCAAGACAATAGGTGAGCAAGTGGATTTTCATATTCAGTCACTGTATGATGTTGATACACATCCTCCACGATATGCTTGTTGTGTTGATATTGTCTGGATTTCACGCTATTCAATTGTTTGTAACATATATTTTCTTGCAGTAGCCTTTTATAAAAGGATATCCCTGGAGGTATGACTGCTCTTGAGTGATAAGTACACAGTGTATTTTCCAGCGTGCTTTCCAGGTAATAAACATGCCTGTGCTCTGCGCAAGCAAGTGTTTGTTGACAAGCTCTTTAAATGGCTACAGCTATTATTACTGCTGGGCCATAAAGCATAGTGCTGTTCCAACTAGCTCACCCAGAGAAGCCCTCACACATGTAACCTCTAAAGATAAACTTGAAAGTAGCTTGACACTATCTGTCAGTCAATCTGTCAGTTTTCTATCACGGTTTATTTGTCAAACCTGGGGCCTTAGGAACAATAAAACAGATATCATGGGAATGCGTCTTGTCTCCTTATAGGAAACACACAGACTTGTGTGCACCCACACGCACGCAGAGAGTCTAACCTGCCAGTCACTCACCCATCTGCTCCATGAACTTGTCGTAGTTCTCGTTGCGGTCGACTTTCCAGGTTCCGTTGAAGGCCATGGCTGCTGCTGTCTGTGGTGGTGGTGGTGGAGGTGGTGGGGGCACTGAGGCTGTCGTTAGCAGAGACAGGAACTGTGTGGCACAGTTACCGTGGGAGATAGAGTGCCCGCAGGCTTCCCATTTCTACTTATATACACCCCCCCCCCTCCACTCCCCCCACCTCCACCCCTCTGCCACTCACGCACCGCCCCCCCCTCCTGGTTGGCATGGAAGATGCTCCTCTTTATCTTTCTGATCATCTGTCTGCTGATGTAGCCATTTAAAGCCCATGTCAAATATAAGCTGATTGCCGCGGGCCACCTCAAGGATACAGGGATAAATAGCAAAGGGCAAATGTCCTCCTAGGAACCTGGCACAGCAATACACTGTAGCTCTGTTCTATTTCAGAGAGAGAGAGAGAGAGAGAGAGAGAGAGAGAGAGAGAGAGAGAGAGAGAGAGAGAGATACAGGGAGGGAGAGACTGGGAGGCGGGGAGAGAGAGAGAGACAGTGAGGGAGAGACAGAGACAGGGAGAGAATGAGAGACGTCCATGGCATTTTCCCAAGGGGCCATTCTCCTTTGGGGTTTGTCCTGCTCTGTGTCGAGCATGGCAATGAGCTGTGAATGAGCCCCTTGTTAGAACTGGGGTGGGGATTGATCTTGTTTGGTGAATGGCTAATTGACTCAGAAATGTGCATGGCAACATTCCCAACTTCCCAGCAACTGTCTTTTCCAAACTTCACACTACTATCAAAATGCTATTTATTTATGTACTGACAAATGTTTATGACATCGGAATAGTTGTTTTTTATGATGGATGTGGAATATACTTACATTTCTGGTCACCTTCTAAAGATAAATGTCTTGTATCCTTGAAGTTGGCTCAGTTTAAGCCTGCGAACTGTACAGGCGGATGGATACATTGCTTTCATTTTGGGCAGCTAGTGAAGTCATCGCAGATTCATCAGCCGTTGCACTATTTGCTCTTCGCTGGAACAAAGTTACAGTTTGACACTAGTGACAGTAGCAGCCGAAACTGCACTGTGTGGAATGAAACGTTCCTTCAAATGCTTCTTTTTTTCTCTGTGGGAAATTGTTGGCAATAAAGAAAGTCCTTGAGTAACAGAAATGTCCGGGTTACACCCAGGCGCCAGTGATAGTTGACGTCTTACCTCATCATTTTTTTTTACAGTACAGTAATGAACCTGGGTTGTTGAACTCTGTTGCACACCACCTTGTCAAGAGACCTTTGTTTTTCTGGGTGGTGTTCAACAGGTGATCACAGTGAGGTTAACTCTGGTCACCTTATAATATGATTTTCTTTATACTGTTACATTGAGTAAAGACTTGATTAATGCCTTCCAGAGGTCTGTTTCCAAGGTCAGAGTAAATACTTGCTTTGGCCTGCAAGATGTTAACACATTTTTGAGGGACATTTTGTGCCTGGCCATATTTGGGTTGGGTTTTGGTGATACTTTGACACAAATCCTTTTTGCGTAAGTTTGGGGTGAGTGCCATCAACAGCATAGCATATAAACACACTACAGAATGGAGCTGACTACACTGAATTTTGAATTGTTTTCTCCAAAGCCAACATATGGTTTAAGGGTTCAATTTGCAGTTCGGATTACAATGAATTGTGAAATTTGGGTTGACAGTACTAATAATTAACTCCTGATAAAAAGCAGTTAACCCAGAGAGCATTTTCTTAAAAGAAAAAAGAAAGAGTATATAGCTCTGTGTTGTGATAAATTCTAAATACACAGTGATATGAATGATATCCATAAACCTAATCCATAATTGATAAGAGCATTAGAGAAAGTGCTCATCCAGTTGAGAATGAGTGCAGACACAGTAAAACGATTGACCTTGCTCATCGAATAAATCTATGAAATAGGCTCTTCTTGAATTATCTCTGTCTAGTAACGGATTATCGTAATTGCACAACATCTGTGCAATAAAAAGGGCTGTGTCAGTGCAAATGTCACAAGCCATTAAAAGTGATAACGATGATCAGATTCAGTGTTGGATGAACCTAAATCTTTTAACAACTCGTTTGTTTCCATTCCAATCATTTGATGGCTCTTCATTAAGGATGTTAGTACATTGAATGTTTCTGTACAATTACATTACCCTCGTGCCATTACATGACAGGAATGAAATACAATGTTGTGTAAATGTGTTTTCATTTACACCATAGCCAATGCTTATGTCACGTTGTTCAATTTAATGCAGTTGTGACTTACAGTTCACTGTGGTAATTACTGAACGATGACCTCCAGCCCTGTCCCCCACTTTGACTCTGTTTCCAGGATGGTTGTCATGGTGAGCACACAGTCAACACAACCTACAGGCATTCGTGTGTCTCCCTGGCAATGGTATCATCGTATTCATGGTTGCAGATAATGATTCTCCTCAGTAAAATCACAATAATAATTTGATAATATTGTTTGTGTTCATTGTTAGTGTAAAGTTACTTATGTGTTTACTGTGATAAATGTAAATGCCAGATTTAGGCCTGTGGGATAAAGAGAAAGAGAAACACCATTGGGATAGGTTACCATAAATGAATGCATTCTATACGGAATACAGTTGGATAGCATTTCCTCTTAAGGACTGGAAATATACCATGAATACTCAATGAATACATAAAGTCCCATAGCCAACATCAGAATCTGAATAATAATGTGATAATATTGTTTGTGTTCATTGTTAGTGTAAAGTTACTTATGTGTTTACTGTAATACATGTAAATGCCAGATTTAGGCCTGTGGGATAAAGAGAAAATAATCAAGTATAGAATAAATCAAGTTAGGTGTGGTTTTCAACAGAACACCATTGGGATAGGTTAGCATAAATGAATGCATTCTATACGGAATACAGTTGGATAGCATTTCCTCTTAGAGACTGGAAATATACCATGAATACTCAACGACTACATAAAGTCCCATAGCCTACATATGCACATTTTATAAATCCCCATTTGGAAAGTTTAGAAAAAAGAAAAAAAATCTGCGCTTGCATGCAACACAGATGCTCAGTCAGGTGACCAGAGCAATTCTAAGAACGTCCGACTCTCCTTTTGGAGTGGTATTACGACGCCACCTAGTGGCTGGTTGATCTCTTACAAGGTATTTCATTGCCCTCATTATTCGAACCGCTAGATGTTTGTGTTGGTGCATCGGCAAGCTGACACATCGGATGTCACTCTTCTTGTTTTTGAAATGAGTTGTAATTGTAATTTTCTATTGTCATGTTTCCATACACAGCCTTGGACTGAATTCTCTGCATCGAGAAGACCAAACAGGCTACTCGACAACAGTGAGGAGCCCCAAAAAGAGCTTTTGGTCTGGAGAGAGCGTGAGGAAAATCTGGCTCTAAAAATACCTCAAATTATCCTCAGGAAGAGTAATTGAAAGTCAATATTATTGAGACTCTGCCATGAGGCAATATTTAAATTTCAAATGAGCCACGGATGGTACAAAAAGCCAGCATTCAGTCACACTGACACACAAACCCAAGTGGGAACGAAGACGTAGACACATGCAGTGCACTGACAAATAGCCGGGCACTTCACGCTGAATGAGAAACAGTGTTTCCTGTTTCGAGGGGAAATGGGATAATTGATCACATTTCGGAAAGAGTGACCTTAAGCACCTGTTTCTGGACTAAATACCTCCTGTGACTGAGCCAGTGTTAATGTACTCTCTAAATGGTGCTGGGACTCACCAACCTGAGTAGGACTCTCCACGGTGTTCCGTCTGAGCTGCAGTAGATTATTAGGGTACGTCTGATAGGGAATCACGAGGACTGGAACCACCGTCCAAAGTGTTAGGAAATGATTAAGTCTATAGTAAGCGATTTTCTTAAGACGAAGGTGGAAACAGAACAAGTTCATAAACAAAGCAAAAAACACAGGCAGGAAAACATTTAGATGATCATTTCTTTTGTGATCACTTTCATATTGCTGAGGACACGGGACACTTGCTTGCTCAACACGTCTCCCCTTGCATCGACCCCCCCCGTCCCCGCCCTGCCTCTTCAGCAGTGCACCCTTACGTATTTATGTTCCAGTGTCGACGGTGCGTTCTAACTCTGAGAGGGGGTTTGACACGCCTGGCTGGACTTGCGTCCCACAGGCCCTGCTGGTCCTGCCACCCACCCACAGGGCCGGGGGAGCTCGGGGGCTACCAGCATGGCCCGTGTGGGGGGTGACAAATGATCCGGGACCAGGCGCCACGCAGAGCCACCCTCAGAGCTGCCCTGGAAACACTCTGGAGGACCGACACACCGCCATGCAGAAACACCCTCAGAGCTGCCCTGGAAACACTCTGGAGGACCGACACACCGCCATGCAGAAACACCCTCAGAGCTGCCCTGGAAACACTCTGGAGGACACACCGCATCAGAAACCCCTCAGGCCCCTGAACACTGGAGACCGACACCCGCCATGCAGAAACCTCAGAGCTGCCCTGGAAACACTCTGGAGGACCGACACACCGCATGCAGAAACACCCTCAGAGCTGCCCTGGAAACACTCTGGAGGACCGACACACCGCCATGCAGAAACACCCTCAGAGCTGCCCTGGAAACACTCTGGAGGACCGACACACGCCATGCAGAAACACCCTCAGAGCTGCCCTGGAAACACTCTGGAGGACCGACACACCGCCATGCAGAAACACCCTCAGAGCTGCCCTGGAAACACTCTGGAGGACCGACACACCGCCATGCAGAAACACCCTCAGAGCTGCCCTGGAAACACTCTGGAGGACCGACACACCGCCATGCAGAAACACCCTCAGAGCTGCCCTGGAAACACTCTGGAGGACCGACACACCGCCATGCAGAAACACCCTCAGAGCTGCCCTGGAAACACTCTGGAGGACCGACACACCGCCATGCAGAAACACCCTCAGAGCTGCCCTGGAAACACTCTGGAGGACCGACACACCGCCATGCAGAAACCCCTCAGAGCTGGAAACACTGGAGACACACCCGCCATGCAGAAACCCCTCAGCGCCCTGGAAACACTCTGGAGGGCCGACACACCATGCGTCCCTGTTCCTTCTGCCTTCCCATCCCAGGACGGACACTGCGTATCACATTGTGTCTTGTCTTTCTCGGTAAAGTGAATCGCTTTCAACGGCAAAGCTTTATTTAATAGTTGAATGCGCTTTTGGCCACTCTAATGCTGTCGATGTAGCTTGCGATGGGCCTGTTTTAGTTAGCACACGCTGTTACACACCATCCTCCCTAATGCCCTGTTCTACTTTGCAGTATGTTCACACCCTACGCTAAGCTGATTATTGCCTAAATACATTACAATAAATACCCCCACACATGACTGTGAATTAAAAAAACATTAGACATTTGGAAATCGTACATTGTTCATTCAAAAGTTGGATTTCTGCGCTACTTGGAGCCATGTTTATAACAAAGAACCAAAGTGAAGTAGGGACCTCATGTAGTGTTCATGTACTGTATGCAGAATGCATGAGAACATTATACCAGAGTACCACTGGGACTATTTCAGCGGTTTGAATCTTAAGTAACCTGCCCTGCAGGGATCTGCTTTCTTTCATTCACCTCATGAAACATAAGATTTCGTTTTTAACATGTAACAAGTGACAAGTAGCCACAACAGTCTATGGTTGGTTAAAGCAACCAGGAGGCCCACAGTCAAAGTCTTGCCTCAAGGTTTTGAAGCAGAACTCAATTTTACATGATTGCATTTCAAGTTAATGAGCTACTTTCAACGACACTGACACACACTTTTCAACATTTCCTTTGGCCGGTAATGTCCTCCAGTCACACAGTTTGGACACAGTTGGGCTAACTCAAATGAGTCTCTGTATTAGCCAGTAACCCCCCCCCTCCACCCCCTTTCGATCAATGAGAGGTACCCACCCCCCTCAACCATGAAGTCACTTCCTCAAACATAGACTGCCGCGCGCCCCCTCGCCGCCCTCCCGTTGCTCGCCGTCATGCTGGTTTGGAACCCATGGGTGTGTGTTTCTGGCGTTTCGGGCGAGGGATTCGCTGTTGAGGATTCTCTCATGGCAACGATGTTCTGATTCGGGTGGATTCGAGGGTCACATTCAGTAATAACCCTCGTGCTCATGCTCACCGTGAACATGTATCAGTGGTGCTCTTCTGTGAAGGCCTTGCTGCTACTGCTCACCGCAAGCCAGGGGCTGTGTGTGTGATCTAACATTTCCCATCACACTCAACGGTGTTCGACATTTATCAGCGCTGATTTTGCTGCGCAAACGTTTTCCTCTGCATAACGACACACACTGATCCTAAGGAATATTCCGATCTTCTAAGTTGAGAACACTCGACAGATGTCTCCGGTCTAATCACTCAGAACCAAGTGACTGGCTGTGTACAGTTCTGACCCAAAGTACTTAATTGGCGTTAATTGTAGCTAATTAGGCCGCGCATCATAATAGCGTTCCCAGCAGGGGTATAGAGTGACTCGCTCCGGCTAAGTGTCCTGTAAAGTAATATTCTGTGACAAATGTCTTGATTCTCCCAGCTCCCCTCTCCCCTCGGCCTGCCCCGGCTAAGCCCAGCGTTTCCTCTCTCCCTCTCCCCTGTCCATTGGCCGACGTGTTTTGCATTGTCGTGAGATCTCTAAGCTCTTAATTGCAGACCATGTGTGCGCTTTACGTACCCCCCCCACCCTTCCAATTCGTTGTGTTTTGTTCCCTGGGAGGAGGCGACACAAAGGCCCCTTTCTACTTCTCCCCAGCCGTGACTCTCCAAGGTGCTGAGGAGAGGAAGAAAGGATTAAGACGACATTTCTCATGACCTCAGAGGTGTCCTGTGTGGGTGAAAGGAGCCCCGTTTAACAGGGAGCGCCGTGGAGAACACTTAACCCGGGGGGGGTGTGTGTCGTCGAGCAATCTGTGTTGACAACGTGGAGACGGAAGAGAGAGATGGATTCGCGGTATAGCGCACTCTACCTTTCAAATGCAATTGTTTAGTCGTGGAGTGTTATGGTACTTAAAGGCGTGTGTGTGTGTGAGGGGTGATTACAAGAAAGTCTTGGTCTAAGTTAGGCATTTCACATAAGTCTACCCTACGTCTGTTTAGTAATTGTGTTTTTTTTGTTCCTTTCTTCAATTGATGTATTCAGTGGTGCACTCGAGTGCTGTGAGGTCATCCATCTAAATCAGAGTTAAGTCCCCTGTTTAAAAAAAAATGGACACGTGGCGATTGAATGACTCATGCAGTTCAGGAGCAGGTTGCTACTGTTAACTGTTTTTGTTCATTTGTCTCCAATTACAGACCCTCCCTTTGACTAATTAGTGTTGACTAGGATGTTTCCCTGCGGTGTTGATTAGGACTAATTAATGACTGTAGGCAAGACGGTGGGAAGACTCCTAAAGAATATTCTCCAGCACCCCAAGGTATTTCCAGTTTGCCTCCATCACAAAGGAGCAATTACTCAACCCTGTGTTTTCAGCGTTGTTGATGCACGCATTGTTCTCAAACAGCAACTCTGTATTATCTTTCCTCTTTCCACGAACGGAGAGGGGTGTGCCGCCGACTCGCTACATCATTAAGAGAGGATAACGCCGAAGGCTGGGGTGTCCCGTGTTTTATTTGGTTCACGTTTACAAGGTCTTTACAAATTCGATTCGTTGAAAGATCGCCGACGTTGAACGATGCCCGATTCATCCAGTTGTTCAGCACCTTCTGTGCCAAAGCAGCAAGGGTGATTAGATCAGAGGTGAATTGCTCAGAGGCAAGGACCATGCCAAACTATGCTTGTTGCACTGGAGCAGATAGTCTGATTAAGACTGTGAAAACTTGTTTTATCTGCGGTGGCTTGAAACCTCCGCACACAAAACGAGAGAAGAGCTGAAGATGTCGCGATTAGAGATGTATGTGCTCTCAGCACGTATGGGAACTGTTTGTCAACTGACAACTCTGGCTAGAACAATGGGTTCCCATCAAGTACGAGCTCCCGGTGTCCCAGTGTCGAAATGCGTTTCAAAAAGCCCCGTCGTGATCTGACGTTGTTGTAGAAGCCGTGTGCAAGATGGAAGATGCGTGGAAGATGAACAGTGACACATGGCTGGGGGATGTCTCTGGAATGACTTGGCAAATTGACAATATGTCCACTACATCATAAACCACTGGTTATGATGCATCGTATATATGTATATATTTTTGCTTGTAGTTGTTCTCTTTCAACTATAGGCTTTGTTGTTATTTACTTGAAATAAGATCATGCATATATGTAGGAAAACTGGTGAGAAGGGCCAGAAAAAAAATACTACTACTACTGCTACATTGAACAACAACAGCTATTTGGATAATCCAGAGACCATATGTTGGGGCTGAAACAATAAACAATGAACTCGACAAGAGTCCAATTTCACCAAGCATATTCTTTGTGAATGTGAATCCAAAATGACTGGTACTGGGAAACTGTAATACAATACAGCTTTCTGTACATCGTCTTTGGCTTTAACCAAAACCTTCTCTATTCTCTGCATATTCCTAGAGCTCGACTGTGGGGTGGCCCGTCACCTTAAGACACCACTTAACTTCCATGCAGGCACATCTACACCTTTTGTATAGGGGACACTGAGTTTTCCCTCTCATAGCTACCCTCCATCTCCAGTAACATGCATGATGAGGATACGTGGATGTGAGGGTTGAGCTGACGTGGGGCCGGGGCCACAGAGGAGTTATGGGGGCGGGGCCACAGAGGAGTTATGGGGGCGGGGCCACCGAGGAGTTATGGGGGCGGGGCCACAGATGAGTTATGGGGGCGGGGCCACAGAGGAGTTATGGGGGCGGGGCCACAGATGAGTTATAGGGGCGGGGCCACAGAGGAGTTATGGGGGCGGGGCCACAGAGGAGTTATGGGGGCGGGGCCACAGAGGAGTTATGGGGGCGGGGGCCACAGAGGAGTTATAGGGGCGGGGCCACAGAGGAGTTATAGGGGCGGGGCCACCGAGGAGTTATGGGGGCGGGGCCACCGAGGAGTTATAGGGGCGGGGCCACCGAGGAGTTATGGGGGCGGGGCCACAGAGGAGTTATAGGGGCGGGGCCACCGAGGAGTTATGGGGGCGGGGCCACAGAGGAGTTATAGGGGGCGGGGCCACAGAGGAGTTATAGGGGGCGGGGCCACAGAGGAGTTATGGGGGGCGGGGCCACAGAGGAGTTATGGAGGGCGGGGCCACAGAGGAGTTATGGGGCCGGGGCCACCGAGGAGTTATGGGGGCGCCCTGCCACGGTAGCAGGGGCTGGTGTCATGGTGTCTCTGTGTCCCTGATGTTTATCTTAAGGATACTCTAGAGTCTGATCACTGATACCGCCCCTCTCACCACCACCTGCTCCCTGAAATCCAAATAATTACCCGGCTTGTAATGTGGGTGGTGCTTTCTTATCTATAGCCCATCGACAAAGGGCCAGGCCATTGTCATCACCAGAAACACACCATTTGTTGTGCAAGAACGCTCCTGAGAAAATCTCGCAAGATGTTAAATCTATGTTCAATGATTTGGATATTCTGAATAAAAGGAAAGTTCGATGTCTTGAATACTTCAAATAAAGTATTTTATGTTACAACTATGTGTTTGCTTTCACTGTAGTTTGTTTGATTATATGTTTGTTCAAAAATAGTAGCTTAAGAGGTAAAAAAACTAAAACATTCAGTTGATTCAGAGAAGTAGGACATCGCTGGCATTCTCTTCCTTTACTGTGCGAGCCTGCCTCGACAAGTGAACGAGTCATCAATGCCAAAGACTAAATAAACAAGTGATTGACAGAGACAAATTAGTTTGCACAATCTGGGAGAGTCGAGATGCCTCAACCCACACAAGAGGAAGGATAAACTCTTGACAGAGCAAAGCTAGCGGTGAAATGGTCTGTAAATGGTTTCAATGCTGGGATACATTTGGAGTGACAAGAGATGATTTGAGGAAAGGATATGTGTTTGTCTGGCAAACACAATCACACCCCTTGAAAAGACTGTCAAAACGATGCACTCCACAAGCTACAAAGCAAAGATTGGATCATGTGTACATGCTACCTCAACTTCAGCAAAGAGAACACAGATTTTATAGACTGCCTTACACAATTTGCAACATTAAAGTATTAAAGTAAGTATTAATTAGTCAATAACATGTTTAATTTCCCAATCTCTACCAGAGACTGGGTTTACTGTATTTCCCAGAGACTAGATTTACTGTATTTAATTAATTATGTACAGGCCTACTGACATTCATCTGACCTGGCAAATAAGCAAGCAGGCTTTACCCGAGGACCCCAAGGTGTCTATTTCATGCCTGCTTAATTCCTCGTTCTCCTGCATGTCCTCTCCAACCTGTTCTAAAACACAAGGGAAACATTTGGGGATTACGCTACTGGGTTGTTTTTTCAGAGTCAATTGCCCAGAAAATGGAAGGCCCTGACGGGTGCCTGAACCAATGGAGACCCAGGGTAAAAAATGCTGGCCAAAGTGCACAGTGAGGTGGAAGAAATACAGACATGCTGGGAGCTGAGAGAGGGAATTAAAATGGAATCGCGTGGAAAACAAGGAGAACGTGACCTCCGTCGACCTTGGTGAACATGCCTTTCTCACGTTTCCACGACCGGTTTACAATGGCCGTCAAATTTGGCATGAGGGATCGCTGTGAACATGTGCCACGGTAAAATGCTAAGTGGTAGTTAGCGATTAGCCTGGGTTTGTTCTCATTGTGTGAAGGTACAATTTAGCCACAGCGTGATGTGGGAAACGTTTATTTCCATGGTGAGGGTTTACTGCACATTTCACAGAATCCTAACCTCTAGTCAGAACTATCAGGCAGAAATCACAAAGCTGTAAGAAATATATATATATCAAAAATATCATTTAAATACACACATTTGTACATGCATACACATATTCATATTTAATTGGCTTCACTGTTATCTCACTTTAGTTTGTAAGACCCCTACACACCACTTACAGTGTGGAATGTATTGCATACCAAATACTCCTATACCTCACTGCATTCTATCAACACACACATGCATATCATAATCAGATTGTGAAGGACAATTTGCTTCTTAACCCTCGGAATTCAGTGAGGTGACTGTTTGAGTATGTTAGTTTTTGATCATTTTTGGGATAATGTTCGGTTTGCAAGGTTGGATGTTGTAAATAAATACTGAACATTGACCAGTGCAATCCTTCAGAATAGGCCTTCTCATAGTAAGGCCAAAGTAAAAGTTACTGTTCTCTTCTAGTATGTAGTTGGTATAGAATCAGAATCAGAATGTTGAATTATCGTTTGTGACATACTTCCAGACGGCCATAAAGTAGGCTTTTTGCAACTGTCAAAAGATGAAAGGTCACAGTAGTGCTACATCTTACATGTAAACTGAACTTCACCTGTTTGTATTCCAACTCCATATCCCATGACCCCTCCTTGACCTCGTTTTCCCTCCCAATGCTTTGACTCTGAAAGATCTGAACTGGGTTTCCTTTTTCTAACATAATTGATTTGAAAAAGACCACAAAAGAAGATGTTTAAAGAATTACATGACTCATTACCTTAAGCTCGTTCCTTGTAGTTATACTTGTGCCATTGAGCTATCATATTCCGGAAAGCCAGGTAAATGCACAGGAGGATTAAGCACACAAAACTGCTCTGTTGTCAGAATCAGTCATTTCACGAGTACACATTTGACCGCGGCCTTAGACACGCTCCCTGTCTGAACAGATCTGAAAGCGGAGCTGAAAGAAGGATTCACTCAAGGGTGAAGGACGGGACTTTTCTATACATTAATGGCCCATAACGTTTCCCACAAAGTTTCAAACCAGACAGTGTGTGAACCCAACTAGATCGGGTTCGCTTATTCTACTGGATGTTAATCGCTTACATTACTGCTCCTGCTCTGCACGACAAACTTCTGTAAGAACTGAGATGTTAATGCATTGATGTTTTACTTGTTTGATGCTGAGAAGAGATATACTGTAATATCAACCTGAGACTCTCTCAAGAGAGAGTTATGGGCCGAGTATTTATTAACGCTTTTTAACAGCTTTCACTGAGTTGAACCGCACCCGACTTTGAATGGTTTGTAAAGCTGTAATTGAATTGGCTCAGATCACTTGACATTCATAACCTCTAGTGGTCAAGACAGGCCTTCTTTTGTATGGGGAAGCCTTGTTTATTTGTTTATTTTATCACATTATCTGGCTGACTATTTGATCACATTATCTGGCTGACTTTCATTAGCATTTATTTACCATTCCACTTTGCAGGATCTAGTCATGGTTTTAAAAATAATGTTGTCACTTACAAGGCAGGGTCAGCTTCAGTAGGAGCCATGCTTGTGTTCCATTTTAGTCTGAATGCTTAAGGTGCGACAATATCGAGAAATTGTCTGATTCCTGTCAACAAAGTAAAAAAAATAGAAAAATCTGGGTATGCTTATACGATCACTTTTTTGCTATATACTGTCGCCCCCAACGTATAATTAGTTCTCGCAATTACACGTTTCACCCCCGATTTGCAACATGTTCGAAAAGTATGAAAATGAGTACAATCTTGCCTTAACATACAATGATGATAGGTGTCTGTGGATAACTCCTACAATTACACTCCCAAAATAAAGTGTAGCATTCAACAGCATGCCATTACCTGGAATTCCACCTTACATTTTTCTCAGTGGGAGCCTACTGACAAATTGGGGAGTTAGCAATTTCCGAATAACACTTTCATGTTCCTCTCGGTCGTGTTCTACTTTTGTTGCCCCCGGAGAACAAATGGTGGGCGCTTTTTGTGTGTGTCTCTCGCTGCTGGCAGGGGAGCCATGCTTCAGACGCTTTTGAAACAATCGTTTTCATTACGTTTGGAGCTTTAATCTCTTTTTACTAGTTAGGGAAGTGTCTCGCTGCTTTGGAGTGGAGGTGTGTTGTTGTGTTGGTGTGAGGGCCTAGTCCTTCCCCATGGGGGGCCTGAAGCACCCTGCCAGCTTTAGGAAACCAGGTTGTGCTTAATGGGACCACGTCCGGGCATTGATTCGACAACATAGCCCCGGTGCTTTCGGACGAAAGTGAAACGCAGCTGGGGGAAACCCAATCTTACCGTTTGGAGATATTCTCCCACTTTTTCTTCCCGACCTGGGAGGATCAAAGAGAAGTTTGAAGTCATCGGAGAGACATTGGAAGGGTTCGTTTGTAGGTCCATATCTTCTCAGGCTGTCAGAAAGAAAGGGAAACGCCTTGGTTAGAACGAAGGGCCGATTGGGGTTAGCTCAGTCAAGGACTGTCCAGTGATTATGGATATATATATTTAAAGCCCATTTCCAGGATTTGGGAAAGACATTTTCCCATACTGCCCATTGACCAACCCTACGGCGGCAGTCGTTAAGAACCCTCAGGTGTTCGGACTACAGAGGTGTCTTAAGGCGTTGAACCGTGCGCGCATCTCCGTCAAAGCTCGGCAATTAAAACAAACACTCGTCCAAATAGAATTGCCTCTCTCCGAGTTAATCACTTGTGAAAGAGCCGATTATTAAAAGGAGAAGGCCGCTGCCAACAATAACCCAGTGTGTGAAGACACAATGGAGAGGCTCTTAAACTCAACGAGCCACTCCATTGGCACTGGGACATCAGAGGGGCCCCTCTAAGCTGTCTTTTGTGTCCGCGCCCCTCCTCCGCACACCTCGCCCTCGCCACCGGCCCACTTGTTCTCACCAGCAGGGTTTTCCCGTGTCCTCCCTCACTCAAACTCTGATCCCAAAATTAGCAGCCCACCTCCTGTAACCCTCCATGTGACCCAGCAGTGACCCCTGTAAGGTCAGGGAAAGGAGAAAGTACATTTCTTTGTATATATATATTTCTTTCTTTTAGGGCATTTCTGTTATTTTTGGACAGTGATAGTGAAGAGAGACAGGAAATGTAAGAGAGAGTGGGGACATAGAAGAAATGGCCCGAGCTGGATTCGAACCTGGGCTCCTACTGTAACCATTGAGCCACTGGGGCGGCCTGAAAAGAGTTGACAGTTGGCCAGCCATGGTTTGCTTATGAAGTATGTGCTTATGAAATATCAGGAACAACTCCCGAACAGAAGAGTGCAAGGTTTAACAGAGTAAATCTTTCACTTAGATTGAGATGTGTAGACTTGTGTTATTAAGCTTCAAAGGATTGTAGTAACCGTTTACGATTCATTGCCACCGTTTACTTCAAATTATATCCCCACAACAATGTCACGAAGGCCACGACAAACGTCTTAAACCAACACCATTTTGGCTCAAGGAGATTCAAGCCCTGGCTTAAATAAACATGTAACCTGTTTGTCGTTAAACACAAAAGCAGTGAGCTTCTTACCGGGTGCTCGATTGTAAGGGAACACTTGAGAGTGTTAAGCACCCTGCTGTGATAATCCGTCCCCGAGGCCCATCTGGTGAACTGTGACAACCTCAACACACACCCCTGGCTTGTTCCTACCCGCAGCACAATCCCTGAAGGGACGCCCACTATTTCATCCCATCCACCTCTACTGTTTAGTCTGATATTGAATGCTTGACTTTAATACTCCAGTGGCTCCCAGTGGCTCCTTTAAAGACCACAGGTTGTTCGGGGGTAAATGATCCAAATCAATTTTCTGATTGGATTTCTGTCCGTCCTGAATGTGAGAAAATACATGACTCCAAATGGAGAGTTAGGTGTTGGATTTATGATGGGGGATACACTCCGGCTCACGACACATCTGTTCTGTACTGAAGGACATTATGATGCAGGGATATATCTTGCGGGATTGGATTGCGACGTCATCAAACGGTCGACCCCGTCTTAATCTGTCAGATGTCGTTTTTTGTCAATAGTTCTGCAACATCAAATGTACCCAGTACTTTCTCACAAACTACAAAAAATCCACGTAGGCTGCTCACAAAAGAGACAGCCGCGATAAACGTTTGGGTTTGATTCAACGCCTCAGGATCAGATAATTCTCGACAGTCTGTGAAGTCGAGGTTGCACTCATAAAATCCAAAGCCCGCATCTGCAAAAGGAACAATCGGCCAGCAACATCAGATGTGCAAGAACTTCCAAACTTAAAAACACAGTCTTTGAATCTTTCATATTTAAGAAAGGGAAGGTCTTCAAAAAGGTCTTCAAAAACTCCAACCCACCTCCTAAAAAAAAAGGTTTTGCGGTGTTTTGACAAATCATTCTTTCTTCACACCTGAGGTGGATGTATTTTGTATTTTTCAGTTATCTGTGTTGGATCTGCATGCAACCAGCATATTGCAGTCCATAGTTGTGAACAGACTCTAGTCTGTATTGTTATCTACTGGCCTCTCTTTGTACCTAGCTTTCTATGAACCCTTGTCCGATCCCCAGTGTCTTTGAACCATATCCAGGATTTGAATTTATGTGATGGCCTTGTTCTGTTATTTTACTTTGCCCAGGGACTACAGGTGGAAAATAGCAATCTTCTAGAACCTGGCACGATGCATATTCTCTTGTTGTACAAGATTCATGTTTTATTGTGCGCTGTCCCTGTCTTGAAATAAATCGAATTCAATTCAATGGTTGTTTCTCTGTATGGTTTGGCACAAAAGGTCACACCAGATTTTTTGGGATGTGACACCAAACTCCACACACCAAAGTCTGTATGTAATGTTAAAGTGTCAAAGTATTGGCCACATGTAAAAAAAAATCATGAAAAGAAAATGCCACTTCATTGCAGGTGAGTTTCACATCGGACTTAAATGCAGCTGCGTACTGGAACATACGATGACCAACGCTGCCAGACTGCACGTATGCCTCACTAGCCTCAATATCAACGAAGGAGTTAATAGGAACAGGAATTTCACTTCATTTGTGGTTAACAGCCAACTTGTGAAAAGTAACCATGGGGGTTCTTTGGTTCTGAGAGCAGAACCTGCATGAGCCCATCAACTCAATTCAAACACCTCGACTTTTCTGAAGTGGGCATAAACGCTTAAGGTTTTAAAATGTTTTCACAGGGCACACGGAGTGGTCAAATGGACGTTTTTTCCTCGCAGCGAGTGAAGCATGACTTGGGTGTCAGTATTCGTACATTCCTCAGACTTGTAGGCACCTCCGTATAACCACACGCCACTCAAGTATTAGGAAGGTAATGTGTGACGGACGGGCAACCCGTATGACACCAGTAAAAACAAAACATCTCATTGTTTCCTGACATGCATACTGTAACAGATTTGTCATGGATCAGTGGATGCCTATTCAGAGTGAGAGGTTTTTAACTCTGAGTTTACCTGCATTTCCTCGTCTTGACGCAGACAGTGAATGGCAGTTGGACTAATGCCGGCTGACAGCATCTCTGAAAATGAAAAAATGACAAAGGGAACAAAAAAATAGTAAATTAATCTAGATTAACCTACGTACTGTACTACTACACTGATGAACAGTCCGTGAGTCACCCCCCCTCCCACCGCCCCCCCTCCACCCGTCATAAAAAAGTGTAATTCCCCCAGTCAGTTCTAGCCAAGATTGCAGTTTCTCAACAAAGGACGTTGTGTTTGGTCTAATCTCCTTAGCAACTCATGTCTGATCTGTTTGCAAATACAAATTACTATCGGAGACAATGTTTAAACAATTTCCAAGATGTTATTGTCTGTGACTGAAAGAGGAAAGTATTTTCCCATAGCACCCCTGGGGAGATGTACCACACTGATGCGATAGCTGCCTGTCTTTCCGAGCCAATCTGATAGGGCCTCTCCTGCTTGATTACACCCCCCACACACCTCCTCCTCCACACACCACCCTGGTCTTGTTCCGTCCTCAACGGTCTCCTGCTCTTCTTACATGGTTGTTGCAATCTAGAAATGTTGCTGATCGTGCCAGTGTGGATTGCTATCCCAGCAGTGATAAACTATCACACGCCTCACCTTCACTCCGTGCCCACGGCTAGCTCTCCATAGCTATGGGCTGCCGCAAATATAATCTCCACCGACTGATACCCATGATACAAACTGCCACGCTTCTGATGTCCTCAACTTCTGTCGATTGATATCGTTTTCCAGCAAGTGACATCTTTTCTCGACATTCTGCTCCCAGGCATCTGTCCGAACACTGGGCATGGAGATGAAGTATGAGTGGCTGAATCCTGTGCCCAGAGATGACCCCGTGTCTGTGATGATGGAACCTCCTATCTCTTTATCTCGAAGCAAGGGGCTCTTCTTATCCAGCAGTACAATGACAGAGCTGCAAATCTCTGAGAGAAATCTTGATGGCATTAGAGAAAGAAAGAGACAAACCTAACAGGACAGATTTCTTGAGCTTTGTCGAATAGACACAATTGCCTGAAAGAGGGTGGCATTCAGTGGAGACTTGAATAAAAAATTGTGTTTTGCAGAAAACTGCTGAATAAATATGAGTAACAATTGCTTACAGACTATATTTACCGAGAGTTTCTCAAAGACTAAACTGCGACCTTTCCAAAATCTCCTGAGAACGCAGAAACTGGTATAATGATGTCACAAACGAGCGGGTAGCATTTGACTCAGTAAAGAAGCTGTGTAGCATTTGCTTGCTTATGTAAGGAGTATGATGGAAGACAGAAATAGACGAATGAATAGGGCATTATGCAAAGTAACAGGCTTGTTACATGCCCTCCTAATTAACTCTTAACTCCTTAAGTTCAACCAGACATTTCTTACGTATGAGAGCGTTGAAAGTGTAAACGCAGATCCGAGCTAATAACCTGTTCCTGAGTGTAATTTTTGGGGGACGAAATACAACTGACTGACGGACTGACGACTGTCACGGGACGTCAACATCGGATCATCGCCGACCTCTGAACCAATCAAGAGGTGTACTTAGTTCTGTTGGCGAAGCGCTAAAGGAGATGCCTCCCAAGCATTCCGACTGTCGCCGGCTCATCCGCCTCCTCGTTAGCGTCCTCTGTAAAGGTCTGTCGAGTGTCATCGCCGTTTTGATTCAAACCTACTTAGGAACTTGAGCCGTCAAATCCATCACGGACGGCTTTTGCTCATCTGCCACCGAGCTATGCATTGTGAAGCTGAAAAGCCGTCCTTGTAAGTGTATCGTTAAACAAAGAGACCTCTTGGACGGGCAACAAACAGAGGGAGGCCTGGTGGGTGTGTGGTTGGAGCCACTCAGCGCAATGCTAACCTGTTTGGACAGCAAAGTTGCCATTCACTGGCACCTGACCAGAACTTCCCTGGGATCCTGATGCTACTCTTCGCAAACACACATACACACCCTCACACACACACACAGGTAAAGGTAAGCACACACGCACAAGAGCACATGCACACACACACACACACAAATGCACGTAAAGGTAAGCACACATGCACAAGAGCACACACACACACAGAGAGAGGTAGTCCTTAAGCACAAACAGGACTTTGCTTTCTTTGGTCTGCTATTGTTGGTTGGCACTGAGGCATCTCCAGGCTAAGTAAGGGGCCCTGATAGACGCCTGCCTCCTCCTCAGACCACCAGTAAAGAGGTGTGAGTGAACGAGAGACAGAGGGAGATAGCGAAAGAGAGGGACAGACAGAATAGGGGAAGAGGAGATGGATGCTGAGATATGAGACTGGGAAAAGGGGGGGAGGGGAAGAGGAGATGGATGCTGAGATATGAGACTGGGAAAAGGGGGGGAGGGGAAGAGAGATTTATCTGGAGATACAGTCGATATCTGAGCTTTAACAGAGAGAGCTGAGCAAACGCAAAAGCAATGGCGAAGCACAAAGTGGCTAAATGTTTTTCGACCCTTCTCACATTGTCTTCTTGCGACTACCTTTACTAGTCCCCATATTTGCATGCCAGAAATTCAGGGTTGATAGCTAATATCCTTGAATCAACTCTCAACTTCCTGTCTGACACTTGAGAGACATCCAGTCTCTCAATGCCAAAGGCAATTGGCAGAAACAAACTTAAGTCAGTCACCCTCGCAGCAAACATCGACGATCCCATTGTGTCAGCCAAACTTGCTCCACTTAACATGACACGCTGTACACGGCAAGCCAAACGCACTCTACTTAAGGCAGTGGCCCACATAGACCCCCCCCTTTCCTACTGCCAGGGAACCGTCTCGACGCGCTGTCAACCGGCCGGACGCAAGTTCCTCCCAGTCCCACAGGGGAGAGCGAATATTGCCGGAGCTCACTTGTCACGCATGCCACTCAGTCACACGGTACGGGAGCCCCGCGCGGCCCCCGCACGTCAGTCTGCAGGGTCATTTAGCCTGTCAGCAGGAGAGAGTGGACGCTGCTGGTGTGGCACTTGAGTGACAAGGGGGTCCAAGAGGGGAAGCTGATGAGAGAGCAGACAGTCAAAGGCTGCGGACGTTGTTGTTGCCTGTTAACAAGGCAATATGGCCGCCCGTTGAGTGGCGTTTCCGGACACCTTGTGAGTGGTCTGTGTTGTTGGCATTGAAATGTTGTTTTTGTTTGTTTCGTGAACAGCTGTTAAGTCTCCATTGGATTTCAAGACATTGCACATTGCTGAAATCATAATCTAGACACAGTATTATGTTCATTTTGTGGAACTGTCTCGAATTTGATTCGGCATATGTTTGGCGCGGCTTTTGTATTAAAAAAAAACATTACAAAAAAAACCTGCGCGCTCTTTTCACGCTCTGTCCCACCCTCATCTCTCTCCCTTTCCTCGATCCATCTCTTCCATCCATCCATCCCTCGCTCGCGCTCCATCGCTGGGGGACACGATCGGGTTTCCTACAGCGAGAAGATGTGAGATTAGAAGCCACCTCGTCCAATAAAGAGCCTCCCAGATAAGACCCTGGTTTGGCCGCTGGAGTGCTTCCACATTTGCTGGTCTGCCAAGGGTGACAATGGAGACACTGCCTGCCCATAGCTAGCACCCCTACCCCTCAAGGTCCCATCTCGATATTCTGCCTCAAATGTCTTACAGAACTGGGGGACCATAGTACTATGCTCTGTGTGTCTTCCATCATTGTGTCTTTCCCCCTCAGTAGGATTTCCCATACACAGGATTTTACATAAGCTTTTTGTTGAATAAACTTTTTTCCCTCCAAGGCCTACCAGTGGCTGATACCCATCTAGCATAACGGGTAAACGCATCTAGACAAACACACAGGCCGAGCCAGCCCGCTGCTCACAGCTACCCCCCATGCATGCGAGGGATCCACCTGGTGCGTTTAAACAAAAGGCCCGGGCGATAGCGCCTTAATGCACCTAGATAAGCCCACCGGCCGCAGATGCTGAATTCCCCTTCACAATGGATGAAATGATAAAGGAATATATATGCATGCACATACACAAGCACACACACACACATCTGCAGACACACACACACACACACAGCTTGGCTTCGACGTCCCTCCCTCCTCCATGCTGGGGGATCTCGATATTGCTCCCCCCCATGCCCTCCGCCCCCGACCCCCTCTCCTCCCACACACACACGCACGCGCTCTCTCACTTGCTAATTGCACCATGCAGGGACGATTCGGATAACGCTTTCGCCACGGCAGAAATGCGCGTCTCGATCCAGCATATGCGTGTGTGGGGGTGCACGCAGGAGGTGTCCTGGCAGAGTGGTAGGTATGCACCCGATAAGAGGCCTGTCATCGAGGGACCGATGCAGAGGGTCGGCCATGCGAGGGAGAGATGCAGATGGAGACAAAGGGATGAGGGGACACGGATGGAGAGCTGCTGAGAGAGACCACTCACGTCTCCTCGTGAAGGATCGTGACAAGTGAAAGGAACTTTGTGTCACTCTACTTGCGGTTAGGTCATCTGGAACGTTCTACAACTAGACATTATCAAATGGGTGCCAAAGGTCGTCGATAAAGACATGAGAAAGAGGACATGGTTGCTCATGAAACAGAAAGAATGTGTTTCCTATTTGCATTCATAACTACGGGCTCCTCTCTACATCCAGCTGGGTGCAGATTACCTGGGGGCATCATTAGGCACAGTCTAAACCTATAAGGAATTAAACTGCTTGTATCCATACTGTCCCTGTTTAAACCTCATGTGTATTTAAACAACACAACAGAGGTTGGCCGAGGGGGGGGGAAATCTACCACCACTTATGCCCTATGCCTCATGCCCAGTGTTTAAACCGATACCACATTTCGTAATCATCTGTGCACGTTTGAAGCAGTAAAATTACCTCTGTCCTTTTCTCTGTTATACACACACAAGCAAAGAAAATTATAAGTAAATTATAAACAAAGCATAGTACAAATATAACTGTCACTTTAACCTGACACTGGAGGAGGTTCAGGCATTGTTTACCCTTGTGGCTTAGGAATGGGTTGCCCTGGGTGACTGTACGCTTGAATGTTTCCTATTATGCCTGATTGTTTTCATGTAATAACCAGGTTAGCGAGCTGCTGACTGCAACCTGATCTGGTACGGGGTGAGAGAATTGACTGAAACATGTGACAAGCTGTGATTATTGTGTTTGTTCACAGATGGGCCATTGTTAGGGTAATCAACAGAATAACCAAACTCAGGTAGCTAATTACATGTTTCCTTGTGGCTCCGTGGGAGCATTGTGTTGAATACTTTATCTCAATGAATACTAGAATGCTCCAGGCCAACTAAACAACCTGATGAAAGTAGCCCCACGACTCGTTTTTAGTTTGTAAAGCAAGTCCTATTTGTAAATTGTAATGCGCTGGATAACTTTTTGATCTTTGTAACACTTACCACACACTTCTGAAGTGGAACTAATATTATTTTTATAATTCAAGAATCCTTTGGCCTTAAAATAAAGTGTGTTGTGGGCCCAAATCACATATTAGTCAAGATGTCTATTCATCTACAATGTGCATCCATCATTCACCAATTCCAAACTAATGCAAGAGGAAAAGAAAACACGTCATAGTGTTTGAATATGTTTATATCCAGGCTTATATTGTACTGTCTGTCCTTTCATTAGCTCTTGCCAGGACAAACCCATACCTGTCACTGCATTCAACCTATTCACCTACGCGCGTATTCATAGGCTCATAGTAGGTTGAACAGAAAAGGGGAGTGACCACGGTGTATTATATCATGTCAAATCACCTGAAAGTGGAGTACTTTTAAGCGCACGAGTTTTGAGTGGAAGCCCCACTTGTGAGAAAGCAGGAACTGCACGAACACTGATCACTTGAACTCTGGACCTTCTGGAGAACTTGTTTACATCTCGCAGAGCGATGGACGGTAGCATCAGACCGCTCGGTCTGTCCGGGCACACTTCTTCACCTCTCTCAATCGGAGGCTTGCAGCTGCCCGCTTCCCTCCTTCGCCCCCCGCCTCTCTTCCTTCGGGCAGCAGCAGTTTGTAATCCCTCAATGGAGAGAAGTTACCCCAGAACGCCGAAATGTGCACGGTGTAGGAACCACGGCGTAGTGTCCGCTCTAAAAGGGCATAAACGCTTCTGTCGTTGGAGAGATTGTGCTTGCGCCAAGTGCACGCTAATTGCGGAGAGGCAACGAGTGATGGCGGCGCAGGTGGCACTCCGTAGGCAACAGGCTCAGGAGGAGAGCGAGGCCCGTGAGCTCCAGTTTATGTACAGCGGCTCTGGGACAGGAGAGAGCGGAATGACCGTGGCATCATCATCTCAAGGAGTAGGCCAACCTGGAAATACAAATAACGAACCGAGAACCAGTTTTAATGTCTTTGGAGCTAATAACCCGAAGGACGGTGAGTTGTCCATGTCTGAGTTCTATCACATTAGACAATTTTATTCTAAATGTATTTTTTTGTAAATCCCCTGTAGCTGGTATTTAAAGGTAGCCTAATACATGTAGTCAAAGTTCATTGACATAGTCTATCTCTCCAGTGACAAGATATCACTATAATTAAATGTTTTACAGACATATTTTTAGATCGACATTTTACAAAGAGTAGACTAAAGAAGTAACCATATAGTCAATAGATCAATGACTTTTCTAATGTTCTATTTCTATGTATATATTTTTCAGATGAAAAAATGCTCAAATATAACTTATACAATGGATTCATGGGGCGATCCATCTTTCCGTCTCATCTCGCAACACTACCTTCTCCAACGGACAATAACGAGACCTCGACAAGCCAGGAGAAACACCGTGCCTTCGATAAAGAAAGTGGGAGCCAATCTCCTGTCTTCGACCAGCGATCCGACCACACAGAAAGCCCACGGTCGCTGTCATCTTCGGATCTCGAATCTGGAAGTGAGTCGGAGAGGGCCAAGGAATATCCTTCTCTGGAGCTTGGTGCGAGCGGCTGCGCGTCGAAGGACCCCACCGACGTCATGACCAAGATATTTCCCCATCACAAGCGGGAATCTCTGGAGTCGGTGTTGAAAACTTGCAAAGGTGACATTGTGAAGGCAATTGAACTGGTACTGAGCTTCAAAGATAATAATTACAACTCAGATAGTGTAGGAGTTTCTTTCTCCATTCACTCAAACGCATCGAGGCCTAATATTGGACTTCCAATGGGAGTTCTGGGCGCCATGGGTACCAAGTCTGCATTTTCCCCGCTCCAAACGCCAACATCTTCCGGGGGCGACACCCTGTACGGGCTCAACCCTCGCTTCGGCATCAGTCCTTTGCGTCTGGCCTACTCCTCCACAGGTGCTGCCATACCCAGTTTCATGTCACCATACTTGACCTCCGGACTGATGCCAGGTTTTCCACTGCGCCCGCCGTTGGACTACTCTTTCCCGGGGATGATGCGAGATCTCTCCTACTTACAGACCAAAGACTCTCTGTGCCATTCTGGTATTTACTCACGTTTAAACAATGACAAATAAAAGGTGCATTGTAACTCCGCAAAAGACCATTTTGCGTTAACATATTCGCTCTTGGACTTTCATTGCCTCACCGTCTTTTTTCGATCTGAACATGATTTGAAATGTGGTGCAAAACGTTTAACTCTAGTTCTAACCTCACTTGATGTTTTTTCGTCCTTGAGCGTTTGTTAAAATGTATAATAAAAACGTATATTTTCTAAAGTTTGTGACAAATAAAGAATTTCAAATGAATATGTTTGTTGAAGTCCTGAAGACCACCCCATATGTTCTCCTGCAGTGGGCCTATAGGTAATTATACCTAATAACTGGTAATTGGTAACTGGACACAGTTAATGACATATTAGTTGTAGGCCTATTTAAAAAATCTGACCAGTCCTTAAGTCTATAAATCATATAGGCCTAGGGCAGTTTTCTATTACCCAACATTGCATTATCCACAACTAAAGCCTACAATATTTAAGATAGGCCTTCATATCTGCATATAGCCTATAAAGACATACACACTAGGCTATTTGTTTAAACAGTAGCAGTGTAAGTCTACTCCCATCGCCCCTAACTTCAAAATTGTCAAAATGATTGACTGGTTTACATTAACGTGTACTTGCCATCTACATTTATTAACTTCCCATGTTTAACCAGGGATAGTTCAAAGCTTTTTGATAGCAGGTGTAACATATTTGCACTCGCCAGAAGCAAGCTCCTCTCAAAAACGACATTATGCAATATTCAAGGACCTCAGGAGTCTCAGTTTGTGATATGTTTTCATAGCATTTATGAAATGTGGTCTAAAGTGCTTGAGTATTTACACTCAACCGATCACTATCTATCTTCTGCCCTCTTTATTGAAAAGTAAGAAAGAGACAAATGAAAGGAATATAGGCCTATCTGCTTCAATAATTATATGGGTCACACACAGGTTGGTTTGACGAAGCCATTTCACAGATAGTTCTAATTCGCCAGATTCAGCATTTAGGACTACATTCATACAGAATATTTTCTTATAGGCATTATATTTATAAGCCTATTTTCTCAAAAACGGCTTCAGACTGTGAAATACTTTGTCAATGTAAGCACACATATCGTCGACTACCATCTGAGTCTGACAATGTTTTAGTCAGGTATACCTTTCTCATATATTTGTAAAAACAAAATCTTGCACCAGAAACAATCTTGAAGGATATTTGAACATCTGGGGGTTAATATGTAAGATTTTGAAATATGTTCTAGTACATGCACACGCTGTTACTAACAAATCAGGTCAGCAGAGCAGGATGTTCTAGAGCTGTCAAGAACAGCACAGGTAGTCATCAGGCTCTTAAGGTTTACTCGTTAAATTCCAACAGGCTATATGATTTATTGTATGAAGTGCCGAACCCATGGGGCAGTCTAGGTCTTGAATTTGATATGACCTAATGCAATTATTTAAGACTTGGCTTGAAGGTTTTTCTTCTCTCTCATAGATTCAATTACAACGCATGAACTTATGAAATGTCAAATTGGTTATCTGAATCCAGGTAGCCACATCGGTGGCATTGTAATTTGTAGGATCAGAGCGCGCTGGACGTCAACAGAACCATGCAGGCGTCACGTGACTATAATACAGGAAGCACCGACACTGACAACTCGGGATGCTGAACTAATATTTGAGTGCGAAGAGCATTCAGCTGTTTTATATTTGGTCAGGACAGTAATGTTGGCATGACTAGACCTCTGACATGCATTGCCATATTATAATTGCTGGGATTCTATGGTCTGTTGGTATAGAGTCGCGGAAATTGAGAGGAATTTCTCTGTCGTGTAAGTGTCCCGTCCCCAACCCATCCCATCCACTGTAGCATGCTGCCGTTGCTATTAGTAAACAAACCACTGACTGACAGCATACCGTTCCTTTTTGTATTAGTTGGCTGTATGTAATAACTCTACAACTGCAGATTTTCTTATAAGATATAGAATGAAACTATCTCCGCTTAATTGTTATTTTTTATGTTTAGCGGTAAAATGTTGGTATAGCTCAGTCTTCATACATGACTGTGTCAGTGTTAACATCTAGGCTACTGCCGGTCACAGGAATGACAGCCTAGATGCAGAGCAGATGTGTTCATGCAATATACAACATCCACTTGACTTTGACATACACTTTGTGTGTACAGATAAAAGATTCTACAGAGAAAGAAAGTCCTTCCTGTGTATTGATGGGTCCAAAATGATTCCCTTTGAGCAAGTGAATGATGACTACTGCGACTGTGCCGATGGCTCAGATGAACCAGGTAAAGATGTGTGACGTGAACCACTATAGCCCTTCTATACTCATTTCGAATGAATATTGTAATTCATGAAATTGGCATATGATGTAGCTTGATGTGTATTTTATTACCAGACACTACTCAAAGCTTGTAAAAGAATCATTGCAAACTGTAGGGGAGAGCGGGGTAATGTGAGACATTTTTTACATTTGCTCACCTCTAGGCGAGCTAAAATGATATATCAGTAAAATGTACACATTTCCCATTAATTCAGAATGTTTCCTAGCCATGTAAATGATCAGAATGTCTTCAGGACAAAGGACAGTGAAAATATGATTGTTTTTAAAAAAGTGGTCTTGTGTCTCACTTTACCCCATCTTAGGGGTAAAGTGAGACAGACCAGAGAAATCAAGGGGGTAAACTGATCCACTTACTTTTTCCACTTTAAAACTACCATAACAACACATGTTGTAACAGTTAGAATCCTGACAGCTAGATTGACAACCACACATTCCAAAACTAATATCGGACTAGTAACAGAATCATGGGGATTGGTTAAGTAAGCACATTTTTTTCAAATGCCAGTTCACGGCACTTAACTGGAGCAAGGCCATGGAACTGGTCAGCTAGTTGTTTCAAGTGTTTGGCAAGCTCCTCCTCCATCTCATCTGTGAATATTCTCTTTGCCTCAGCTACTGCACCCCAGGCTACTGATTTTACTTCCCCTTTCTCTTTTTTCTTTATGAATCTTTGGAGGGTTGTCTTGTCAATATTTCTATCCCTTCCAGCTTTTCTTAAGGTCTTCTTTCCTTGCATAACCTCAGCGGCTGCACTCTCCATCTCTGCGAGGGGTGTTTGGCCCCAGGTTGTCTTCCTGGTGTAGTTTCTTGGCATGATAGCTTTTCTACAATGTTTATGACATTAAAAATAAAACATATGTAATGTAATTTTACACTAAAATATGTTTAAGACTAAACTTAACTTGTGCTTCATGGTGGGGTAAAGTGTCTCACTTTACCCCACAGCATTTGTCTCACTTTACCCCTCAGCCACTATTTTAGAAAAAAACACATCTCTTAGCAATTCAGGCTAATCTTTAGCTAGCATCAACCACATGGTTTTATGTTGGAAGTTCATCAACATGTATGGTATAAATGTTTCTACCTGAATCAATTTGCTTTGACACAACAGTTGATTTAATTCACAGCAAGAAAATTTACTTTTACATGCAAAAAACACATTTTTGTGAAAAAACATGCTTACCACAGCACCAGCACCAACTTCTCCTTCATGGCAAGTGGGGAATGGGAGGGGCTTGAAAACATAATGCTCACATGACCACAAATGTGTTCCGTTGCCTAGATACAGGGGGTGTCTCACATTACCCGGTGTCCCACATTACCCCGCTCTCCCCTACCCTGGAGAAATACCAGTACTGTCTAAGACACCTTCTGTCCTTCTGTATTATTAATGGAATGACACTGCCACCTCTAGAGTATGCACGGAAGTGCATTAATACCTAGGCCTACATCTAAAGCTACACAAGGACCAGGATGAGGTAAACATACCAGAGCAGGACAGGCCAGGGCGTATATGTTCATAGGTGATCCCGGGGGTAGAGCTGACGGTCTCCATTTCAAATCACGCTTTAGCGAATAGACTGATGTGCAGCCTTTCCAACCATGTGACCCCTGCAGGCACCTCCGCCTGTCCCAATGGCCGATTCTACTGCGCCAACCTGGGCTTCCGTCCTCGCTACGTCCCCTCGTCGCGCGTCAACGACGGCATTTGCGGTAAGGCCTACATTTTTACCGTGCCGTCGCCCCCATCAAGCTCATACTTTCAGATACCCTACGTTCGATTCGAAAGGCAGTGGCTACCAACAGAAGACTACAGAGAATGTCTCCAACCGCGGCCCGTAGATGTACCATGGGGTGGCAGACGGTACAGCATCGTTCTACAACCGCTCCCGTTACAGTCTTCCTAACGAATGGAATCACTCGTTGACATCACTGCTGCTGAATGTAGCGAGTACTTCTGGAGCGATGCCCCTCTGGTAGGCTCTCCACTGTGTACGATGCAAACACATTTGGAACGCCGTCGGAAGATTGACAGGTTGGAAGTGGTTACGCCCGCCGTCACATCCTTTTGTGGTGGAAAACAAACAGAGAAATAAAGAGATCGACAGAGCAAACAGCACTCCCCCCTCCCTCTGCCCCTCCTACCCGTTTTCCAACAGCTTTCCCCCTGCCCCTAAACGTCCCCCCCCCCTCTCTCTCTCCGATCCCTGTATATGCCCGCCGTACTCAATCCCTTAATTAGATCATTTTCAACCCCCCCCCACCCCCCTATCACCCCCTGCCATCCCCATGTCTGAGAACTGCCGGCTTTGGAGGAAACGTAACGTTTCCCCTTATCGACGCCCCCTCCCCGTCACCGGCCTTCCTGACGGCTTTTGATGACGCCAGGCGGCAAGCGGCGGAGAGATAGCGAGGCAAGACTGGATGGGGGAGAGAGAGGGGAGCGGAAGGGTGCGTTTGATGGCTTTTCCGTCCCCCCCCCTTTCTGACTCTTTTCTCTGTCCTCTCCCTCTCCTCCTCCTCTTTGTGTTCTCATCCGCGACTGCCTTGAACAGAGAACAGAGCCACTTAGAGCTTGAAGTCACACTGCTTTCCTTTTTCCTCTACTTCTTCTTCTTCTCTGAGAGAGCTTTTACCGTGCTCGGGCCCCAGAGCTCTAATGCGCTATAGCCACTGCTCGCCAATAGGGGGTTCTGGGTAATTGAGGAGTCTCACACTGTGACCATTCTCCCTTGCCTGATCCCAGCTGACTCCCAAACTGAAACCAGATCTAAGTACTCATGTTACCACTTGCCAGGCGACCGCTAGGCATTCTGGGAGCGATACTCTCAAGTAGAGGATTGAAGGAGTGTGATTTCTGATATTTTAAAAAAGCGTACTCCTTGGTGTGGAACGTGCGTGCTGGATCGATGAACTGTTAAGCACGTTCTTATCGGTTCTTTCCAACCACCATGTTTTCCCAGGCAGTCTCTTCCTTTAAAACATATATGAAAGTGACAAGTAAGTACACACACTCTCAGGCCAGAGAGATACCAAGACAATCAGGCCATGAGTGTGTGTGTGTGTGTGGCGTGGCGTGCCGCGGACTTGGCTGACAATGTGTGTGATTCATCTGTCTCTCTCCTGTTCCTTCTGGCAGACTGCTGTGATGCTTCCGATGAGTATAACAGTCACGCGCGCTGCCAGAACTCCTGCAGGTTAGTTGGCCGCGATGGCATCCACAGTCACGCTGAGTCGGCCATAGATCTCAAGTTTGAGACGGGGTTCGGCAGGACCAACAGGGACTCGTGTGTGGGCGGTGGACGTACGGCCGCCGGAGAATTGGTTTGAAATGAATCGACACGTGCCTAAATGCTGTCCTTTGTTTAAATGTTCGTTGAGTCTCTAGGTTATATATCAACACTGTCGTTTTCCACTGAACCTTTACTGACACGCACGTTGTTTTAGGACTGGTTTATGAGAGGAAGGAGGCCATGTTGTAGTGACGTAGCCCACCACCAGGGGGCATGCTTTCACTTTGATAGAAGCCGTGGCGCCGTAGTCCCATGACTTCTTTAGGAAGCCAACTCCCACTTAATGTAAATACATTAGGGTTGTGCCTTTAAGAGTTGAGCGTTGATATGGAGATTCTGCTGCGCCACATCATTACACATTCTCATTTACAGTCTCATGTTACTTACAGTGGAATTGCTACATTGTGAAATTGAACTTAAACGGCTCATTAGGTCTTTGTTGAAAATAGCACCAGAAGCTTTAAAGTTAAATAGAGACATTACAAATGCCATTTCAGAAAATACTTTTTTGGGGGTCTGCAATACGTGTTTTGAAGTACATTATATACGTGTGAAATGAGTTCCTGAAAACATGTGCAAAGCGCAAAAACGTTGTCGCACTGAAATGCGGAGTTAGACCGTTGAACAGTTTCTCTTCCGTTTTCAGCTCAGGTTTTGTATAGGCGGAGCCAAAACCCCACCTATCTACGTCACAGCCACCTATCTACGTCAGATCACAGACGGTTGCATTCTGTTACTCAGCTGGTACGCTGCAAAGACAACGTAATGAATACATTAAACACTCAGAGACTGCATAAATTCGAGGGGGCGGAGATTCAGCTCCTTCAGACGACACGCCCCCCCCAGTCTCAAGCAGAGAAGACTGATGATTTTCTCACAATTTCAAAGCCTAATTTAACATACTTGTCTGTGTTTTTTTTTATTCGAATTTGGATCGGTACTTAACAACACATTCTTCTGTGGTGTCTCATTTTCAATTCCACTTTACAGGATCCTTTAACCCAGTCCAAACCGTCGCTGAAGGCACAATGTTTACCGTTCGTTACTCAATTTGCATACTTCCTTCATTGGGACTGATTACATTAGTATAACACTACCATTTTTACCTTAAGCATAATTAAAATAAGGTTCTGCCCTTTGTATACAGAAGCCTAAATTCTCAGCCAAATACCTCAAAATCCCAAACAAACAAACATTACCAATCATAACAACCTCCAAAAAGCCCGCCCCTTTAGTATCCCTGACAACAACCCAAAATGACTCAGGGAAAAGAACCCAAAACAATCTCTCTCAGCCAAACGATTCTTCCTCAACTTATTTACCCACCGATGTTGACCCACTTTGGATTCTAACTGCGCCGTGGGCCCTCCAGAATAAAAGCGTGCCACCTCCGGGAGCCAAGGAGCTGCTAGAGCCAGCCGTGCCTCGCGGCCTCTGCGCTCTCACACGCCTTCTCTCTCTCTCTTCCAGGAGTCTGGGACGGAGGGAGCGAGCCGAGGTGGAGGGTCAGATGAGGACTCTGGACGAGGGACTCCGGCTCAAGCAGCAGCACATCGAGGAGGGCGTCTCCGTGTGGAGGGAGAAGCAGGTAAACGGCAGCCGTGGCGTGCTAGCTGAAAGCTAGCGTGCTCGCTAAAAGGCCAAGGCCAGCTAAGACTTACAGTAGCTGGCATTTAGCTAGCACTCCATCGCTAGATGTAGGCTACGGTACCTTATGCTACTGATGAAGCAAGAGTACTGTTCGTCTCCTCATTAATGGAGTGACTAAGTTTGGCAGAGTTGAGGGTTTTAAAAGTATTCCCAATCAGCAGATTGGAGAGAGGCTTTCCACAACCCTCCCTCGAACGTAAAAATGACCAGTTTAGACACAACGGTACTAGCAAAGTCTCTCGGAGACATGAAGGTCAGAGGACAACAAAGATAACACAGCCAATAGGTGTTTGTTATTATGGGCTGGCCGATTCTACATCATAGAACTGTGACTTTCCTCTGAGCACAGTTAGGGTTACCGTAGGAACACATAGGAATGGATAATAAGGCAGAATGTATGAACAGATGATGAGGCTGATTGTAATGAACAGAAGCACGTGAGGAACCCCATGTCTTCCACACTACCCAGGGAGATTCCTTTACAGCTTAACGCCCCTCGCCCTTTGTGTCTCTCACCCCATAGGTCCACCGAAAACATTGCTAGTGAATGTGGCCATGTTCAAAACGACCCCTACAGTACTTGGCGGTTACAAGTGTTTTAACTCCACGTTTCAAACTTTACTGCGGGCATTGTTACTCCATTTTTGTCGACTGGAGGGTGTCAACTTCCTTGTTGTTATAATTGTGTTGGTTAAAATGTGCTACTTCGCGGTCACACACTATTCTTTTCAAGCTGTGGTGAACGAGCTGTTTTGACAACCGGCAACTGCTGCAGTTGAATGTCACTCTCGAGCGCATGGTCAGTATGATAGACTGCCAGCGAGCAAACGCATATACACACACCAAAAATGCACCAATGCTCACACACACACACACACACACGCCCACCTGTCCACACACACACACACGCCCACCTGCCCACACACACACACGCGTGTGCACACGCTCGCTCGAGCACACAGACTCCTCTGATTGCTTGATGATAAGTCTACACTTTGTGCAGTCGGCGCGTTTTCTGTCGGATATTTCTGTGCCAGTGTTCATTTCTCCGGGAAGATGATTGACAGGTCCGGGGCTGAGGGCGTGCGTAGCCCCCGTGACCGCCCCCCCACCTCCCCCTGCACACGCTCATCTTCTGTTCTGGTTGTGTCTCCATTGATATGGCGGGGTAAGGGAGGGGGGGGCTAGTCTCTGGAACACAATGACTCAAAGCGAATCGCCCCGAGGGGGTCAGAGGTCAGGAGAGGGCGGCGCCGAACGGAGACGCGGAGCTAAATGTAGCCACTTGGAGTTGCGTCGGTGGTTAGGAGTCCCTGTGGCACAGAGTCCGTAGCTGTCGGCTGTTACAAACTGTTGGATCAGTCCTGCAGATATCAACTGACAGCATGCTAGCACTAGCATTAGCACCATTCCTGTTCATCGGGGGCACGGTATTGATATTTGCGTTTGTGCGCAAACTACTAGAGTAGTAGTAGCAGTAGACTGACAGGTTTGGCTGCACGGTTTACGTTTGTTCGGCAGCACTGTGCTTTGGAGCATTAGCATAGTAGCTTTGCTTTTTGGTACACGGTATACACTATTAGACTGTGGTTCTGTCGACAGTACCTTGCTAGCATGTTCCAGAGGCGCTTTCCCCTCACGCAGCTCAGCACTGAGGGCCAGGTATGCTCTTGCACACCCAAATGGAGTCCATAAATCACTGGAGCAGCTGAGGGTGGATAAGAAGGCAGCATGCCCCAGAAAGGTAGTCATCCCTATCCAAACTTCAGCTAGAAGCCATCACTGCATTATGAGCAACTCAAGAGAGGGGATTGGAAAGTATATTGACACACACACACACATGCACACACACACACACGCACACACCCACACACGCACACACAAGCTTGCTGCTTTTTTTTCTTAATTGGACTATTACAGAGAGTGATGATAGTCTATGCTTTGCTGTCATTCGGTGTCATTTTTGGGGCAACGGTAATGCTGGTAGACGCAGGTGATTTAAATAGTCCATTGTGTAGTCTCCTCGTGTCCTACACAGGCACAGCAAGCTGGCCTCTGTGAACACAGACAGAGGGAGACTTGAAAAGGAGCCTCCCGTCCCTGATATTTGTCGTGAAATCATTTCCGACGCTCCACTTTTGAAGTTCCAGTTCGCCCCCCGAGTCGCCGTCGTTTTGTCTTGTGTCTTTGTCGACGGCGTCACACGATGGACCGGCCGCTGTTACACGACCCCCGTCGGCCCGCCGGCGCCGCACGACCCGCTCTAAGCCGCCGCGGAAGCTGTCGTCGCGGCGTGCCGTTTTTGTCAATTTGCAGGGTGGTCGTGTGCTGTCAGATGTTCCTATTTCATCGTTTTGGCTTGGAGGTGGCACGGGGGAGGGAGGAGGAGGAGGAGCGGGGGTGACAGGAAGTGACACGGTCAGCCATGACAGCCTTGTGTTCCTCCCCCAGGCCCAGCTCCGAGACCTGCAGCGTCTGTCTGAGGACCTGCAGGCCAAACTGGAGGAGCACAGGAGGAGCGGAGGAGAGGCGGAGGGGCTCGCCCAACAGGGCACGAGGGCACCGGAAGAGGAGGATAACGGTGAGCGACGGAGGACTCGGGGTGGGGGTTGGTAATTAGCTTTCCTGAATTCCGAGCGGCGACTTCATCGGAGACAGGCGGACTGGGGCTTTGACGAAGCGTCGAAAGGGTTCGTTTCATCTTTCACTTTTAGGACCGCGGTTACGGCGTGGCCGAGGTCAAGGTTTGACATATAGAGAGGCGACTGGTTTAGTTACAGATGCCCCCGGGGGGTTAAAGGTCGCTGTTACAGTCGGCTAGGAGCACCGGGAGGAGTAGCGAGGTTGAGCTCCATTTCATTCCCGTGCAGCCACGTTTGATGGAGGTGAATTGACCCCGGCGACCCCCGCGGGCTGGTGGTCAGGATGACAAATGGCCCGGCCACAGAGAAAACCTACGCCGGGGGGGGTTTCAAACCTCCGCTCAAGAAACCAGAGAGCGCCGGAATATTCCGGGCGACGAGAAAGCCCCTCCTCTACGTTTGGACCCTGAGGGACAACTTGCCTATGACTCACTCTAAACTCCCTTATTGTGCCCCCCCCCCGCACATTCATTATTACCACACTTCCACCACTGTTACGCTGCCGGGAGACATGATGAGACTGGGATTGGAAGAGGGAGGACACTCACAATTTACACTACAGGTCCGTGAGGACGTTAGATCCATTATGTTCAGGGGGTGGTGGGGGGTGGGTGGCAAACAAAGGTTTGGATATTTATATTGGATCAGAACGGTGCTCCGTTTGGTTTGCATAATTAATCGATGCGAGTCAGACTCAAACGCGGTGAGGGAGGACGACTCGGGAGTAAAGGAGGGAGCCCTGAACCAATTTGTCACTCACTTTGTCGAGCGTTGCCATTGTTTAATGTAGCCCAGCCCCCCTGCCCCCCCCCGTTCCATCCTCCCTCCAGTATCTTAGTCTTAATGGAGACGTAATGTAACGTGTCAGCCGTTTTCTCTCCGTTCCAACGCTGCGCCTCGGCGTCGCGTTCGCCGACGTAATTGACAGTGGTTTTTGTTGTCGTTTTTGCTTTTCGATAAAAAGCGAAAACCACGCCGCCAATAAACAAAGAAAAGTTCCCCCCCCCCACCCCCCCACACACACCCTCCCTCCTCATAAATCCTCACTGAACCATCCGTCTTCCCTCTAAATTTACATCTGTCCTTCTCTGCGTCCTAACCGATCCAGATTGATTTGCTGTCTGGCCGCCCCGATCTCGCCCCCCCAGTAAAAAGTTTTTGATTGGAGGAAAGGTCACTTGACTTTGGCGCCGCCGCCGAGCAGCCATCCATCACGCTCCTGCCGCGCCGGCTGACCTTTCCCGGGCTCCTTTTAATGACACGTTAATGACACGCGTGTGGGCGTAACCGGGGCGACATGTTCCAGGGTACGCGCTCCCCCTTTCCATTACAGCTCATCTTCGGGGCGTTCGCCACCATCAATTTTCATCTCCGCGCCCCGTGCTCGGGCGCCGCCGCCGCGTCCGCCGTCCATCCATCACGGCTTTGTTTCGCGTCTCTTAACGACTGTTTGCGTGTGTGTGAGCGAGTGTGGGAGGAGTGTCAAAGTGTGTGTGCGCGCGCGTCGGTAAATGGGCAGTTTCGAGGGAAGTGTGTCTGCGTGTGTTGAGAAGGTAGACTGAGGTTGTGCTGGCCCAAGGGCTAGCCAGCCAACCAGCCAGCCAATCAGTCAGTCAGCCAGTCAGCCAGCCCGCAACATGTGACATTACACGTTGATTAATACCAGACTCAAGCGGAATAAGCATCGTTAATCTGCCAGCGCCATAAATCAACAACACTTTATGGATCCCCCATGGGCCTCCTCTCTCATTGTGTGGTGTTGCTTGCTGATAAGGCCGCTCCGTACCCTTTGATTTCATTCCCAGAATTAAAATGCCGCCTTTGAACGAGTGAAAAAATCAAATCGTGGAGAAATAAATGCGACTTTTTTACCTTGATTGAATATTTGATGTGATCTCGCTAATGCATCGGGCCCCGAAGCTAGTTTTTACGACAACGTATTTATTTCCTGTCTCTGCCTACTCCAAGATTGTGCTGCTCGTTGGCATAATAATGTATGCAATGCTTCCTCTCGTGCCTCTGGAAACCCTCTCATTGTCAGAGAGAGTTGTCGCTTACATGGGTAGATGCCATGTTTTGAACCAAGACTTTGTACCGTACACACACATGATGTTTGTATGTTGTCACGGTCGCACGCAAATCTACATGGTTCTCTTTATGTTCACTTCTGCATCATTAGCCAGTGGTTCAAGTGACTTTTGCGGTGTGTGTGTGTGTGTAGTATGTGTGTAGTATGTGTGTGTAGTATGTGTGTGTGTGTGTGTAGTATGTGTGTGTATGTGTCTAGTATGTGTGTGTTTCCGTACATGTACACACACACTGTATATATTTAGACACGGAGCCTTACAGCGGGCTTCATGGAATGATACAGCCGTACAGTGGCTGCTCACGTCTACTGTACTTTAGGTTGATCTCGGTTCGCTAACGCGAGAGAACAGAAGGGCACGGCGTGCGTCACGCGCCTCATCCTCATGCGTTACACACGCTGGGCGCACAACCTCACCGCCTCCCTCTACAGTAAACATACTGTGGTCTCACCTTTAAGTCCCACGAGGACGCTACAATGTTTAGGCCTACGACCGGTTCTACCAAAGCTAGTATTACAACGTGTGTTCCAACCGCCAGCCACACGCACTGAATCCAGCGATGTTAGGGGCAAGACACACTTCTAATTGGGACTGATTTGATAAGTGGACGTAGGGAATCGTAATCGATCATGTTAAGACCACTAGTCTACTGACATGGGCCCCTAGCTTACCTGCCCTTTGGTATCGAACGTCTAATTGAACGGCCGTATCAGCCGGCCGAAACGCAAAACAGAAGAAACGCGCACACGCGGTTAGAAGACATCACGGCTCATGCTCTGCCTGTCGGTCGCTTTATTAAGACTCAGCCCTTTAGCGAGCCAAAATGGAGTCTTCTCTTTTGATTACCCTCGCCATTGATCAATGCCGTCTCGGGGGCAGGGGCGGTTTTAGGCACGGGCGACCCGGGCAGCCGCCCGGGGCGGCACTTTTTCATGACACGTGGGGGGCGGCACGACCACTCAAAAAAAAATCATCTGGACCGCGAAGCGGTTTTCCATTATTTATCATATAACTGTGTGGGGAATTGGCAAATTAGCGCCCCCTGCAGCTGCAGGCGCCCCTGCTTGCTAAGAAGGTGCCGTCTACAGCTCATGTGTGAGAAGGGGGAAGGGGGAAGGGGAGGGGGCGCGGGCGCGGGCGAAAAGTTCACCTCTGGGTCTCCCAAAGGGAACGGACAAGGGGGGGGGACGGGGGGATCCACTGTAGGCTATAGAGCAATACTCTAATGCAATTAGTGGGCTTAAGTCAGTCACACCTCGACTTTCTTCCAAATAACGTACATTCATAACATTATAATTACAGGCCTATAAATCCTGCACGTTTTAGTTTTTCTGAATTGTGTGAAATGGCTAATACAAATAAGTAATACAGAACGATTATGTGTCACCAAGGGCAAGGTGAATTGGTTTAGTCTTAACTTCTGTACGAGTGACAGTGTTGGGGGATGGGAAAATTTGTTGATTGTCGAGTGCAAAATAAGCACAGAGATGGACAAGAAAAGGTCAAAGCCGTCAGGTGCCCAATTTCGAAAAAAAAGAAAAGAAGAGGAGAAACGAGAAAAACATAAAGGTATGCCACTATGTTCTCTCTGTATGATTACGGTATCAATGTCATGAATTAAGGGCTAATGTTAATTGATGGGTATAACTCTTACTTTTGTTAGCCTGCTATTATGCTGCCTATGCTTATACAACAATAATTCGGTTTTAACTCAACAAACACGAGATCTAATTTCACGATAAGATTGTGCTTTGCAACAAAACTGTTACAAGTTCAGTTATTATTTATTTCCATCATTTGGGTTAACGCTGGGCCCTGTAATTAGCCAACGGAATGTTCATATCTTCTGTAGGCAGTTTCAAAGACGAACATTTGCGTTTTGCTACAACTCTATTTCGTGACAAAGTATAGTTTACCAGTCATAACTTGAAGTGTGCCATGCATAGAATTCGAGGCAGTAACCAAGCAGCTAATTGTTCCTCCCTGAAAGATAGGTTAATATAGCATCTAATGCCAGATATTTAGCATGTAAGGCAGTAAGGGCATGTTTATTTTAATTTGTAATACATGGATGTTTTGTCTAAGAGTTATATTGTAGCCTGTGGTCTTTTGATGTCAATTTCAGGGGCACTTCTAAAATATTTTGGAGCATCCTCTGCCACTGGTCAGGATGAGCCACCCACCTCCCCCCGCTAGACAGGACTCTGCTGTAGTCTCACTGCTTCAGGATGGGGAGCAGCCATCTACCTCATCAGCTACACAGGCCTCTTCTGGAATGGTCTCGACCCTTCAGGATATTTGTATTTGTATATTATTCTTAATATTTTATATTATTGTATCTCTGCTCTTATTTGTATATTATTCTTAATATTTTATATTATTATATGGCAACGACAGTACGAGCCTTCTGATTGGCTAATGGGTAGTCATGCCAAACCCGTATTGACCAGCGGTCCAATAAGTATTGTTATTGCCCTCCTCTGACGTCATCTTCAAAATTAGCGATATCGAAGTCAACTGAGTCCAGACGATACTGAAGACATCAACAGCGACGAAGAAATTGTTAACTTTCTAAAATAATCGTTATTTGTGTTGGAATTAAAGCCATTTTAGCAGAACCGTACTGTCCGCTTTCTATCAAAAGTAATTGGTTGCTAGACAACACCTGAAACACACCGTGAGAAGACTTGAGAGCTAGCCTAGCTAGCTACAATTAGCCTACAATTTACAAAATGAAAAGAGCTTAAAATGCCATATAATAAACAACTTACTAACCTCGACCGTTCGGTCATGCCGGGAAATATCAAACCTCGACTTTGCCGTATCAACCTCGCTATCGCTCGGTCGATACGTTCAAGTCTCGTTTGATATTTCCCGGCATGACCTCACTCTCGGTTAGTAAGTAGTTATTATTGTATCTCTGCTCTTGTTCATTTTTTTCTATATCTGATTGTATATATTTTTGCCACTCTTATGTTCTAACTTATACTGTGTTGTGTTTCTCTTTACTTATATAGTTATAATAAAAAATAAAAAAAAATATATTTTTTTGCCAGCGGGGCGCTCGGAGGGGGGTCTCGCCCGGGGCGTAATTCCATGTAGAACCGCCACTGCTCGGGGGCTTCATACCGCGTTATTGAGCATCGTAAAGGAGATACGCTATTGGTGCCCTCGGAGGAAATAACACAGCAACATTGTAGTTTAAGGTGGGCCGGTGCTTTTGGGAATTGATTGTAAAAGAAGAACAGGAAAAGGGAGACGTAAGTGTATTTGAGAGTTGCATGACAGGGGGAATCGGAGTGGTCGACTGCCACGGTTTAAGATGAGGCCCTGTGCTGACATACGACGCGGCAGTAAAGACGGAGTTGTTCTATTACGGACGTTAGTGTTCCATTGACTCGAGAGAGTGCGCGAATGGACTCTCCACCGCGTGTTGTGGGGTAAATACGGCGGCGAAATGCATCGATAGAACACCGGACGCACGGTACAGTACCGTCTCGAATCAAAGACAGACCTCATACGGACCCAGCCTTCCAACCCGTCGCGGTCAATATCGAAAGGGGGCGGGTCCTTCCAAAGCGTTTCCGAGCCCTGGGGTGCCTCCGGCGTGCACCACGCAAGGTGCACGCGAGGCAAACGTCGGCCGCTAAAGCGGATTAAGCGCGCCGACGTTAGCCTGAGTGACTCCATTACCGTCCCCTAGATCTCCATCGGGGCGCTCCCCGCCGTGGTCGACGCCGCCTTCAGAAAGGAAACGGCGCACGTTGTTTTGACAGAGCGGGAGGGACGGCGTTACACACTCGGTCGTCTCGGCGTTTATTCATGAGCCGTCCGACACGGTCTCCTCGCGCTCGTTCACCGCGCTTGTCAGAAGGCCCGTGGCCTGGAAAAGCATGCTGGGAGAAGGGAGGGGGGAGTAAATCCTTATTGAATAACAAAGCCTCGTTCCCATTAGCGGGAGAAGGCACTGATTACCCGAGCGTGTTTTTTTTGAAGAGCCGTCTCAAATGCCAACCCATCATAAGCTTTGGGTTCACATCGAGGTTTGCTCAACCCCCTAATGATATGCTTGTCTTCATACATGAACCATACAGCTACCAAGACGGTTAATGGTACAGCCCGATATGGAAGTTCCACAAGGGGTGCAGTTCAGCCGGAGTTCTTGTGGGTTTCCTCGAGTTCAGCCGTAATCTAGCGGTTGACCTGGTTTTGTTCCTCCAGCATCTCTCTAACCCGCTCCTAACTCCCCTGTTTTTCTAATGGCGGATTAGCCCGTTCCTGAACTGCGCCGTGATCGAACAAGATCCACCCAGTGTCAGTTAGGTCAGATAAAATACACGCCATGAATGATGCATGCGAGGAATACGTTAATATCCTCGTGAGAGATTTCGGAGATATCTCACATTCCGGTTCTCTCTGTCTTTTGGCTCTGTATTGTATGATCCAGATTCATTCAGCACCCCGTGTCCAATTCGGGCCTACTGTCAACACAAGGATGCACATTATCTTGGTGGTAAACAACATTGAGATAGTGAACAAGCTCATGGCTGGGCTCTCTCCCCTCAACTCCTAGTTTACACAAAGATCCTTTGTGTCCTATTTATCTTTTAAACTTTCAGTACCCGCGTAAATATGTGCACTAGGTAGCATAACAGGCTAATATTTACAAATACAGCACGTCGCTTTGTATGATCGAGACGACTGTTTTAGTCGGCCAGAAAACGCCTTCGAAGTATCACGGGGAGTGTCGGCCCTGGGTCATGTCATAAGAGCCGTTGAATTTCCTCTGTTTAAAGAACAGCGGCGTTGTTGCCTGCGCTTTGTTAGAACCCCGCCACGACGCGTCGTTTCCAGCGGGGAAAAAAAAGACTAGCGCTCCCCGCTAATGCCGCGCGCCTCACGTGAATCCTCTGCGGATCGACCCGGTTACAAAGGAGTGCCGCGTGCCGTGTGTGTGTGCGGAGTGTGTGTCGGAGGTATGGATTCGGGGGGGGGGCTCTCTTTTCTTTTGTGTTTCCGTTCCTCCCTCTCTCTCTCTCTCTCTCTCCTCTCTCTCTCCTCTCTCTCTCTCCTCCTCTCTCTCTCTCGTCTCTCCTCTCTCTCTCTCTCTCTCTCTCTCTCTCTCTCTTCTCTGCGCCTCGCTCACTTTACGAGCTTCCCTCTCTGTGAGCTATCACTACGGTAACGCTTGCCGGATGAGTGATGGTGTCCATTAGTAAACATGGCGAGTCGTGCGCGCCGTCTGCCGGGAGAGCCAATGCCTCCGACCTTGCCTTTCTCTCCATCTCTCCGTTTTTGCTTTGTATATTTCTCCCCCCCTCCCCCTCCCTTCCTCCCTCCCCACACACTATCTATGTCTCTCTCCCTTTCCCTTTCTCATTATATTTGCTGTCTGTTTGGAGAGCCAGTGTCTACCGACTACCCACCCCCCACTCCCCCTTCTCACTTCTTTCTCTTTTTTTCGCCTCCTCTCTCTCTCTCCACTCGTTTTCCTCCCTCGCCCGCCCTGCCTTCTTGTTCTCTCTCTCCCGCCGAGAGATCTCTCTTCCCCTCCGCTGTCCGTCTCTGGCAGCCGCCGCTCGCTGCCCGAAAGGGAGAGGGACGAGAGCGTCTGCCCCCCGCCAGACGAGCGCAGGAAGGATGGGGAGAGGCGAGAGAGTGCAGATGGGTCGAGAATGTCGAGCAGTTAGGGGGTGGACAGCACACTGCTCGAGCAGAAAAGGGAAAAAAGGCCATTGAGATGACAGATGCGGCGTATTCCTTTTGGCGGAAGCACACGGCCACGTCGGGTGTTCTACGCCCCGCGGTTGGAGCGCCGACACGAGATCGGTGCACTCGGGGTTAAATGTTTTCGACGGCACCGGGGTTAAACGCACGCCACCTGAGTGTTTGTCGAATGAAGAAACTTGCGGCTCTTAGCCGTGTTTCTGAACGCTATTGAACCAACCCCGGCCTGACTGCATGGAATAAATTGTGATTCAGACCTCAGTACTTTAGGGCGTATCTAGACGCAAGGATTCTCACATGTACACACACACACACGCGCAGCCGGCGTACTGTAAAGTGAAAAAAATGCTAATTTCACAATTAGCTTTTCCGTAATTACCCAAATCATGTACAGAAAGGTAATTGCGGCGGATGTGTAATTAGCATTATGTAAAGTGCTTCTTTCTCCCATCTTAGGGGCCAATCAGCTTGGCCCTTTAGTCTCCCGGCTACGGGGCTGACGAGGAGGGAGATGTTTAGTCACGAACGGAGGAGGACTTCCTCTCTCTCGCTCCACTGAATGCCACCAGGAGGGGGAAAAAGAAAAGAAATCTGTGGCGGTGGGGGTTGTATGGTTATGGGGTGGGAGTGGGGGGGCACACACACACACACACACACACACATGTCTGTGAATAGGAGTAGTGAACAGAGAGGGGGAGGGGGGGGGAAATCACTTCATCATACCAGCGTCGAGCACAAAGCTCCCTGATTGCATTCTAGATCCTGACACGCTTTTTTTTTCTACAGTGGACCAAATGTTCTCTCACAGCATGACTGACTCATCGCCTGATTGGCCGACCATC